>OY776084.1:32496660-32974285 GCA_963675205.1 Catocala nupta | reverse complement strand
AACCTATCCTAACCTAACCTAACCTAACCTAACCTAACCTAACCTAACCTAACCTAACCTAACCTAACCTAACCTAACCTAACCTAACCTAACCTAACCTAACCTAACCTAACCTAACCTAACCTAACCTAACCTAACCTAACCTAACCTAACCTAACCTAACCTAACCTAACCTAACCTAACCTAACCTAACCTAACCTAACCTAACCTAACCTAACCTAACCTAACCTAACCTAACCTAACCTAACCTAACCTAACCTAACCTAACCTAACCTAACCTAACCTAACCTAACCTAACCTAACCTAACCTAACCTAACCTAACCTAACCTAACCTAACCTAACCTAACCTAACCTAACCTAACCTAACCTAACCTAACCTAACCTAACCTAACCTAACCTAACCTAACCTAACCTAACCTAACCTAACCTAACCTAACCTAACCTAACCTAACCTAACCTAACCTAACCTAACCTAACCTAACCTAACCTAACCTAACCTAACCTAACCTAACCTAACCTAACCTAACCTAACCTAACCTAACCTAACCTAACCTAACCTAACCTAACCTAACCTAACCTAACCTAACCTAACCTAACCTAACCTAACCTAACCTAACCTAACCTAACCTAACCTAACCTAACCTAACCTAACCTAACCTAACCTAACCTAACCTAACCTAACCTAACCTAACCTAACCTAACCTAACCTAACCTAACCTAACCTAACCTAACCTAACCTAACCTAACCTAACCTAACCTAACCTAACCTAACCTAACCTAACCTAACCTAACCTAACCTAACCTAACCTAACCTAACCTAACCTAACCTAACCTAACCTAACCTAACCTAACCTAACCTAACCTAACCTAACCTAACCTAACCTAACCTAACCTAACCTAACCTAACCTAACCTAACCTAACCTAACCTAACCTAACCTAACCTAACCTAACCTAACCTAACCTAACCTAACCTAACCTAACCTAACCTAACCTAACCTAACCTAACCTAACCTAACCTAACCTAACCTAACCTAACCTAACCTAACCTAACCTAACCTAACCTAACCTAACCTAACCTAACCTAACCTAACCTAACCTAACCTAACCTAACCTAACCTAACCTAACCTAACCTAACCTAACCTAACCTAACCTAACCTAACCTAACCTAACCTAACCTAACCTAACCTAACCTAACCTAACCTAACCTAACCTAACCTAACCTAACCTAACCTAACCTAACCTAACCTAACCTAACCTAACCTAACCTAACCTAACCTAACCTAACCTAACCTAACCTAACCTAACCTAACCTAACCTAACCTAACCTAACCTAACCTAACCTAACCTAACCTAACCTAACCTAACCTAACCTAACCTAACCTAACCTAACCTAACCTAACCTAACCTAACCTAACCTAACCTAACCTAACCTAACCTAACCTAACCTAACCTAACCTAACCTAACCTAACCTAACCTAACCTAACCTAACCTAACCTAACCTAACCTAACCTAACCTAACCTAACCTAACCTAACCTAACCTAACCTAACCTAACCTAACCTAACCTAACCTAACCTAACCTAACCTAACCTAACCTAACCTAACCTAACCTAACCTAACCTAACCTAACCTAACCTAACCTAACCTAACCTAACCTAACCTAACCTAACCTAACCTAACCTAACCTAACCTAACCTAACCTAACCTAACCTAACCTAACCTAACCTAACCTAACCTAACCTAACCTAACCTAACCTAACCTAACCTAACCTAACCTAACCTAACCTAACCTAACCTAACCTAACCTAACCTAACCTAACCTAACCTAACCTAACCTAACCTAACCTAACCTAACCTAACCTAACCTAACCTAACCTAACCTAACCTAACCTAACCTAACCTAACCTAACCTAACCTAACCTAACCTAACCTAACCTAACCTAACCTAACCTAACCTAACCTAACCTAACCTAACCTAACCTAACCTAACCTAACCTAACCTAACCTAACCTAACCTAACCTAACCTAACCTAACCTAACCTAACCTAACCTAACCTAACCTAACCTAACCTAACCTAACCTAACCTAACCTAACCTAACCTAACCTAACCTAACCTAACCTAACCTAACCTAACCTAACCTAACCTAACCTAACCTAACCTAACCTAACCTAACCTAACCTAACCTAACCTAACCTAACCTAACCTAACCTAACCTAACCTAACCTAACCTAACCTAACCTAACCTAACCTAACCTAACCTAACCTAACCTAACCTAACCTAACCTAACCTAACCTAACCTAACCTAACCTAACCTAACCTAACCTAACCTAACCTAACCTAACCTAACCTAACCTAACCTAACCTAACCTAACCTAACCTAACCTAACCTAACCTAACCTAACCTAACCTAACCTAACCTAACCTAACCTAACCTAACCTAACCTAACCTAACCTAACCTAACCTAACCTAACCTAACCTAACCTAACCTAACCTAACCTAACCTAACCTAACCTAACCTAACCTAACCTAACCTAACCTAACCTAACCTAACCTAACCTAACCTAACCTAACCTAACCTAACCTAACCTAACCTAACCTAACCTAACCTAACCTAACCTAACCTAACCTAACCTAACCTAACCTAACCTAACCTAACCTAACCTAACCTAACCTAACCTAACCTAACCTAACCTAACCTAACCTAACCTAACCTAACCTAACCCACAACCCGGCCTCCTCCCGCCGAGCGCGCATCGTTTCGCATCAGCTCTACGTTCGAAAAATCCAAACGTCGGCAAAAATGCTCGGAATTCAGTGATTTTGGTGTCATTTTGTGCGGGAACGTGTCCCTTATAAGTGTTGTGCAGTGTCGCAAACCAGGATCACAGTGCTTTACCTCAGGACATCAAAAACCAGATTTGAGGTTAGTTCACACAACACAAAAACTTTAAAACGCGTGCGCCGCGTAATCCAAAGCGGTGACCCCCAAATTTTATTACGGCATCGGCTGCGGGCACTTCGTACCTTTCCTTTAAGTGCCCCTACACCACTGTACCACCTCGCACCACCGAATAAAAGAGGAAATTCAAAATCCACGCGGCCACGCCCTTTTTGAAAGAGGCGCGTGCGGCTGCTTTTGGCGCTGGAATTGAGTTGCTAAGACGTCCACCAGCACCCCCCAGCCATCAGATTCATCCGGACGCACCGGGAAGTGAGGTAATTACGCATACCAAGAACCGAACTCGAAACCTCAACTTCTCTGACCTGTAAAACAAAAACGAAATCGATGACACCCCAATCACTTCACACTATCACCTGCGCCGCTCTCCAATGAATAGATAGACACCAAGTACATAATTCTACGACGAAAACTGGACCTTTGACGAATTTTCGCCCGGACCTCTGCTACTTTCGACGTTACAACCTAATGTTTGTTTACTTTACGTAATAACTTTTCAACCGTGTTTGTAACTTAGACTCTGTGTCACCATTATATCAACACAAACCCCACGCACACGAATCACTCGGTTCAGATCAATATAAGCTTAAGATAGTCTACAGTCAACCAACTTTGAGTCATCCAATCTGATATTATTCATTACCCATATCATACAAGTTTATTAGCGTACATAGAGTATATAGGCACTCTGTAAACTGACTTTAATCATTAGGATTCCGTTTAAAGAACATAGTCATCAGTTATCAGTGTTATCGCAAACTTAGACGCACGGCTATTTTTAGAATTTCGACGCTGTCGCCATCTATTAGATGTAGGCGGAACTTATTCGGCCGCGCGGAGTTGACGCAGTGTTTTAGCGCTTGTTTCCACCCTTATGTCCATCCCCGACCGCCATCGCTCCGACTCGCTGACTTTGTCAGACGAGGAGGGGCTCAATCTTGAGTACCAGTCCGCGGATGACGATCAGCGTCAACAGATCACCCCTAGCGGCCCTTTCGACTATTGCCAATTCGTACACGGCAAAATAACAACCGCACGACACTTACTCACCGCCGCTAAAAGTCTGAACAGAGATAATAAAAATAAAATAATAGAGATATTTAACGAAATAATCAGTATAGGCAAACACACCACCAACATCGACAAACAAACACAACAAGCCACCCCTCATAACACCATCGACCCCCAGACGCTCACCGACCTAAAACAGTCAATAGTGTCCGACCTCAGGGAGGTCATCAAGAACGAATTAAACTCGATCACCAAGACCACCACGTCCCCACAACCCCAGCCCCACCCCAGCTACGCGGCCATCACCAAATCCGCTCCAGCATCTCCCCCCGCCATACCAGTCACGAAACCGGCGATTATACTCGCACCTAAGGGCACCGTCTCTGGCCCGCAGGAAACCCTAAACGCGTTCCGCACCGGAGTAACGTTTCGCGACACGAATTTTTCACCAGCGGAGGTCAAATTCATCTCAAATAACAAAGTCAGAATTGAGTTCGACTGCGCCGAACATCGGGATATCGCACTCAACAAAATCAGACAGGCCAAGAGCGACCTGACAGCTGAGCCCTGCAAAAAACTTAAGCCCATGTTTGTGCTGAAGGGCATCACGAATAATACCCCGTGTGAACAACTTCGAGACATTATATTATCTCAAAACATATTCAATATCCCGGCTACCTCAGACGATCTCCAGTTTAAAATTAAACGCACCAACAGAAATAAACTACTGTATAACGCAGTCTTCACTGCTACACCTCCCCTTTGGCGGGCAGCCGTCACAGCAGGGAAACTAAACGTTGATCACCAGCGTATTCACGTGTGCGAATACACACCCCTCCTGCAGTGCTACAACTGCCTACAGTTTGGACATACGAGGAAGCACTGCACATCAAGAGACACAGTTTGCTCTCACTGCGCATCCCTCACACACCTCTATAAAGACTGCCCGGTAAAGAGAGACGAGGGCGCGACCGACTGTTATAACTGCGTCACCCACAACAAACAATACAAACGGACAGCCAACACACAACACAGCGCCACCTCATTAACCTGCCCCAGACTCCTAATAGCGACCCAAAACCTTCGCAACAGAACAGACTATGGACCATAGACAACACGTTCACACTCACACACACCGCACTACACCCCGAACACATAATACACGTAATCGCCCAACAACCACACTAACATTTACACAGGTTAACCTTGGGCGCGGCTATGCAGCTACACAAGAAGTCATTCAACACTGCACAAACACCAACACAGACATCTTACTAACATGCGAACCATACACCGGCAAACAAATAACAGTCAAAGACATACCAGGCTACACAACACACCAATTCCCCACCAACACACACACCAAAGCATGTATACACACCAAAAACAATATCGGCGCCACACTAGGACTCACACAACACTCCACATCCAACATGTGCACCATACAGCTTACAACACAAACAGGCAGGAGATTTATAATCACCTGTATATACATTGAACCCAACACAGACACTAACAACACACTACTCCAACTCCGCAAACTCATACTTGACAAGCGCGACGCCACCCACATTATAGCCGGTGACTTTAACGGGTGGCACCGATTATGGGGCTCACTCACCAATAACAAACGTGGCGAAGAGGTGGTTGATCTGACACTGAGCAACAATACATGCATCATCAACACCGGCAACACAAACACCTATGAATCCATGGTCGACGGACGGGTCAGAGGTTCGATTGTCGACCTAACTATCACCTCCGACAATATAGCCAACAACATCGATAACTGGAAGGTCGACCCCTCCATATGTCCGTCATCCGACCATCACGCCATCACATACACGCTACACACTACGCAACACTTCAAACCCAACCCTCATACCACAACATTCAGATATAACACCAAACTCTACCGCGAATGGGACACACTGAAAGACATATTCAAAACACAAATATTGAACACCGACATCTACACAATAGACATCGACACACTCAACACCCAACGGGACATAGACACATACACCGGCAAACTCACCAAACTCATCCAACACACATGCAACACACATCTACCACACGCTGGCAGACGCCCCCCTAGAGCACCGTGGTGGACTGAAGAACTTACCGAGCTAAAGAGACAAGTAATTAACAACCACCGCAGAATCACACAACTTAAATCTAGAAACTTGCCATTAACTGACGCTCTCGTTGAGAGAGACTCACTCAAAGTAACATATGCCGAAGCTATCAAAAAGACCTCCACAGAACACTTTAGACAGTTTTGTACCAGACAAGGTAAAGAGGATGTTTGGTCGGTCACAAATAGAATTATTAAACTCGGTCCGCCCACGAAACCACCATGTACAATAGAAATATCACCCGGCACATACACCACGTCCAGTCATGAAACGGCCACCACCTTCCTCCACAAATATTACCCAGACGACACACCCGACACCCCAGAACAACACTCAACACGCACATTCACACAACAACCACCTAACACTCACGACGAACCACAATTCACACAACACGAAATACTCGACATATTAAAACATATGAACCCCGGCAAGTCACCCGGCGCTGATCACCTCACTTCTGACATCTGCTATAACTTCGCACTCTGCTTCCCCGAGCTAATAACAAAACTTATGAATAGATGCCTTACATTATCCATATTCCCCACTTCATGGAAACACGCAATCATAAAAATTATACCAAAACACAACAAAACCGATTACACAAGCACCGCTTCATTCCGACCCATTGGCCTCCTGCCTATCCTAGGCAAAACACTGGAAAAACTAATAACACAGCGCCTCACACACCATCTCAACACAACACACACATCCAACGCCCACCAATATGGTTTCAAACAACAAATATCGACAACACACGCACTCACAGACATGCTCAATACCATCAGAACACACAAAAGCAACGGCCGGCACGTCACCATGATCTCGCTGGATATAAAAGCCGCCTTTGACCATGCATGGTGGCCTGCCATACTCACACGCCTACACCACGTACACTGCCCCAGAAACATATATACAATTATTCAAAATTACCTCACAGACCGCACCGCCACACTACACTACTCCGACGCAAAGGCCACCAAAAGACTGACCAGGGGCTGCATCCAGGGGTCCGTGTGCGGCCCAACCTTCTGGAACCTGATCCTGGATGAACTACTGGACTTGTCCGGTGGCTCAACCAGGGACAGGACACTGCCGGAGGGTTGCAACCTACAGGCCTTCGCGGACGACATTGTACTAATTGCATCACACAAGAACCTCATTAAATTACAACACAACGTCAATCAATGTCTAGCCACCATCTCGGAATGGGGAGAAGCCAACAAATTAACGTTCGGACCACAAAAAACAATAGCTCTCGCCTTCACACCCAAAACAAAACAAATACACATCAACATGCACAATAACCACATTCCATTCAGCCGCACAGCTAAAGTGCTGGGAGTCGTCATCGACGACAACCTACACTTCACACAACACGTAGATTACATTACTCACAAAGCACGCGCACTCCACAATAGACTCACTACATTCATACGACCCACCTGGGGCATTCATTCACAAAACATACACACCCTCTATAGAGGGGTAATAGAGCCCATCATATGCTACGCCTCTAGCGTGTGGCGCAAAGCCCTCGAGTTCAAGACTAACCGCAAAAAACTCCTCTCGGTTCAGCGGGGCTTCGCATTAAAAATCATCCGCGGATTCCGAACAATCAATACCACCAACGCCATAGCCATTTCCACACTCACTCCGCTCGACATTAAAGCAGAGGAAACCGCGGTAACCGAGAGCACCAGAATTGCAGGACACTCGAACCATCTCCCACATGACATTACACTCGACACACCAACACACCCATCCGAATTACTACACCCCGCACACCGCACGCCACATCCCTTCGACACTGCCAACACGCAACAAGAACTCGATGACCTTCTCATCAATCACCTGCATGAACACCACATATTCACGGACGGCAGCAAACACGATGAACTCGTGGGCGCTGCTTTCGTCGTACAGACACCCGACAACACAACTATCACCAAAACCTACAAACTACACTCTACCTGCACAGTCTTCCAGGCCGAACTAGTAGCCATCGACCAAGCCTGCAGATGGTTACGCGATCATCGGGTACATGCAGCCGTCATCATGTCTGACTCTAGATCGGCCTTGGAAGACGTTCAGAACACACGAAGCACACACAAACTCACCAACAACATACAACACTTCATACACACCAGTAACACCATAATAAAATTCATCTGGGTAAAGGCGCATGTCGGGGTACACGGGAACGAGGTCGCGGACATCGCCGCAAAAGCGGCAGCAGAGAAAAAGACGTCCCCTGTATACTACAACTTCCCATTAAGCTTAGAAAAGAAAATAAACAAAAGCATTAGCTACCAGAAAGCCGAAGAGAGATACCTTCTAAACAACAAGGGCATTAAAATCAAAACATGGTGCCCCACACTCACACACCTACACAAACTCATAAATACAACAGGACAAACATTCGCACTCACCCAACTTCTCACGGACCACGCATACCACAAATCCTACCTACACAGATTCCACATAATAGCCGACGACCATTGCCCCTGCGACGACACGACTACACAAACTTTCATTCACCTAATTACACTATGTCCTCGCTTCGCTCATACACGCTACACACATGAGTTAACCTGCACTCATCACGACACCGATCCATACAATATAACCCAACTTCTACAAAACGAAGAAACCATTAATTCATTCATAACACACATTACCTACATAGTAAACTCACTTAAAAAATTCAACAATACCTAACGACAATCATCATACACAATAATCATACCATCAATATCAAGCTTAATAACATAATAACACTACACTCCACACACCCACATATACAACCTCACACGTTGCAATCACTACTCATTATCGGTCAACGACCTAACGCTTATCAGTTATCAGCGTTATCAGTCATTATCACTCACCACACTTATCACAATAGTTCACCACACACCACACAGAAATAATGCTAATTTTAGAAAGAAAACATATGGAACTCAATATCGATAATCAGATATCTTATCAATTATCAGCGCTATCACATACCATAGATAGGCGCCGTAACCGAGCTATAGAAGTAGGCGGCTATTATTATTGCCTACCAGCTACCAGCGCTAACACACACTTTAGGTGAAACTGAATAATAAACATAATATTATAACAATACAAAAAATTTCACTGAACAAAAACATAAATTCTACAGTTGACAAACTCTAACCACAGAAAACTCCTAATAACTCCCAAACGGATTACCCCATTCACACAATTTCTTTTATCTCATCTGTTTTGGACCTGAACCTGTCAAACGACACAAGAAACAACATAATAACTACACAAACAAAAAATCATATTTCTAAGTTACGTAATATATGGTCTAATCGGCGCTTCAGCCTAAACGTAATGCTATTTTTAGACATTAAACACTAACGCCATCTGTTAGATGCTGATGGAACTCAATATCGATAAACAGATATCTTATCAATTATCAGCGCTATCACATACCATAGATAGGCGCCGTAACCGTGCTATGGAAGTAGGCGGCACTTATTATTGCCTACCAGTTAACTGCGTTAACACACATTTTAGGTGAAACCGAATAATAAACATAATATTACAATACAAAAATTTCACTGAACAAAAACATAAATTCTACATTTGACAAACTCTAACCACCGAAAACTCCTAATAACTCCCAAACGGATTACTCCATTCACACAATTTCTTTTATCTCATCTGTTTTAGACCCAAACCTGTCAAACGACACAAAAAACAACATAATAACTACACAAACAAAAAATCATATTTCCAAGTTACGTAATATTTCGTTCCCCCGAGCCTTAGCTTAAACGAAATGAAATGTTCAGAAACCAAACACTATCGCCATCTATTAGGAACTGATGGAACTTATTATCGTATATCTGATAAGTGATAACTTACCAATTACCAGTGTTATCACACACCATAGATAGGCATAACCGTGTCACAGAAGCAGGCGGCACTTACTAACCAAATAATAAACATACAATCACTATACAAAAAGTTTACTGAACAATTACAGACATTTATACATTTGACAAACTCTACCACCGAAAACTCCTAATAACCCCCAAACGGATTATTCCATATACACAATTTCTTTTATCTCATCTGTTTCAGACATAAACCTATCAAACGAAACGAAAAACAACATAATAACTACACAAACAAAAAATCATGTTTCCAAGTACGTAATATTTGGTTTCCCCGCGCCTTAGCTTATAGAACATATTACATATTACATGTTCAGAAACCGACCACTATCGCCATCTATTAGAGGCTGATGGAACTTATTATCGTAAATCTGATAACTTACCAATTATCAGTGTTATTACACACCATAGATTGGCATAACCATTCTACGGAAGCAGGCAACACTTATTAACCAATAATAAACATACCACCACTATACAAAAAGTTTACTGAACAAAATCTTACATTTTTACATTTGACAATCTCCACTACCGAAAATTCCTAATAAATTCTAAACGAATCACCCCATTTACATAATTTCTTTGACCCTATCTGTTTTAGACCTAAAACCTGCTAATGACATAATAAACAACATAATAACTACACAAACAAAAAATCAGGTTTCCAAGTTACGTAATATTTGGTTTCCCCGCGCCCTAGCTTATAGAACATATTACATATTACATGTTCAGAAACCGACCACTATCGCCATCTATTAGAGGCTGATGGAACTTATTATCGTAAATCTGATAACTTACCAATTACCAGTGTTATTACACACCATAGATTGGCATAACCGTCCTACGGAAGCAGGCAACACTTATTAACCAATAATAAACATACCACCACTATACAAAAAGTTTACTGAACAAAATCTTACATTTTTACATTTGACAATCTCCACTACCGAAAATTCCTAATAAACTCTAAACGAATCACCCCATTTACATAATTTCTTTGACCCTATCTGTTTTAGACCTAAAACCTACGAAATGACATAATAAACAACATAATAACTACACAAACAAAAAATCATGTTTTTAACTTACGTAACTTACGTAACAGTCTTTTATGCGCTTAAGCGCGCAACGCTATTTTTACAAATCAATCACTACCGCCATCTAGCAGATGTGGGCGGAACTTACTTCTGGACCTACAAAGCTAAATTCAAATCATAGTTCATACTACATAGACGAGAATTCCACAAATGTATAAATATAAGCTTGAGTTATCTTGAAGTCAATCAATTCTGAATCACTCAACCTCCATAAATAGAGTGCCTATATGCTTTATGTAGCGCCTTCACCACCAGAACATCGTTTAACACACACTTTAGATGTAATCATATTTTAGAAACCAAACGCTGACGCCATCTGCCATACGTAAGCGGAACTTATTATTTATATAAAGTCACTACATATGTATATCCTTATCCCATGAATTGGTACTGGTACATCCCAACTAAGCAAACCATAATGCTTATACACCAATTCAATAATGTACATATTAATCATTTTAGCGTTTAAGTTTAGATTTAAGTTTAGATATAAGGTCATAGATTTAAGAATGTACAAAACTTACTTAAACTTTCACCTAATCATGATATGGTCACTATGCCATCAATCAACACTCCAAGACTCAGAATATACACATGCAATGTTCAACACTATATATTCTTAACACTAACACAACCACTCTGTATACCCAGAATACATTGATAGGCACCGCTACACCTCCCAAACAATTTTAATGATAACACACAAAACCTAATAATTAAGGTACACATTAACTATTCTAGAATTTTATTTAGACTTAAGCTTAGATATAAGACTAGATTTAAGGTTTTACAAAACTTACTCAAACTTTTTAACTTAACATATGTAATTAAACAATAGGTGCCCATTCAACTACTCAGAATACAAACACATTTAATGCTCCACATTATATAATGTTAATATAACCACTTTGCCTATACCCTATAAGCAAATTTAATGACAACACACAAAACATTTAATAATGTATAAGTACATATTAGCTATTCTAGAGTTAAGTTTAGATATATGTAAGTTTAGACTTAAGATTACCTATACAAACTAATTTAAACTGTCACCCAATCATAATATGGTCATAAATATTATTAATCAATACCCTACTACCTACCTAGAATATAAATTAATTTTATATTCCACACTGCATATGTCAATAAAACCACTTTGTACATACAGAAGACATTGATAGGCACCGCCACACCCTCTAAGAAATATTAATGACAACACACAAAAGTTAATAATGTATATATATTAACCATTTTAGAGTTAAGTTTAAATAATAAGATTAGATTTAAGACTATACAAACTTATTTAAACTGTCACCTAATCATAATATGGTCATAAATGTTTTCAATTAATACCCTACTACCTATCTAGAATATAAACACATTTATATTCCTTACTGCATATGTCAATAAAACCACTTTGTACATACAGAAGACATTGATAGGCACCGCCACACCCTCTAAGAAACATTAATGATAACACACACAAACTAATAATGGATGTATATTAGCCATTTTAGAGTTAAGTTTAACTAATTTAAACTGTCACCCAATAATAATATGGTCATAAATGTTATCAATTAATACCCTACTACCTACCTAGAATATATAATTATATTAGCCATTTTAGGGCTAAGTTTAGATATAAGATTAGATTCAAGACTATACAAACTTATTTAAACTGTCACCTAATCATAATATGGTCATAAATGTTAACAATTAATACCCTACTACCTATCTAGAATATAAACACATTTATATTCCTCACTGCATATGTTAATATGACCACTTTGTACATACAGACTGTATAGGTTAATATTACCACTTGTTATACCCAGTATTAGTTAATATGTATCGCTACACCCCAAAAGCAATTTCAGTGAAAATACACAAGTTCAATTATATAGAAATTAACCATGTTAAAGTTTAAGATTAGATTTATGTTTATACATATATAAGATTAGATTTAAGTGTTATACGGAGCCCATTTCGCTTGCCGTTTGGCCGTGGCGCAGCGATTGAAAGTGCTAACCACTCAATGGTAGTAATAAGCGATCGTTGTGCGGTGGCCGGATGGCAGGTTGAGTGGGTCTCAGAATTAGGTTTAGACATAAGAATAGATTTAAGGCTCTCTAAAACCCACTATGATTGTCTCCATAAAACAGAATTTGGTAATGCCAACGCTAACTAAATTGTAATCTAATAAATTTCTGTATCAAATAGCAGAATGTCTCGCGTATTGCATCGCAATAAACTCCCTCTCGGGGCGGATTTACCCTCGAGGGGATATCAAAAAAAAAAAAACCTAACCTAACCTAACCTAACCTAACCTAACCTAACCTAACCTAACCTAACCTAACCTAACCTAACCTAACCTAACCTAACCTAACCTAACCTAACCTAACCTAACCTAACCTAACCTAACCTAACCTAACCTAACCTAACCTAACCTAACCTAACCTAACCTAACCTAACCTAACCTAACCTAACCTAACCTAACCTAACCTAACCTAACCTAACCTAACCTAACCTAACCTAACCTAACCTAACCTAACCTAACCTAACCTAACCTAACCTAACCTAACCTAACCTAACCTAACCTAACCTAACCTAACCTAACCTAACCTAACCTAACCTAACCTAACCTAACCTAACCTAACCTAACCTAACCTAACCTAACCTAACCTAACCTAACCTAACCTAACCTAACCTAACCTAACCTAACCTAACCTAACCTAACCTAACCTAACCTAACCTAACCTAACCTAACCTAACCTAACCTAACCTAACCTAACCTAACCTAACCTAACCTAACCTAACCTAACCTAACCTAACCTAACCTAACCTAACCTAACCTAACCTAACCTAACCTAACCTAACCTAACCTAACCTAACCTAACCTAACCTAACCTAACCTAACCTAACCTAACCTAACCTAACCTAACCTAACCTAACCTAACCTAACCTAACCTAACCTAACCTAACCTAACCTAACCTAACCTAACCTAACCTAACCTAACCTAACCTAACCTAACCTAACCTAACCTAACCTAACCTAACCTAACCTAACCTAACCTAACCTAACCTAACCTAACCTAACCTAACCTAACCTAACCTAACCTAACCTAACCTAACCTAACCTAACCTAACCTAACCTAACCTAACCTAACCTAACCTAACCTAACCTAACCTAACCTAACCTAACCTAACCTAACCTAACCTAACCTAACCTAACCTAACCTAACCTAACCTAACCTAACCTAACCTAACCTAACCTAACCTAACCTAACCTAACCTAACCTAACCCCTATACTTTTTCACATTTTGACAGCGGGTTTTTTGCTAAACGTTGTGTTTTACTGTCTCTTTATCAACGTTATAGATATTTTCAGTGTTCCCGTAATTTTAGACCCTTTTTATAGCTATAAAACTTAAAAAAATCATCAAAATAAGCAAATTTTTATAAACAATCTAAATTTTTTTCTAAATTCTACAGGTTTTTGCGTTTTACTTACCATCATTTAACGCCCGGAGTCTTCCCCTGTCGTTTGGTACCACTTTCGACCACCCCCGATAGTGGGAAGTGATAAATTTTTGATTTTTCTACCCCACCCACGCACGAACCGAGGTGATGTGGTAGATCGAAATTTCAGTACATTTTCTATACTTTTTCACATTTTGACAGCGGGTTTTTTGCTAAACGTTGTGTTTTACTGTCTCTTTATCAACGTTATAGATATTTTCAGTGTTCCCGTAATTTTAGACCCTTTTTATAGCTATAAAACTTAAAAAAATCATCAAAATAAGCAAATTTTTATAAACAATCTAAATTTTTTTCTAAATTCTACAGGTTTTTGCGTTTTACTTACCATCATTTAACGCCCGGAGTCTTCCCCTGTCGTTTGGTACCACTTTCGACCACCCCCGATAGTGGGAAGTGATAAATTTTTGATTTTTCTACCCCACCCACGCACGAACCGAGGTGATGTGGTAGATCGAAATTTCAGTACATTTTCTATACTTTTTCACATTTTGACAGCGGGTTTTTTGCTAAACGTTGTGTTTTACTGTCTCTTTATCAACGTTATAGATATTTTCAGTGTTCCCGTAATTTTAGACCCTTTTTATAGCTATAAAACTTAAAAAAATCATCAAAATAAGCAAATTTTTATAAACAATCTAAATTTTTTTCTAAATTCTACAGGTTTTTGCGTTTTACTTACCATCATTTAACGCCCGGAGTCTTCCCCTGTCGTTTGGTACCACTTTCGACCACCCCCGATAGTGGGAAGTGATAAATTTTTGATTTTTCTACCCCACCCACGCACGAACCGAGGTGATGTGGTAGATCGAAATTTCAGTACATTTTCTATACTTTTTCACATTTTGACAGCGGGTTTTTTGCTAAACGTTGTGTTTTACTGTCTCTTTATCAACGTTATAGATATTTTCAGTGTTCCCGTAATTTTAGACCCTTTTTATAGCTATAAAACTTAAAAAAATCATCAAAATAAGCAAATTTTTATAAACAATCTAAATTTTTTTCTAAATTCTACAGGTTTTTGCGTTTTACTTACCATCATTTAACGCCCGGAGTCTTCCCCTGTCGTTTGGTACCACTTTCGACCACCCCCGATAGTGGGAAGTGATAAATTTTTGATTTTTCCACCCCGCCCAACCCACCCTTTTAATATTTTTAGGTATAGTAGGACGCTTTTTCACAGGTTATCCCACTGAACAGACACGACTTACAGGATCCTATTGGTACCTGTAAGTGGGAAAACGGTTGAATACAAAGAAAACCCTGTTTATTTACCAGTAGTTTTAAGATACCCTTAGTTAGTAAGTTATCATACTCATTTTAAGACATTAAATACATATGACTATCCTCTTTTGAGGGAAACTGAGTATTTCGCGACCAAGTTTTTACAAACTTACATATTTCTTTTATTATACTATTATATACTTTTAATTATTTATACAACTTTTACAAATTTACTTGTTTTAACTACATTGACGTCCCCTATCCATAGACAATATGTTCGGATATAGAACACCAGCCAAGAAGAACACTGACGTGAGCTGCCAGTCTCCGAAAGAGGATGACACGACAAATCCCACCTCCAAAGTTAGGCGTAGCATTGGGGCATGGGAAACCGGCAGACCGAGCGTGAGCCCCAAAGTGACCTCACCAGTTGCTGGTTCAACTGATGTACCACCTTCCATACCCAAGTCGAACCCGGCGTCTTCACAAACAGACAAAGCACCGACGCATAAGGTATCGACGGTGATAGTAAACTCACCACCAAAGAAGAAGACCAGAGTAGACGAAGCGAGAGCGGCAAATCATAAGGCCAAGTTCCATCTCTCGAACTCCCGCAACTTAAAGACCGACATAAAGCTGGAAGTCTACAATTGTATCGACAAATTGTTCCAACTTGTCAAAGAATCGGAGCTAGAGCTGACAAAGGAGCGGGCAGGAAATGGAGCTAAGCGGAAGGAAGTCAGTACCGTAGAGACGCTGGCCGTTGAAAAGGCTGTTGAAAAGACCAGAGACGACAGCCACATCATAGAAGCAATTGAGGCCAACACGAGGCTTCTTGCTGAAAATGGAAAAAAGATTGAGCAGTTAAAGGAAATTCTGGAAAGTCAAAAAGAAACGTTGGAGAAGACAACTTACGCGGGTGTAGTTGCGGCGGGCTGTATAGACCCGGCGCCCAAAATGCAGACAGCTCTACACTCGGTGGTTGTCTCCTCAACGAGAGAGGAAGAGACAGGTGAGGAAATACTGGAGAGGGTGCGAAAGACTGTAGACGCTAAGGAAGGATGGATACAGGTCGAAAAAGTGAGGAAAGGAAAAGACCGAAAGATAATAATGGGCTGCAGAACACAAGAAGACAGGCAGAAGGTCAAAGAACGACTAGAGAAGGCTGGCGAGCACCTCGTCGTTGAGGAAGTAAAGAACAAAGACCCGCTTCTGGTTCTGAAGGATGTGCTCACTGTACACAGTGATGATGAAATCATCAAGGCCTTCAGGAACCAGAATAGGGATGTTTTTTGCGGCCTCGACGACGTCGAAAACAGAGTCTCGATCAAGTATCGAAAGAGGGCACGAAACCCCTGCTGTGGTCACATCATACTTAGTGTGTCGCCCACCATCTGGAGACGCTCCATCGACCACAAGAAATCAATCGCCGTTAATCCAATGTACCCGATGTCTGGGGTACGGGCATGGTCGGCGGTTCTGTAAGGAGCCAGCCGACCTGTGCAGCCATTGCGGTGATCCTCACATGGCGACCGAATGCCCCGTTCGACTGATCGGAGAGGCTCCTGCCTGCATAAACTGTGTCCGAGCCGAGCTGGAACACAAGCAACATAATGCCTTCAGCAATGACTGTCCCATCCGGAGGAAGCGAGATGCACTGGCCCGCTTGTCGGTAGCCTACTGCTAAGGGCACCGCAACTGTTTCCCCCCAGTATAAAATCCTCCAGGCTAACCTGCAGAGGAGCAAGTTGGCAACCGACGAACTTTTGTTGGAAGCCGTAAAGCGCAAGACGGCAGTAGCACTGCTCCAGGAGCCGTACGTGGGTGCCGCGAAAAGCATGAGGAGCCACCGGGGTGTTAGAATCTTCCAGAGCTCTGATGTAGGGGGGGGTACTGTCAAGGCAGCGATAGCTGTCTTTGACCACGACCTAGACGTCTTACAGTACCCGGAACTCACCACGAACAACATCGTTGTGGTGGGGATCCGAACCAGAGCCTGGGAGATCACACTTGTCTCCTATTACTTTGAGCCGGATGTACCCCTGGAGCCGTACCTTGCACGCTTGAAAGCTATCCATCAAAGTAAGGGACCCGGCAGGTTAGTCCTTGGAGGCGACACGAACGCCAAGTCCACCTGGTGGGGTAGTAGCCAGGAGAACTCGAGAGGGGAGGAAATGTGCGGAGCCTTGGACGAGATGGGTCTGCATGTCCTCAATACCGGCAACATCCCGACATTCGATGTCATAAGAGGTGGCAGAAGATACTGCAGCCACGTAGACGTCACGGCCTGCACAATGGACGTTCTAAACCTGGTGGACGACTGGAGAGTGGTGGAGAGTCTGACGAGCTCGGATCATCAGGGAATCTCATTTAGTTTATATTTAGAAAAATCAAAAGGTATTAATATAGAAAGAACGACGAGGATCTACAACACCAAAAAAGCATGCTGGGACCAATTTCATGTGAAATTGGGCCAGACAATGCAAGAAAACAGTCTAACTTTAGAAAAATTACAATTAATTGAAACAGTAGAATCCTTAGAAAAAACATTAGAAAAATACACAAAATTAATTACTCAAACATGTAGACAAACCATACCCTGTAAAAAGAAAAAAGAAGTACTTACCTTTCCCTGGTGGTCCAAAAAACTCGAAGACCTAAAGAAGCAAGTGGACACGAAGAGACGCCGCATCAGAAACGCAGCACCGGTTCGAAGAGATCACGTAGTCGGCATATACCTGAAAGAAAAAGCAACCTATGAAAGAGAAGTGCAACTGGCAATAACGGAGAGTTGGAAGGAGTTTTGTGGGAAGCAGGAGAGGGAAGGGATGTGGGAAGGCATTTACCGAGTTATTGCCAGGTCTGCTAAAAGGGAAGAGGACATGCCGCTGCGTGATGGGGATAGGACCCTGGATGCGAAACAGTCGGCGAGGCTTCTAGCCGAAACCTTTTACCCCGAGGATAGGAGGGAGAATGACGATGCAGACCATCAACATATCCGAGAACAAGCCAAAGCGGTAAACTCGTGGAACCATGGTGAGCAACATGACCCTCCGTTTACCCTGAGCGAGCTCGAAATGTCTGCAAAGTCATTCAACCCCAAAAAGGCCCCGGGAGCCGATGGCTTTACCGCCGATATATGTATGCGAGCTATAGATGGCGATCCTGCCTACTTTTTAGCTCTGCTAAATAAGTGTATGGCACTTGAATACTTCCCGAAGATCTGGAAAGAAGCAACAGTAGTCGTCCTTAGGAAGCCGGGAAAGAGCTCGTATACCGAACCCAAATCGTACAGGCCGATTGGTCTTTTGCCAGTACTGGGTAAGGTATACGAGAAAATGTTGGTTGCTCGCCTCAAATTCCATCTTCTGCCGAGGATTAGTACTCGCCAATACGGATTCATGCCCCAAAAGAGCACCGAAGACTCCCTCTACACACTGATGCAGCACATCCGTGCCAACGTCAATCTTAAAAAGATGGTTACTGTAGTGTCACTCGACATCGAGGGAGCCTTCGACAATGCATGGTGGCCGGCTATAAGAGTCCGGTTGGCTGAGGAAAACTGTCCGATCAATTTGAGGCGAGTAATCGACAGCTACCTGAGTGACAGGAAAGTCACGGTGAGGTACGCGGGGGAGCAGCATGAACGAAGTTCAAGCAAAGGATGCGTGCAAGGATCCATTGGTGGGCCCATCCTTTGGAACGTTCTGCTGGATCCTCTCCTCCAACAACTCGAGTGCAGGGGCGACTACTGTCAGGCGTTCGCCGATGACGTCGTGATGGTTTTCTGTGGTGAGACTGCACGAGACATCGAACGACAAGCCAATGCCGCTCTCGACTATGTCCGAGCGTGGGGTATCCGAAATAAGCTCAAATTCGCACCGCACAAGACCTGCGCGATGATGGTAACGCGAAGGCTTAAGTACGATACGCCACGCTTGAGCATGGGCGGGATCGACATTGGAATGTCTCAGGAGATGAAACTGCTGGGTCTCACCATAGATGAAAAACTCACCTTTAACACTCACATCGGGAACGCCTGCAAAAAAGCTATCGGTATTTATAAACAGCTCGCGAGAACGGCCCGCGTCAGCTGGGGGTTAAACCCCGAAGTCCTGCGTTTAATATACACAGCGGCAGTCGAGCCCATAATTCTTTATGCGGCAAATGTCTGGGCGCCAGCTGCCAATAAACTGGGAGCTCGCAAACAGCTCAATGTAGTACAGCGGGGCTTTGCACAAAAACTGTGCAAAGCGTACAAAACGGTGTCGCTGAATTCCGCACTGGTGCTGGCCGGGATCCTCCCACTGGATCTTCGTATAAAAGAGGTGGCTCGTTTATACGAAGCCAAAAAGGGGGTATCACGGCCAGTACTAGGTGACCGAGAGGTGGAAGAAATGTCACCGTTCGCGGAGGCTCCGCACCCGGCCGACAAACTGCCCCTAAAATACGACTGCCTGATAAACCAAGAACAGTACGAAAATCATTGTGATTTTGCAGTACGTGTTTTTACTGACGGCAGTAAGATTGAGGGCGGAGTTGGAGCGGCGCTATCCATCTGGACCGGTGCCGTCGAAACTAGAGCCCTCAAATTTACTTTGCCGTCATACTGCACGGTTTATCAGGCAGAACTACTGGCACTTTCCAAGGCAGCGGGGGAAGCCTTGAAAAGGGACGAGCCCACCTTCGGCTTATACAGTGACTCCAGAGCAGCCCTTGAGACCGTGGCAAACCCTGACTCGACCCATCCACTAGCAGTAGAAACCAGAGACGCCTTAAGACGCTGTAGATTACAGAACAAGAGCGTCTTCTTGTTCTGGATCAAAGCCCACGCTGGTCTGGATGGGAACGAGAAAGCGGATAAATTAGCTAAGGAGGCTGCTCTGAGATCAAAAAAGAAGCCGGACTACGATCGTTGCCCTATCTCATTCGTCAAACGTATGCTCCGTCAGCATACGATTGAGGAATGGGATAGAAGGTACAAATCTGGCGAAACCGCTTCTATCACGAAACTGTTTTTCCCAGACGTTCTGGCGGCCCATAGAATAGTCAAAAAAGTTGAACTGACGAGCGTTATCACACAGGTCATGACGGGACACGGTGGTTTCTCCTCATACTTAAAGCGATTTAAGTGTAAGGAGAACTCATCGTGCGCCTGCGATCCGGCGGTCGATGAGGACATCCCTCACTTACTCTTTGAATGTCCCATGTTTGGTCGAGAACGTTTTCAGCTGGAGCAGGAACTCGAAGCAGAAATGTGTAGCGAAAATCTTTCGGAGATGATGGCAGGAGAAAAGAGAGAAAAGCTGATCAATTATTGCACCAAAATTGCGACAACTGTAATTAAAAGAAACAAAACAGATTAAACAAAACATAAAATATAAATAAAATTGTAAATAATGAACACTACATGATAAATATAGATAGATATATAAATAAGCGATATAAAAAGAGATTAAAATAATATACAGTAAAAATAATGAAATTGGTTATACTTACCCAAAATGGGTACCAAAAAGAAACATATTAAATAAAATAAAAATAAGTCTGAAAATATAAATAAAATTTGAAAAACCAAAGGCCTTATCTATGATAGGGGTAAAATTAGAAATGACAGATTGGGGTTTTTAGTTGGTAGGAGTCCAACACTACCTGAGTGTTCCCCTCAGGTGTCCATGAAGGATTTTTTCCTCAATCTGTCAATACAAAAAAAAAAAAAAAAAAAAAAAAAAACCTAACCTAACCTAACCTAACCTAACCTAACCTAACCTAACCTAACCTAACCTAACCTAACCTAACCTAACCTAACCTCGGTCAAATTTCATATTTTTATATCGGGTTTTCTTCTAAACGTTGTGTCTTGCTCTGCCTTGATCAACGTTGTAGATATTATCAGTGTTGCCACCATTTTAGACGCTTTTATAGCTATTTAACATCGAAAAAGTCATCAAAATAGGCAAAATTTTCATTAAATTTCCAAATATTTTCTAAATTATTCAGTTTTTTGTTTTTAAATCGTCGTTATATAACGCCCGGAGTCTTCCCCCGTCGATTGGTACCACTTTGGACCCTCTCCGATAGTGGGAAGTGATAAAATTTTGATTTTTCTACCCCATATAAAACCGAACCGAGGTGATGTGGTAGACCCACGTTCGAGTACATTTTCGGTCAAATTTCATATTTTTATATCGGGTTTTCTTCTAAACGTTGTGTCTTGCTCTGCCTTGATCAACGTTGTAGATATTATCAGTGTTGCCACCATTTTAGACGCTTTTATAGCTATTTAACATCGAAAAAGTCATCAAAATAGGCAAAATTTTCATTAAATTTCCAAATATTTTCTAAATTATTCAGTTTTTTGTTTTTAAATCGTCGTTATATAACGCCCGGAGTCTTCCCCCGTCGATTGGTACCACTTTGGACCCTCTCCGATAGTGGGAAGTGATAAAATTTTGATTTTTCTACCCCATATAAAACCGAACCGAGGTGATGTGGTAGACCCACGTTCGAGTACATTTTCGGTCAAATTTCATATTTTTATATCGGGTTTTCTTCTAAACGTTGTGTCTTGCTCTGCCTTGATCAACGTTGTAGATATTATCAGTGTTGCCACCATTTTAGACGCTTTTATAGCTATTTAACATCGAAAAAGTCATCAAAATAGGCAAAATTTTCATTAAATTTCCAAATATTTTCTAAATTATTCAGTTTTTTGTTTTTAAATCGTCGTTATATAACGCCCGGAGTCTTCCCCCGTCGATTGGTACCACTTTGGACCCTCTCCGATAGTGGGAAGTGATAAAATTTTGATTTTTCTACCCCATATAAAACCGAACCGAGGTGATGTGGTAGACCCACGTTCGAGTACATTTTCGGTCAAATTTCATATTTTTATATCGGGTTTTCTTCTAAACGTTGTGTCTTGCTCTGCCTTGATCAACGTTGTAGATATTATCAGTGTTGCCACCATTTTAGACGCTTTTATAGCTATTTAACATCGAAAAAGTCATCAAAATAGGCAAAATTTTCATTAAATTTCCAAATATTTTCTAAATTATTCAGTTTTTTGTTTTTAAATCGTCGTTATATAACGCCCGGAGTCTTCCCCCGTCGATTGGTACCACTTTGGACCCTCTCCGATAGTGGGAAGTGATAAAATTTTGATTTTTCTACCCCATATAAAACCGAACCGAGGTGATGTGGTAGACCCACGTTCGAGTACATTTTCGGTCAAATTTCATATTTTTATATCGGGTTTTCTTCTAAACGTTGTGTCTTGCTCTGCCTTGATCAACGTTGTAGATATTATCAGTGTTGCCACCATTTTAGACGCTTTTATAGCTATTTAACATCGAAAAAGTCATCAAAATAGGCAAAATTTTCATTAAATTTCCAAATATTTTCTAAATTATTCAGTTTTTTGTTTTTAAATCGTCGTTATATAACGCCCGGAGTCTTCCCCCGTCGATTGGTACCACTTTGGACCCTCTCCGATAGTGGGAAGTGATAAAATTTTGAAATTTACACCCCGCCCAACCCACCCTTTGAATATTATTAGGTATAGTCGGACGCTTTTTCAGTGATCATTCCACTGAACAGACACGGCAAACTGGATTCTATCGATACCTTTAAGTGGGAAAACGGACAAACAAAGCCGCTATTATACCGACTTGTTTATTTGTACCTTATTAGTAATAATATAATAATACTGTAATTAGACCGCCTGACTAGCATAATAACTATTTATTATATCCAAACACTACACTCACACATCGCATTCAGATACACATCAATACATCACTTATTCATATATATATATAATTGACAAACCTCTTTTGCTGATCTGGCATAGCAATTGACTGTTGTTTTGACAACTCGACATTTTGCATGCCAACCAGCGAGGAGTCATTTGCTATACACACACACACGCACACATACATACACGTACACGTACACACACACGCACACACACATACAAATATATATAGTATAATATCATATCTAGTCTAGTTTTTAAAGACGTCTGTTTTACACAGAACTGACGGTATTATTGACCGGCTTTTGCCGTTATAGCATTATTTTAGTTTAAGTAGAATAGCTATTGCTTACTTTAGTTATATACACGGACCTTTTACACCCGGTATATATTAAGTCATTTATTTTATAGCGAATTATTATAAGTTATATTATTGTAATTTAAATTTTAATTCTTAGGACTCTATACATCCTTTTTATCGCAAACACGCATTTTTTAGTACAAAAGGACAATTTTCCCCGATCCACTTATAACAATTAACACCACTCACCGCACTCATACACACTTACACTACCAACATGTTCCGCACACCCGCAACCTCTGGCGCTGCCAAAAAGCTCACCACTCCCAGCCCAACCACCGCAACCGCAGCAGCGCAGGACGCTGCTAAAACCTTTATCAGGAGACCTGAAACAAAAAGAAGATCGCTTGAAAACATGGACTCTTACAAAAAACAGCAAAAGAACTACGCTGCACTACCAAGCGATCAGCTCCTCCAGGAACTGATGAAGACCTTCGAGGATATACCCTCGAAAGTCCAAGAGTACCCTCAGATGAGGAGAGATATCAAACAGTTCCTGGAGGTGCAGTCTGATAAGGGTATAAGGGCGATCTTCGAGCTCAGTAGACGCGTTCAAAATCTCGAAGCGGATGCCCCGAAATCAAGGACGCCTACAAAAACCTTGTCGTCCGATGGGCAGGAACACGTTCTTATAAAATTGGGAGAGGTTGAGGCGACACTGGCTGAGCGAATGAACGAAATAGAGCGAGGACTAAAAGCAGACTTTGCACGACTCCATGATGGAAACGACGACCGAGGCTCCGACATACTCGACAGGATCACCGACACGGTCAATGAGGCCAGAGCTGCCGTAGACAGAGCGACCGAGCAGGTCGAAAGTCGGACGCACGCTCTCCTCAAAGATCTGGTCGGTGGTATTGCCGGGGATGTCGTCGCAGCCAAAGACGAACTCATGGAGGTCGCAAACAAAATGGCAAGCGAAATAAATTCAGCTCCAGCCCCAGTCCCAAAGTCGTACGCCAGTGTTGCAGCAGCAAAACCCACCCATCAGCCTGCACTTCACTCGATGGCGGTCACCTTCGAAGGTGGTCTGGAGACTGCAGACGAGGTGCTCGCCAGAGTGAAGAAAGCGGTCGATGCCAGAGTTACAGGCCTCAAAATAAATAAGGTCCGTAAAGCAAAAAACCAAACGGTAATATTGGGCTGCGATACTGAGGACGAAATGCGGAAAGTCCAAAAAATAATAGAAAGTCGTGGGAACGGACTAAATGTAGCGCCCATGAGGAACAAAAATCCCCTCGTGATCCTAAAAGATGTTTTTGTGGATGGCGAAGATGATGATTTGATCAAGGCGCTCCACGCCCAAAATAAGGACACTTTCGTGGGCCTGCCTGAGGAAGACATGGAAATTGCAATAAAATACAAGAAACGCACAAGAAACCCAAGAACATCGCATGTCATCCTTCAGGTGGGGCCCAGCGTTTGGCAGAGGATGACGGAGGCTGGGGCCCTCTACCTGGATCTTCAAAGGGTCAGAGTCGAGGACCAGTCTCCGCTCATCCAATGCACTAAGTGCCTAGCTTTTGGACATGGTCGGAAATTTTGCACCGAGAGTGTGGATAGGTGCAGTCACTGTGGAGGACCTCACCTGCGCGAAAAATGCACAGTTTTTACCGCAGGAGATGAACCGCAGTGCTGCAACTGTTCGCACTCTGGGTTGCGGAAGACCGACCATAATGCGTTCAGTATCGATTGCCCGGTGCGAAGGAAGTGGGATTATTTGGCTCGCGCTAACACGGCCTACGTCTAATCTTCACGCTAGAACTCACATAGCAGGTACACACAGCCAGAAAACACACAGAAACACTAACATGACACACACGAACACAGAATACACGACAATACGAACACAAATGATATATAGAATGTATATTGTATATACAGGATTATATCAGTACAGGAACACTCACATGAACACAAACAGTAACACAAAAACAAGACAAGCATGAATTTAAAAGAACATAGAAATAGCCAATAAATATATATTAGTTAGCATATATGTTATTGCCTAGACAAGAAATGTATAAGAAATAAAAAGAAAAATATAAATTAAATACTATGACAAACACAAATCCTGTTAACAGAATAGAGTTAAGATTAGATTAGAGAAGAAAGAAATAGGAAATGTATGAATAATAGAAATAAATTGATAAAAATAAGTATACAATGACTTAAGACATAGATGTAAAATAGCACTAAGAAAGAAGAAATGTAATAATATAAGAGTAATAGTAGTACAACAGTAATGGAAATAGAAATAGTATAATAGTATAAGAAATATACTGATAAGTGAAATGGTATATAGAACCTATGTAAATAAATAAAAGTGTTAACATTGTATAAAACAAAAAAAAAAAAGAAATTAAAATAAAAGTGTAGGTAGGCTGAAAGTGCGATGAATATATGGAGAATTAGTATGTATGCAATATAGATAGACAAGGTCCTGATCCTATGATCGGGGAAAAGCAGAACACCCTGTGATGACGGGTGCAAAAAAAAAAAAAAAAAAAAAAAACCTAACCTAACCTAACCTAACCTAACCTAACCTAACCTAACCTAACCTAACCTAACCTAACCTAACCTAACCTAACCTAACCTAACCTAACCTAACCTAACCTAACCTAACCTAACCTAACCTAACCTAACCTAACCTAACCTAACCTAACCTAACCTAACCTAACCTAACCTAACCTAACCTAACCTAACCTAACCTAACCTAACCTAACCTAACCTAACCTAACCTAACCTAACCTAACCTAACCTAACCTAACCTAACCTAACCTAACCTAACCTAACCTAACCTAACCTAACCTAACCTAACCTAACCTAACCTAACCTAACCTAACCTAACCTAACCTAACCTAACCTAACCTAACCACCACAACTTTAGATATAAGAAATAGTAAATAAGATGTAGCTTAAGAAAATATGTATTTAATAAAGATAGTAGTAATAAGGTAGGAAAATAGATATAATAAATAAAGAAACTATACCCAAAACCCCTATAATCCCCCAAGTATGAAAGGAACAGAATGAAAGTACGAGAGGCATAAAAGCGAGAACTGGAATGGTACTAGAGGACTGGAATGAGAGCGCGAATAGGTTTTTTTGATGAAAATAATAGCCCTTTCAAGGCACATGTACAAATAAGATAGACAGAGTAGGAGAAACAGTTGCCCCATCGATGGGACAACTGCTTCAAATTGAATAATAATAGGCTCTGTCTACGACAGAGGAGCAAGAAACACCCTGTGATGACGGGTAAAAATAAAAAAAAAAAAAAAAAAACCTAACCTAACCTAACCTAACCTAACCTAACCTAACCTAACCTAACCTAACCTAACCTAACCTAACCTAACCTAACCTAACCTAACCTAACCTAACCTAACCTAACCTAACCTAACCTAACCTTTTTTTTTTTTTTTTTTTTTTTTTTTTACGTGGGGGAATGCTATGACGCATATCCCTCCGCGGGGGCGGGCGGAGGGATTATGTCGGACTCGCCGGGGTAAAAGAAAGATGTTAAAAGACAATGTACCTCCCGGAATACCGACTAAACCTACCACGGTGTTCCTCGACAAAACCACTATCGACGGGGCCGCGCGAATCACTTTCGCATACGGTCGCGACCCCGCCGAGGTTACGGCCCGCCGTATGAAACGGCAGGCCACTACGCAACAAGACCTACCCAAGATAGGCACTACACAAATATAAGCCCTACTGTCTCCCCCTAAAGGGGAGACGGACACGACACAGAGGCGCGCGTGGGAACACGCACGCCGCCTCTCGGACCTGGTGCTGAACGGATGGCGGGCAGGCCCACAAAGCCCGCCACCCCCAGGTCAAACCTCAGGGTGGCTGGAGGTCATCGCGCGCCCTCCGGCGCCCGGCCCTGCGGTTGGGGAGAGGGTTTAAACGCTCCCTCTCCCGCTCCGCCGCCTCCTTGATGGAAATGACTTCCTCACAGAAGGAGGCGACGGCGTTCCATGACCTCTCACTCCGGACCATAGACTGAACTACGGCCGGGAGCGAGAGGGCAACCGATCCGACTGCCGCGATCAACTCACGGCGCTGCGATGCCCAGGCGGGGCAAACCGCCAAAGTGTGCAGCGCCGTGTCCTCAACAACGTCGCGGCAGTCGCCGCAGTGGTGACAACCGGGCGTCTCTTGCCGGCGTATACGACACAGGAACTGGCCAAAACAACCGTGGCCAGTTAGAACCTGTGTCAGCCGGAAGGTGAGGGCGCCATGCCGCCTCTCCAGCCACTCCTCAAACACGGGTCTTACCGCCACAATCGTGGCGTGCCCGAACCTAACCTAACCTAACCTAACCTAACCTAACCTAACCTAACCTAACCTAACCTAACCTAACCTAACCTAACCTAACCTAACCTAACCTAACCTAACCTAACCTAACCTAACCTAACCTAACCTAACCTAACCTAACCTAACCTAACCTAACCTAACCTAACCTTTTTTTTTTTTTTTTTTTTGAGGGGGGAAATGCTCCTGATGCATACCGTCCCACTCGGGGGGCAGTGGGACGGTTATGTCGGGCTCACCGGTCAAGATGACACGACCGGCATACCGACTAAAACCCCCCTGTGCACCGTCACCTCACCGTGACGGGTGGGCCGTTGGAACCTGATACGACATCAACGACCCACCCAGCGACAGCCCGCGCCCCGCGGGCACCAACACTGGCAGCGGCGTCTGGGTGCACCAGAGACGCCGCCACTACGCAGAAGGGTGAGGGTGGGAGAGTAAATACCCCGATCTCCCACCCTCAGCCCTACTCAGGGTGGCATCAGGCGCGCATCGGCGCGCCTACGCCGCCCAGTTCGCCGGCGACGGATCGGGTCAGCGAGGAGACTTTCCTCCCTGGCCCGCTCCGCCGCCTCCTTCTGCGAGATGACGTTCTCGCAGAAGGAGGCGACTGCGTTCCAATTCCTGTCGCTATCGGCCATGGAGCGGATTATGGCCGATAGCGAGAGATCCGCACCGATGGTCTCGACGAGGGCACGACGCTGCTGCGCCCACGCCGGGCAGAACTCCAGCGTATGCTGCGCCGTGTCCTCGTCACAATCACAGTGGTGACAGGCGGGACTCGATTCCCTCCTCGCGACCTTGTGCAGGTAGTATCCGAAGCACCCGTGCCCGGATAATACCTGCACCAGCCGGAAGGAAAGGGTCCCGTGCTGTCGCCACACCCACAACGAAAGGACCGGCCGGAGCGCCTCCACCGTGCGAAAACCCGCACGTGGAGCCTCCAGCCGGACTGACCATCGGGCCACGATGGCTCGTCGAGCGGCCTCGCGCCACTCGCGCACCTGCTCGAGCAGAGGGCGACCGCCTCCGCCTGCTCGAAATTCGGCCGCTCGACGGTAAACGTCGGCGAGCACTTCCGCCTCCAGATCCCACGGGGGAGTACCGGCCAGGGCGCATGCCGCGTCTGCGGACACGGTGCGGTAACCGCGTATTGCCCTGACCGCCAAAGTGCGCTGCGGTCGGCTTAACCGCGCGCGGTTCTGGGCGGTCAGGGACCCCGCCCACACCGGTGCGCCGTAGAGCGCCATCGACCGGACTACCCCCGTGTAGAGCCTCCGGCACGCCAAACTGGGTCCGCCCAGGTTGGGCAATAATCGCCCCAGGGCGGACGCCGCGCCGTCCAGCTTGGGCTCGAGCTGACGGAAGTGCTCGTCGAAGAGCCATCGTCCATCCAACACCAGGCCCAGATACCTCATCTGGGCCTGAACCGGTACGAGGACCGAGCCGACGGTGATCGAGGCGCCGGCAGGCGGCCCGCGACGGGGCCCATGGAACAACAGGGCCTCCGTCTTGGTGAGGGCCACCTTAAGCCCCAGCGCCTCGATTCGCCCGACCACCTGGGAGACCCCCGTGGTGGCCAGGCGAGCCGCCTCCTCAAAGTTGCGACCCCGGGCTGCTACCAGCGTGTCGTCAGCGTAACAGAATACGCTCAGCCCGGGGGACAAGACTCCGCGCAGGGCCCAGTCATAGCCGATGTTCCACAGGAGAGGGCCAAGGACGGACCCCTGTGGAACACCGCGCGATATCGCCCTGCGCACGACGTCGCCTGCTCGGTCCTCGCACAATACGGACCTCCGCTCCAAATAGTCTGCCATCAGCAGCCTCAGGTATGCGGGCACCCCATGGAATCGGAGTGCCTCCCCGATGCTGCCGAATGGCAGAGTATTAAATGCGTTGGCGATGTCTAAGGACACCGCCAACATCACGCCGCCTCCTCTGACGGCTTCCTCGGTCGCGGCCCTCAGGGCCAAAATGGCGTCGATCGTCGAACGCCTGGCGCGGAAACCAAACTGGGCGTCCGACAGATCGGGCCCCACCTCCTCGAGGTGCCGGACGATGCGGGCAGCGAGAATCCTCTCCAGCAACTTCCCCGCCTCGTCCAGCAGTACGATAGGCCTGTAGGCCGCGACCGAGTCCAGGGCTCTCCCCGGCTTGGGCAGGAGCACCAGCCTCCCCACCTTCCAGCACTCAGGGAACCTCCGCGACGATAGACACGCGTCAAACAGTTCCCTGAGGCGGTCGCCCATGTGGTCAAGGGCAAGGGCCAACACTCGGGCCGGAATTCCGTCCGGCCCGGGGGCGGTCCGCTTCGAGCGGATGCGCAGAACGGCCGCCCCCATCTCCGCCTCCGTGACAGGCGGAACCACCACCTCCTCCTCGTCGGCCTCCCGGACTTCGGCCTCTGCGGCCATCGCCGGGGGCGTGTGTTCCGCCTGTGGCGGGAATAGGCCCTCGACCACTTCGGTGAGGAAGCTAGGCTGAAGGGACTCGGTAAGGGGGGGGCCCGTCGCGCGGAGCTTGCTCAGCGCCGCGCGGTATGGGCGACCCCAGGGGTCACGATCGAGTCCCTCCAACATCTCCTGCCGCGACTGCTCTTTGGCGCGACAGATGGCCAGCTTCAGAGCGTCACGCGCTGCTTGGTACGCTTCGTACAGCTGGCCCTCCCCGTTGTCATCGCGGCGTCGCCGCCGGCTGCGGGTGTAGGACCTCCGGGCACGAATGCAGGCCTCGCGGAGGTCCACCAACTCCCGGGACCACCAGTAGACCTCCTTCCTAGGAGGCCGACGTCGGACGCGCGGCATGGCCGCATCGCAAACCTGCGTAAGCGCAACGCGAATGCGGCCCGCCGCAGCATCGACCCCCTCGTCGGGAGGCACCGGAGACAGCCACGACTGCACTATGGCTGCCTCCTCCAACAGGTCCCGGTTCAAACGACCCACAGCCCACCGCGGAAATCGGGGAGCTCTGTCCGCCATGTGACCCCTAACTGGGTCCTGGGGATTCCGGGAGATCTCTGCTCGGATATAGCGATGATCCGAGAGAGTCTCGACCTCCTCCAGGACTCGCCAGTTCCTTACGTTGTGTGCGACAGCAGGGCTAGCGAACGAGAGGTCCACTATCGACCCGCCCTGCTGCCGAACACAAGTGTCGGTGGTGCCTCTGTTGAGCAGACAGAGGCCCACCGAACTCGCCCACTCTTCCACCGCTCTACCGCGGGCGTCCGTTCTGGGAGACCCCCACGCCTCGGACTTTGCGTTGAAGTCTCCCATCACCAGGACGCGGCCTGATGCCAAACGCCGTATCGAGGTCTCCAGAGATGTGAGGAAGACCTCGAAATCAGCCAGACTCCGGTTGGGGGAGAAGTAGACCCCGAAAACGAGTATTCCCCCCCATTCGGCCGCCACGTATCCCGAGCCCTTGTCTTTGAGCGACAAGGGCGGGGAACGCGGAGCCGTGGAGCTGACGACTGCCACGGAGCCGTCCCAGTCACCCACCCAATTTGGGCGGGGAGGAACATAATAGGGCTCCGCGGCTACGGCCACACCGATCGACCACTGCGCCATGGATTGCAGGAAGAGATCCTGCGCACGGGCGCAGTGGTTGAGATTCGCCTGGAGGAGGAGGGTGCAGTCGTGGTCCATTATTGGGCCGACGTACCTGCAACCACATCCTCCTCCATCCGCAACGGTGGAAGAGCGGCGACGACGACGGGGGTAGCTTGGGTCGATTGGCTACCCGCGACGTTTTTGGGCTTGGAAGCCCGGGGAGGGTTGCATCCCCTTCGCCCCATTAAATGATCGGCGGGCAATTTACCCGCCGCACACGCTGGGCAATGGGGGGCGGCGGAACAGTCCGTCGCCTTGTGCCCCGGCTGGCCGCAGCGGAAGCAAAGTCCGCTGCAGTCGAAGCCACTTCTACAAGTGGCGCGCAAGTGCCCCTCGGCCATGCATTTATGGCACCTCGCGGGCCTAGCCGCCAACGAGGAGACCTTGGCGGAACTCCAGCCCACGAGGAGCCTTCCTGCAGCAACCAAAGTGTTGGCTGCTGCGACGGGGCACTGCGCTACCACGGCTCCGACACCGCCGGGACCGGGGCGGATGGCGCCAACCTTGACGTCGTCCAGGCGGCATCCAGTTTTGGCTCGGATGGCCTCCCGGACGTCGTCAGGCGTGACCGAATCGTCCAGGCCAGCGACTCGGAATTCCGCGCACTTCACAGGCCTGGCGATCTTGACGCCTTCTTCCGCCCCGAACAACCCTCGCAGCCTTTCTGCGACTGTGTCCGCCGTCTTTGCGCCCTCCGCACCGGGGAACTCGAGAATTCGAGCCCCCGTTTGGGCGAGACGGGTCCTGGCACCGGTGGGGCCCAAGTCCGCCACACCAACGCTCTCCCGCGCCTTCTTAAAGACGGCGGCGTATGAAAGGCCGCGCTCCACCGCCTCCGGCGACACCGTTATGACAACGGCGGCCGATCTTGGCGGTCGGAGCTTCCCGGGCCTCTTCTTCTTGGCCTTTTTGCTCTGCCGTTCCTTCCGCTCGGCAGTCGCAGCTCTCGCAGCGCTCCTGCGCTCGCGCCTCTTCTGACGCTGAAACTCCTTCTTCTCCCCAGCCGTCTGCCAGCCCTCATTAGACGACGCAGACGGACCAGGGACAGAAACCTGTCGAGGCGCACCCGTGGTTGACGCGGGTGCGCGTTCCTTCGGCGCCGGGGCGCGAGCTGGGCCTGCAGGTGCCGACCTCAAGGGCGGGAATTCCCTCTGGGACTGGGAAGGGGCTTTGGAAGTCCCCTTCTTCCCGGCCGCAGGTCTCGACCCTGCGGGGACGCTGACCGACGCTGACGCCGCCGTCGCGTAGGACCGCTGGCCCGGCGTGGGCAATGGGTCCCTAGCAGCGGACGCACGGTTGTCCGCTGCGAGTGGTGGACGGCGACGCGGTTCTGGAGGAAGTCTTGCCTCCAGGCTCCCCAGCCGCGCGTTGATCATTATCCCAACGGAGGACATGACCTGGCGCAGCTGCGCGTCGGTCAGCAGGGAGCGCTGCTCCTCTGCTTGCCGAGGTACGGCATTCGGCTGTCGCATGGACTCCCGAATTTGGCTGAGCTCGGCGCGAAGCTCAGCCACCTCCCCTGCAAGGCGGTCGTTTGCCGCCCGCAACCGCCTCGTCTCGTCGGAGGTGGTGCGCTCCGCGAGCGTTTGCACCACCTCCTGGAGGTGAGAGGCCGCCTTCTTGAGGGCATTGGTGAAAGTGCCCTTCAAGTTTTGACTCTTTGTGGCCACCGTAATTATGGCGGCCACAGAGTCTGCGGCGGACTGGACGAGGTCTACATCCGAGCTCGGGTGCCGGGTCTCGTCCAGGAGCTGCGCAACAAATTGCTCTGCTGCGCGCTCCCCCTCTTGTCGGTTGCGGGCGACCAATGCCCGCCTATTGAACGGGGTCGGGGTCACGGATCGTGACGGCGATACCCCCCGGTTCGCAGGCACCTTAGTGGCTGGTGCGCTGCTCTCCACTACTTCTTGCGACCTGCTGCGCTTCCGGGTCATAGAAGCCCGGCCGCTGAGGTCGTGGGAGTCCAGGTCCTCGGACCCGGACTCGACGCCGAGGCTGACAGAGCTCCTCCGGCTTCTGTCAGGCGTCGACGCCAACGACGTGGGCGTACATGCCCCCATTCCTTTGCCATCGCTGGCAAGTAATCTTGAGGGACGCTTAAAGCGCCCCTTGGAGTCCCGCAATGGGATTCCGTGCTCTTCCATATTCTTCTCCTTAACATCTACTGGTGTTTGTAATTTTAAATTTTCCATGTTATACCCACGAGTAGAGACGAATTATACTCGACCCCCGGGTGACGCTCATTCCGGGGGAAGGCCTACATACTGCTGGGGGACGGCAGGTGCCCAGAGGTTTTTACAACTTCGCTGTTGGGTGGTCTGAGTTTTCCTTCTCGCGGGCCGGCCAACTAAGGCAAGCCCCTCGGTCCCGTTGAGCCGCTAGACGTGATCAACGACACTCAACGGGTAACGATATGAAGACGGAGGCAGGGTTAGGTTTCCCCTCCCCTATGTGCCCCCGCCTAATGCGGCCAATAGCCAGAGCTATTGGCAGCCCTCAACCCTGCGCGGCAGGGTAGCCTCCAGTAGTCGTTCCCTTGCCAGCCCTGATAACAGAGAAGTGCAAGGGAACGTGAAACTGGAGGGGGCCCACTCCTCCCCGGGTCCCCCAATGTGGGAGAGCTGAGTTGGAGTGGACGGTCGGTCCCGCAACCTCGGAGTCCCCTGCTACAGGGGAGCTGAGGAGCGGAAACGAAGCTAGTGATTTTTTAAGGAGTTTTCTTCTCCGCGACCCCCACCTCGAAAGGTGGCGGCCCTCGTTCCGGACGCCTACGGGTCCGGGTTACGAGTTGGCGGTCTCGCGAGAGACCCCCTCTTGTTGGGCCTTACGGCTCCCACTGGTGATTTTTTAAAGAGGTTTTCTTCCTCTATCCCCCCCGTCTCAAATCCACGTGTCCTCTGCTATTCAGAGGAACACGTGGATTTGAGACCCCCGAACGCGGCCCTCGCGGGCCGATAACCCCGAGACAAACTGCCTCGGGTCCCTACGCGCGTGCCAGAGTATTAGCCACGAGTAATAATGCCCCCGAAAAGACATTATTACCCGAGTTGCCCGGGGTGTACCGGCCCAACGACTGCCGTTCCAATCCACTCCGTTCCAATCCACTAGAAATGTAGAAAGGACCAGCAGCCGTCAGGCACACTAGGAGGTTCTCTGGCCACACACCCCAACCTAACCTAACCTAACCTTTTTTTTTTTTTTTTTACGGGGGGAAATCCTCATGGACTTCCTCCGCCTGGGGAAAGGCGGAGGGGCATGCCGGACTCTTACCGGCTAAAACCACCCCGGTGTCTCCTCGCACGTACGCGCGGGGCCGCGGGAGTCCAAATTCTTCCGCAGCCCCGCACTAGTGCTGGCCCGGTCTGTCCGGGCCCCGTCTCCTGCACGGGGTAGTGAGGTGTTGAACTACCCCGTGCATCGCCTCAGAGGCGCGTGCCGACACCCGCGCGCGCCTCCGCCTCGGGTCCATTCAATAGGGGGCGGGGACGTCCCCAAGTCCCTCGCCCCTGGACCCATTCATGGGGGCTGGAAAAGGGCGTTGTCCGCCCTTCCCCTGCGCCCGGTGCGCCTTCTGCGGCCCGGGAAGGGAGTCGAGATCTCCCTCTCCCGTTCCGCAGTTTCCTTCTGCGACATCACGTCCTCGCAGAAGGACACCACTGCGTCCCACGACTCTGCGCTACCGACCATACTCTGCACTACGGCCGGCAGCGACAGATCGCCTCCTACTTCATCTGTGAGGACACGGCGCTGCTCCTCCCAAGCTACGCACTCGGCGAGCGTGTGTTGCGCCGTGTCCTCCCCGCAATGGACGCAGTGGTGGCACCGAGCGTCCGGCTCCCTGTCTATGCGGCACAGGTACTTGCCGAAGCAGCCGTGCCCCGACAGCACCTGCGTCACCCTAAACGACAGGGAGCCATGCCTTCTCCCGAGCCAGTCGTCGAGTACTGGCCGGATCGCCTCGACGGTAGCGAGCCCGGCGGCAGGGCGCAGAAGCCTTTGCCGCCATTCCGCCACCAAGACCTGACGGAGCTCCTCTCGGCGCAGCGCGATCTGCCGCTGCACCGGCCTCGAGCCCCGTGCCCGCTCTTCCTCGCGCCATCTATACAGTGACGCGAGTACTTTCGCCTCTAGGTCCCAGGGCGGGGATCCGGCCAGGACGCAAGCCGCCTCGTAGGAAATCGTGCGATACCCGCGGACGACTCTGACGGCCATCGCCCTCTGCGGTTTACGCAGAATGGCGAGAGTGCTGGCCGTCATGTCCAAAGCCCACACAGGGGCCCCATACAGGGCCATGGATCGCACGATTCCCACGTATAACCGCCTACAGGCGGCGCTCGGGCCCCCCATGTTGGGAAGCAACGTTGAAAGCGCGCCCGCTGCACCCATCAGCTTGGGCGCCAGCCGCCGGAAGTGGGGCCCGAATTCCCATCGGCTGTCGAGCACCAATCCCAGATACTTCATGGTGGACTCGACAGCTATCCGGGCCCCGCTGACCACGATGTGTGATCCCGGCGCCGGCGCACGTCGGGGGCCATGAAACACCATGGCCTCCGACTTGTTGAGGGCCACCTCCAGGCCCAGGCGCCGGATGCGGTTCACCACCTGTGACACCGCAGCCGTGGCTATCAACGTCGCTTCCCTGTGCGAGCTTCCCCGGGCAGTGACGAGCGTGTCGTCCGCATAACACGTCAGGTCGGCGCCCGACGGGAGCTCGCCTCTCAGCACCCAGTCGTAGCCGATGTTCCACAGGAGCGGACCCAGAACCGATCCCTGTGGAACACCGCACGACATGAGGTGCCGACCGGCACCGTCACGTCCCCGATAGGTGACGCATCTATCCTCCAGATAAGCCCCTACCGTACGGCGGAGGTAGGGAGGCACGCGATGGTATTTCAGGGCCTCCCGAATACAACTCCAGGGTAGGGTGTTGAAGGCGTTGGAGATGTCTAAAGACACCGCCAGCACCACCCCACCCCGGGACACCGTCTCCTCCACCAGGGCCCTCACGCGCATGATGGCGTCTATGGTGGAGCGCCCCCGACGAAAACCAAATTGGCTGTCGTCCAGGTCCGGCCCCTCTCTGCACAAGTGGCTGACGAGGCGATCCGCGACAATGCGCTCGAAAAGTTTGCCCGCCTCGTCAAGCAGCACTATGGGCCGATACGCGGACGGCGAGTCCGCGGGGCGCCCCTCCTTCCTGAGCAGGACCAGCCTCCCCTCCTTCCACACACTGGGAAACTGACCCTGCTCGAGACATGCCGTGAAGAGCCCCCTCAGCTGGGGCTCTAGCTCCTTCAGAGCCAGGACGAGAGCTCGACCAGGAACTCCGTCGGGTCCGGGCGCTTTGTTAGCCCGGAGTCGCGACACGGCCGCTCTCGTCTCTGCTTGCGTCACCTCGGGGACATCGGTGCTCTCCTCTTCTGGAGAGTCTGTGGCTGAGGGCGAAGCCATCGCCGGGGGAACGTGTCCCGCTCGCTCAGGGAAGAGGGCCGACACCACCGCCTCTAGCAATTGGGGTTCCATGTTTTGCGCCAGTGGAGGCGCCCAGGGACGCAACTTGCCCCGTACCCAACGGTAGGGGCGCCCCCACGGATCCCGGTCTAGGGACCCCAGCAGCTCTTCCCTGGCACGCGACTTAGAGTCGCCGATGGCCAGCCACAGAGTCTCCTTGGACGCGCGGTACACCTCAAACAGCGCGTCCTCCTCGACGGAATCCCGTCGACGTCGTCTCCGGTATCGCGTGTACTGGCGGCGAGCCGCAACACACTCGACGCGCAGCCGCGCGATCTCGTCGGTCCACCAGTACACTTGGCGCCTTGCGGACTGTTGGCGGACACGGGGCATGGACGCGTCGCAGATCTGCGTCATCGCCCCGCGAAACCGCAGCGCCACCGCTTCGACGTCGACGGGGCCGTCCGTCGTCGACTCCCAAATCCAGGACTGGACTAAGGCAGCTTCTTTGAGTACCTCCTTGTCGATGCGCTTAAGCGCCCAACGCGGGCCGTCGTTGATCGGGGTTGTTGGATGGCGGCCGCTCGCGGTCTGGGCGGAGACGTCGAACCGGATATACCGGTGGTCCGACAGCGTCTCCACCCCCACGGCGACACGCCAGTCGCGGACTCGGATGGCGACAGAGGGGCTGGCGAACGAGACGTCCACTATCGACCCGCCCCGCTGCCGCACGCACGTAAATGCCGAACCCCGATTCAGGACGACCAGACCGGTCGTCACCGCCCACTCTTCCAGCACCTCGCCCCGAGAGTCAGTGACCGGAGATCCCCACGCCGATGACTTGGCGTTGAGATCCCCGAGCACCAGAACGGGACGAGGGTGATAGCGGCCTACGACGGCGCCCAACTCGACAAGGAAACCCTCAAAGTCGGCGAGACTCTTGTTGGGGGAGAAATACGCCCCCACAGTGACGATGCCGCCCGAGACCGCAGCAACCCAGCCGCGGCCCCGAGACGGGTCGATCAGAGTCTCGCCAATAATGGCCACCAAACCGTCAGCGCACCCCAGCCAGTTGTCACGGGCGGGGATGAAGTACGGTTCGGCGACCACAGCCACGTGGATCGACCACTCTGCCATGCTCTGGAGTAAAAGATCCTGAGCTCTGGCAGAGTGATTGATGTTGCCCTGGAGGAAATGGAATTGTGCCATTATTGACACTCCATTCCCTCGGCAACGGTCCTGGGCCGGGAGTCGGCCGCGGAGCTACTAGCCTGCGGGGGCGGCGAGGTTTCCCCGGCAGGCTTAGAGCTCCTCTTCTTCTGCTTCTTGGCCTTGCTGGCAGGCGCGCCACAGGCCCCTCCGCCCACTTTGTGTCCCGCTGGCTTCCCTGCAGCCGAACATAAGCTGCAGTTGAGCGCCGCGGAACACTGGGCCGCCTTGTGGCCGGGCTGACCGCAGCGATAGCAAAGGTCGCTACGGTCAACCTCAGCGGTGCACTTTGCCCGGACGTGCCCCTTCTCCAGGCACCGGAAGCACCGCAAAGCCCGGGGCTGCAGGAGTTTCACCCTCGCTGCAACCCAGCCGACCAGCAATCTGCCGCTTGAGGCGATCTTCTTCGCCGACGCTACAGGGCACCGAACCCAGACCACGCCGAGTCCGGTAGCGTCGGCGCGTACATCGCCGGCCCGCACCTTGTCCGGCGGACACTCTCCGCTTCGGGCAACGGCCGCCATCACCTCCTTGGAGGTCACGGAGTCGTCCAGGCCAGCAATCCTAACCTCTGCGGTTTTCATTGGCCTGGAGACCCGTACGTCCTCAGGGTTGAGGACCTCCCTCATCTTGGCGGCCAGAGCGTCCGCCTTTTCGGCACTGCCGCTCGCAGCACCAGCCACCTCGAACAGCCGCGCACCCGTGGCAGCCTGCCTGAGGGTGACGGACTGAAGACCAAGATCTGATAGTTTGATCTTGGCCTTGGCCTCGGCAATGACCGACTGGTACGTTACCCCGCGCTCCGCAGCTCCGGGCTGCAGCGTAAGCGTCACGGCCTCGGAGCGCGGAGCACGTACTGCCGGTCCTTTGCGACCGCCTTTGGCAGTCCGTCGCGCAGGCTGTGCAACCGCCTTTGCGGTTCGGCCGGGGGCGCGCGTCACTGCTGAGGCCGCCTTGGCGGCTTTGCGGGCCTTCTTGCGGCCCACGACTGTCGCCCAGGTCTCACCCTTAGACCCGGCGGTCGTGGGCTGATCGCTCGATGGGACTCTCACCATGCCATCCGCGGGCTTCTCCTTCCGAGGCGCAGGTCTCGGCGGCTCCTGAGCCTTCCGCCGTGTATCGGCCGCTAGGGGCGGACGGAGGATTTCCGCAGGGAGGCGCTGAGAAATCGCCTCAATGCGGGCATTGACCATGCTCCCGCACTGGAGCATGCAGAGCCGAACGATGCGCTCGACCTCGTCGTCGGTACGAGCGCCTGCCGGTCCCAGTGCGGGAGCCGGGGCCACTACCGGTGCGGCATCAGTTGACGTGCGTCGCTGCTGCTGCTCGCTCAGCGCAGCGACTTGTCGCCGGAGGTCTTCCAAGTCATTGCGGAGACGGCCGTTTTCCTCCCGTAACTGCGCGACCTCGTCTGACGCTGTCCTGTTGAGGAGGATGCCGACCGCCTCCTTAATGTCCGCGGCAGCTTCCTTGAGACCGCGGGTGAACGTGCCCTTCAGGCTGCCGGATTTGGTGGCAACCTTCAGGACTAAGTCCACACCGTCCAAAGCAAGTTGAGTTAGGGCCACCGCGGATGGTGCCCCCCCTTCCGCCGCTAGAGCAGCGCGTCGCTCGCGTGCGCGTCGGGCCATTTCCGACACTTCGTCGGCCGCGACGGCTTTGCGCTGCTCTCTTCTGGTGGCGTTGAGCTCCGCCTTTGAGCTCCCTAGCGAGGCACAACTCTCGCCACCAGGATCCTCGGTAGTGACCCCCATGTCACTCTCTGCTTCACTGGCCGCCGGAGTATTGGGGCGCACGAATCTACCCTGTGCGTCCCTCAGCGGCCGTGAAGCACTCACGCCTTTCGAAGCCTGCCGACCTCTCCTCGCGGTCGGCACCTTCGGGGCCAGCGGGCCTTCCTCATCCGAGGACTGATCCACCGACCCACCTCCCACTAGAGCAGGGTCGTGTAGGCGTTTTCTAACGGAAGACGGTCCACGCGGCCCTCCGTCAATAGCTCCCTCACCCTGTTTGGGATCCTTCTTTCTCAACGCAGAGTCAGGACCTGACTCTGCGGAAACTTCGGTGCCAGATATTTCGCGCGGCACTGCGCTGTGATGGCGGTTGCCCCCCCCAGAATACGAGGGGCAGACGGAGCCAGAAGGCTCCGTGAGGGATTCTCCGGGCGCGGCGCACCCGGTACCCTCCTGGGGTAGGTTAAAACCTTTGGCCGACATCTCATATTTTGTTTTGGGTGGCCCTAATGACTGGGTTCCCCCCAGCCATACAGCCCCTCGCCGGGCCACCAAAAACTTAGGCTTTGGGTAATTTTTATAGAGGTTTTCTTCCTCGCAGCCCGAAGGCCCCCGGTCCTGTCAGTTCAGGATTACGGGTTGGGCCGGATGGGGGTCCATGCTGGACCGATCCACCCGCCCCAAGACCGCCCGACTGGGCAGGAAGCCTAAGCTTCACAGCTAGTGATTTTTTAGAGAGGTTTTCTTCCTCTATCCCCCGTGTTGGGCCGGATGGGGGTCCATGCTGGACCGATCCACCCGCCCCAAGACCGCTCGACAGAGCAGGACGCCACGCGACCCGCACCGGCCTTACGGCCTCCACTGGTGATTTTTTAAAGAGGTTGTCTTCCTCTATGCCCTCGTGTTGGGCCGGATGGGGGTCCATGCTGGACCGATCCACCCGCCCCAAGACCGCCCGACTGGGCCCCCACTGGTAATTTTTTATAGAGGTTTTCTTCCTCTATTCCCCCCTGTCTCAAATCCACGTGTCCTCTGCAAATCAGAGGGACACGTGGAGAGACCCCCAAAACGCGGCCCTCGCGGGCCGATAACCCCGAGACAAACTGCCTCGGGTTCCCTACGCGCGTGCCAGAGTATTAGCCACGAGTAATAATGCCCTCGAAAAGACATTATTACCCGAGTTGCCCGGGGTGTACCGGCCCAACGACTGCCGTTCCAATCCACTAGAAATGTAGAAAGGACCAGCAGCCGTCAGGCACACTAGGAGGTTCTCTGGCCACACACCCCAACCTAACCTAACCTAACCTAACCTTTTTTTTTTTTTTTTTGAGGGGGGAAATGCTCCTGATGCATACCGTCCCACTCGGGGGGCAGTGGGACGGTTATGTCGGGCTCACCGGTCAAGATGACACGACCGGCATACCGACTAAAACCCCCCTGTGCACCGTCACCTCACCTTGACGGGTGGGCCGTTGGAACCTGATACGACATCAACGACCCACCCAGTGACTGCCCACGCCCTGCGGGCACCAACAATGGCGGCGGCGTCTGGGTGCACCAGAGACGCCGCCACTACGCAGAAGGGTGAGGGTGGGAGAGTAAGTACCCCGATCTCCCACCCTCAGCCCTACTCAGGGTGGCATCAGGCGCGCATCGGCGCGCCGACGCCGCCCAGTTCGCCGGCGACGGATCGGGTCAGCGAGGAGACTTTCCTCCCTGGCCCGCTCCGCCGCCTCCTTCTGCGAGATGACGTTCTCGCAGAAGGAGGCGACTGCGTTCCAATTCCTGTCGCTATCGGCCATGGAGCGGATTATGGCCGATAGCGAGAGATCCGCGCCGATGGTCTCGACGAGGGCACGACGCTGCTGCGCCCACGCCGGGCAGAACTCCAGCGTATGCTGCGCCGTGTCCTCGTCACAATCACAGTGGTGACAGGCGGGACTCGATTCCCTCCTCGCGACCTTGTGCAGGTAGTATCCGAAGCACCCGTGCCCGGATAATACCTGCACCAGCCGGAAGGAAAGGGTCCCGTGCTGTCGCCACACCCACAACGACAGGACCGGCCGGAGCGCCTCCACCGTGCGAAAACCCGCACGTGGAGCCTCCAGCCGGACTGACCATCGGGCCACGATGGCTCGTCGAGCGGCCTCGCGCCACTCGCGCACCTGCTCGAGCAGAGGGCGACCGCCTCCGCCTGCCCGAAATTCGGCCGCTCGACGATAAACGTCGGCGAGCACTTCCGCCTCCAAATCCCACGGGGGAGTACCGGCCAGGGCGCATGCCGCGTCTGCGGACACGGTGCGGTAACCGCGTATTGCCCTGACCGCCAAAGTGCGCTGCGGTCGGCTTAACCGCGCGCGGTTTTGGGCGGTCAGGGACCCCGCCCACACCGGTGCGCCGTAGAGCGCCATCGACCGGACAACCCCCGTGTAGAGCCTCCGGCACGCCAAACTGGGTCCGCCCAGGTTGGGCAATAATCGCCCCAGGGCGGACGCCGCGCCGTCCAACTTGGGCTCGAGCTGACGGAAGTGCTCGTCGAAGAGCCATCGTCCATCCAACACCAGGCCCAGATACCTCATCTGGGCCTGAACCGGTACGAGGACCGAGCCGACGGTGATCGAGGCGCCGGCAGGCGGCCCGCGACGGGGCCCATGGAACAACAGGGCCTCCGTCTTGGTGAGGGCCACCTTAAGCCCCAGCGCCTCGATTCGCCCGACCACCTGAGAGACCCCCGTGGTGGCCAGGCGAGCCGCCTCCTCAAAGTTGCGACCCCGGGCTGCTACCAGCGTGTCGTCAGCGTAACAGAATACGCTCAGCCCGGGGGGCAAGACTCCGCGCAGGGCCCAGTCATAGCCGATGTTCCACAGGAGAGGGCCAAGGACGGACCCCTGTGGAACACCGCGCGATATCGCCCTGCGCACGACGTCGCCTGCTCGGTCCTCGCACAGCACGGACCTCCGCTCCAAATAGTCTGCCATCAGCAGCCTCAGGTATGCGGGCACCCCATGGAACCGGAGTGCCTCCCCGATGCTGCCGAATGGCAGAGTATTAAATGCGTTGGCGATGTCTAAGGACACCGCCAACATCACGCCGCCTCCTCTGACGGCTTCCTCGGTCGCGGCCCTCAGGGCCAAAATGGCGTCGATCGTCGAACGCCCGGCGCGGAAACCAAACTGGGCGTCCGACAGATCGGGCCCCACCTCCTCGAGGTGCCGGACGATGCGGGCAGCGAGAATCCTCTCCAGCAACTTCCCCGCCTCGTCCAGCAGTACGATAGGCCTGTAGGCCGCGACCGAGTCCAGGGCTCTCCCCGGCTTGGGCAGGAGCACCAGCCTCCCCACCTTCCAGCACTCAGGGAACCTCCTCGACGACAGACACGCGTCAAACAGTTCCCTGAGGCGGTCGCCCATGTGGTCAAGGGCAAGGGCCAACACTCGGGCCGGAATTCCGTCCGGCCCGGGGGCGGTCCGCTTCGAGCGGATGCGCAGAACGGCCGCCCCCATCTCCGCCTCCGTGACAGGCGGAACCACCACCTCCTCCTCGTCGGCCTCCCGGACTTCGGCCTCTGCGGCCATCGCCGGGGGCGTGTGTTCCGCCTGTGGCGGGAATAGGCCCTCGACCACTTCGGTGAGGAAGCTAGGCTGAAGGGACTCGGTAAGGGGGGGGCCCGTCGCGCGGAGCTTGCTCAGCGCCGCGCGGTATGGGCGACCCCAGGGGTCACGATCGAGTCCCTCCAACATCTCCTGCCGCGACTGCTCTTTGGCGCGACAGATGGCCAGCTTCAGAGCGTCACGCGCTGCTTGGTACGCTTCGTACAGCTGGCCCTCCCCGTTATCGTCGCGGCGTCGCCGCCGGCTGCGGGTGTAGGACCTCCGGGCACGAATGCAGGCCTCGCGGAGGTCCACCAACTCCCGGGACCACCAGTAGACCTCCTTCCTAGGAGGCCGACGTCGGACGCGCGGCATGGCCGCATCGCAAACCTGCGTAAGCGCAACACGAATGCGGCCCGCCGCAGCATCGACCCCCTCGTCGGGAGGCACCGGAGACAGCCACGACTGCACTATGGCTGCCTCCTCCAACAGGTCCCGGTTCAGACGACCCACAGCCCACCGCGGAAATCGGGGAGCTCTGTCCGCCATGTGACCCCTAACTGGGTCCTGGGGATTCCGGGAGATCTCTGCTCGGATATAGCGATGATCCGAGAGAGTCTCGACCTCCTCCAGGACTCGCCAGTTCCTTACGTTGTGTGCGACAGCAGGGCTAGCGAACGAGAGGTCCACTATCGACCCGCCCTGCTGCCGAACACAAGTGTCGGTGGTGCCTCTGTTGAGCAGACAGAGGCCCACCGAACTCGCCCACTCTTCCACCGCTCTACCGCGGGCGTCCGTTCTGGGAGACCCCCACGCTTCGGACTTTGCGTTGAAGTCTCCCATCACCAGGACGCGGCCTGATGCCAAACGCCGTATCGAGGTCTCCAAAGATGTGAGGAAGACCTCGAAATCAGCCAGACTCCGGTTGGGGGAGAAGTAGACCCCGAAAACGAGTATTCCCCCCCATTCGGCCGCCACGTATCCCGAGCCCTTGTCTTTGAGTGACAAGGGCGGGGAACGCGGAGCCGTGGAGCTGACGACTGCCACGGAGCCGTCCCAGTCACCCACCCAATTTGGGCGGGGAGGAACATAATAGGGCTCCGCGGCTACGGCCACACCGATCGACCACTGCGCCATGGATTGCAGGAAGAGATCCTGCGCACCGGCGCAGTGGTTGAGGTTCGCCTGGAGGAGGAGGGTGCAGTCGTGGTCCATTACTGGGCCGACGTACCTGCAACCACATCCTCCTCCATCCGCGACGGTGGAAGAGCGGCGACGACGACGACGGGGGTAGCTTGGGTCGATTGGCTACCCGCGACGTTTTTGGGCTTAGAAGCCCGGGGAGGGTTGCATCCCCTTCGCCCCATTAAATGATCGGCGGGCAATTTACCCGCCGCACACGCGGGGCAATGGGGGGCGGCGGAACAGTCCGTCGCTTTGTGCCCCGGCTGGCCGCAGCGGAAGCACAGTCCGCTGCAGTTGAAGCCACTTCTACAATTGGCGCGCACGTGCCCCTCGGCCATGCATTTATGGCACCTCGCGGGCCTAGCTGCCAACGAGGAGACCTTGGCGGAACTCCAGCCCACGAGGAGCCTTCCTGCAGCAACCAGAGTGTTGGCTGCTGCGACGGGGCACTGCGCTACCACGGCTCCGACACCGCCGGGACCGGGGCGGATGGTGCCAACCTTGACGTCGTCCAGGCGGCATCCAGTCTTGGCTTGGATGGCCTCCCGGACGTCGTCAGGCGTGACCGAATCGTCCAGGCCCGCGACTCGGAATTCCACGCACTTCACGGGCCTGGCGATCTTGACGCCTTCTTCCGCCCCGAACAACCCTCGCAGCCTTTCCGCGACTGTGTCCGCCGTCTTTGCGCCCTCCGCACCGGGGAACTCGAGAATTCGAGCCCCCGTTTGGGCGAGGCGGGTCCTGGCACCAGTGGGGCCCAAGTCCGCCACACCGACGCTCTCCCGCGCCTTCTTGAAGACGGCGGCGTATGAAAGGCCGCGCTCCACCGCCTCCGGCAACCTAACCTAACCTAACCTAACCTTTTTTTTTTTTTTTTTTTTTTTTTTTTTTTTTTTTGACGGGGGGAAATCCTCATGGACTTCCTCCGCCTGGGGAAAGGCGGAGGGGCATGCCGGACTCTTACCGGCTAAAACCACCCCGGTGTCTCCTCGCACGTACGCGAGGGGCCGCGGGAGTCCAGATTCTTCCGCAGCCCCGCACTAGTGCTGGCCCGGTCTGTCCGGGCCCCGTCTCCTGCACGGGGAAGTGAGGTGTTGAACTACCCCGTGCATCGTCTCAGAGGCGCGTGCCGACACCCGCGCGCGTCTCCGCCTCGGGTCCATCGAGTAGGGGGCGGGGACTTCCCCAAGTCCCTCGCCCCTGGACCCATTCATGGGGGCTGGAAAAGGGCGTTGTCCGCCCTTCCCCTGCGCCCGGTGCGCCTTCTGCGGCCCGGGAAGGGAGTCGAGATCTCCCTCTCCCGTTCCGCAGTTTCCTTCTGCGACATCACGTCCTCGCAGAAGGACACCACTGCGTCCCACGACTCTGCGCTACCGACCATACTCTGCACTACGGCCGGCAGCGACAGATCGCCTCCCACTTCATTTGTGAGGACACGGCGCTGCTCCTCCCAAGCTACACACTCGGCGAGCGTGTGTTGCGCCGTGTCCTCCCCGCAATGGACGCAGTGGTGGCACCGAGCGTCCGGCTCCCTGTCTATGCGGCACAGGTACTTGCCGAAGCAGCCGTGCCCCGACAGCACCTGCGTCACCCTGAACGACAGGGAGCCGTGCCTTCTCCCGAGCCAGTCGTCGAGAACTGGCCGGATCGCCTCGACGGTAGCGAGGCCGGCGGCAGGGCGCAGAAGCCTTTGCCGCCATTCCGCCACCAAGACCTGACGGAGCTCCTCTCGGCGCAGCGCGATCTGCCGCTGCACCGGCCTCGAGCCCCGTGCCCGCTCTTCCTCGCGCCATCGATACAATGACGCGAGTACTTTCGCCTCTAGGTCCCAGGGCGGGGATCCGGCCAGGACGCAAGCCGCCTCGTAGGAAATCGTGCGGTACCCGCGGACGACTCTGACGGCCATCGCCCTCTGCGGTTTACGCAGAATGGCGAGAGTGCTGGCCGTCATGTCCAAAGCCCACACAGGGGCCCCGTACAGGGCCATGGACCGCACGATTCCCACGTATAACCGCCTACAGGCGGCGCTCGGGCCCCCCAAGTTGGGAAGCAACGTTGAAAGCGCGCCCGCTGCACCCATCAGCTTGGGCGCCAGCCGCCGGAAGTGGGGCCCGAATTCCCATCGGCTGTCGAGCACCAATCCTAGATACTTCATGGTGGACTCGACAGCTATCCGGGCCCCGCTGACCACGATGTGTGATCCCGGCGCCGGCGCACGTCGGGGGCCATGAAACACCATGGCCTCCGACTTGTTGAGGGCCACCTCCAGGCCCAGGCGCCGGATGCGGTTCACCACCTGTGACACCGCAGCCGTGGCTATCAACGTCGCTTCCCTGTGCGAGCTCCCCCGGGCAGTGACGAGCGTGTCGTCCGCATAACACGTCAGGTCGGCGCCCGACGGGAGCTCGCCTCTCAGCACCCAGTCGTAGCCGATGTTCCACAGGAGCGGACCCAGAACCGATCCCTGTGGAACACCGCACGACATAACCTAACCTAACCTAACCTAACCTAACCTAACCTAACCTAACCTAACCTAACCTTTTTTTTTTTTTTTTTTTTTTTTTTTTGAGGGGGGAAATGCTCCTGATGCATACCGTCCCACTCGGGGGGCAGTGGGACGGTTATGTCGGGCTCACCGGTCAAGATGACACGACCGGCATACCGACTAAAACCCCCCTGTGCACCGTCACCTCACCGTGACGGGTGGGCCGTTGGAACCTGATACGACATCAACGACCCACCCAGCGACAGCCCGCGCCCCGCGGGCACCAACACTGGCGGCGGCGTCTGGGTGCACCAGAGACGCCACCACTACGCAGAAGGGTGAGGGTGGGAGAGTAAATACCCCGATCTCCCACCCTCAGCCCTACTCAGGGTGGCATCAGGCGCGCATCGGCGCGCCGACGCCGCCCAGTTCGCCGGCGACGGATCGGGTCAGCGAGGAGACTTTCCTCCCTGGCCCGCTCCGCCACCTCCTTCTGCGAGATGACGTTCTCGCAGAAGGAGGCGACTGCGTTCCAATTCCTGTCGCTATCGGCCATGGAGCGGATTATGGCCGATAGCGAGAGATCTGCACCGATGGTCTCGACGAGGGCACGACGCTGCTGCGCCCACGCCGGGCAGAACTCCAGCGTATGCTGCGCCGTGTCCTCGTCACAATCACAGTGGTGACAGGCGGGACTCGATTCCCTCCTCGCGACCTTGTGCAGGTAGTATCCGAAGCACCCGTGCCCGGATAATACCTGCACCAGCCGGAAGGAAAGGGTCCCGTGCTGTCGCCACACCCACAACGAAAGGACCGGCCGGAGCGCCTCCACCGTGCGAAAACCCGCACGTGGAGCCTCCAGCCGGACTGACCATCGGGCCACGATGGCTCGTCGAGCGGCCTCGCGCCACTCGCGCACCTCCTCGAGCAGAGGGCGACCGCCTCCGCCTGCCCGAAATTCGGCCGCTCGACGATAAACGTCGGCGAGCACCTCCGCCTCCAAATCCCACGGGGGAGTACCGGCCAGGGCGCATGCCGCGTCTGCGGACACGGTGCGGTAACCGCGTATTGCCCTGACCGCCAAAGTGCGCTGCGGTCGGCTTAACCGCGCGCGGTTTTGGGCGGTCAGGGACCCCGCCCACACCGGTGCGCCGTAGAGCGCCATCGACCGGACTACCCCCGTGTAGAGCCTCCGGCACGCCAAACTGGGTCCGCCCAGGTTGGGCAATAATCGCCCCAGGGCGGACGCCGCGCCGTCCAACTTGGGCTCGAGCTGACGGAAGTGCTCGTCGAAGAGCCATCGTCCATCCAACACCAGGCCCAGATACCTCATCTGGGCCTGAACCGGTACGAGGACCGAGCCGACGGTGATCGAGGCGCCAGCAGGCGGCCCGCGACGGGGCCCATGGAACAACAGGGCCTCCGTCTTGGTGAGGGCCACCTTAAGCCCCAGCGCCTCGATTCGCCCGACCACCTGAGAGACCCCCGTGGTGGCCAGGCGAGCCGCCTCCTCAAAGTTGCGACCCCGGGCTGCTATCAGCGTGTCGTCAGCGTAACAGAATACGCTCAGCCCGGGGGGCAAGACTCCGCGCAGGGCCCAGTCATAGCCGATGTTCCACAGGAGAGGGCCAAGGACGGACCCCTGTGGAACACCGCGCGATATCGCCCTGCGCACGACGTCGCCTGCTCGGTCCTCGCACAGCACGGACCTCCGCTCCAACCTAACCTAACCTAACCTAACCTAACCTAACCTAACCTAACCTAACCTAACCTAACCTAACCTAACCTAACCCAGTTCCGTGCGTAGCGTTGTCGAGAACGCCACGATTTTGTCTCGCTCCGCGTTAAAAATTCGTATGTGTGGCAAAGTTTCGCGAAAAATAGGGTGTGATACATCAAAAGTTGCGCGCTTACGAGCCGAACACGGTAGTGAAAATTTTATCACCCGGACAGTGCCCTGTAAAAAGTTAAACGGAAAAAAAAAAAAAAAAAAAAAAAAAAACACTATTGTGCACGTGGTTTTAACGAAGGACAGTGATTTCTACGGAAAGCTATCGGCGACCCCCAAGTTTTTTGGCGCGCCGAGGACGGCGCCCCATAGGGTCAAAAGTTGGCAAACTCACCGATTTTTCCAGCGCGAAAATCCGGAGTAACAAGAATTTTCCTGAAACCACGTGGACACGTGGTCGTGGTTCCGGTATAGTGCGGCTGGCTTGTGACACGTCTGGGGACGCGGCTTGAAGGACCCAACACGTTGGTGAAAACCGCAAAACCGGCAAACGTCCCGGAGAGAAGTTATCGGTGAAAAACTGTCAGAGCAGAACCTAAGGAAACTGAAGGGGCGATTATCTCTGGAAATCGATCGACGACCCCTGCGCGTTTTGGTACGTTGAGGAAGGCGCACATCTTAGCTTCCAAACGACACCACTCCCGGATTTTTCCGGTGAGGAATTCCGGAGATAATTGCCTCTCAAGCAATCCCGACCTGAAGATTGAACCCGGTTCCAGGATAGTCTGGTAGTTCCTGACCACTGCAAATAGAGGGAAACGTCATCAGAAGCACCCGGACACTTTTTGTCCGGCGGAAATCCGACAATTTTCGGCAAAACTCTCTATTTGCAGAAAGTTGTCAGCGACCAACTTCTTCCAGACAACCCTACGGAACCAAGGATCGTCGGATTCACATCAGGTTTTCACTGGAAGAAGGAGCAACTCTCCATCTTCAAGAATATACCAAGTTTGTAACAGTTTTTAATTTATTTGTATTTTTTAGGAATTTATTACGAAACCCTGTCCGAATTCGCCATTACCGGATAAGTTTGTACACGTCATATCTCGGGAACGGCTGGGAATATCGCAAAAATAACCGAATTTTGGTTCAGTCATCCTGAAACTCTCATAGGGTCGACCAACCGACAGGGGTTGCAAAAAACCACCCCCGGGAAGATTTGTACAGAAAACAGGAAAAATCTTGGGTTTCCTGGACCCTAGGAAACATACCTACAACTTTGTCAGGAAATCCAGGACTCACTGTATGCTGTGCAATTTTTCCCGAGGCTGAAATCGCATTTTAGACCCCGAAACAATACAAATGTAGTTGGCAAACTAACACCCCCTACATTCCCAGCCCTGTACAAACTTAATCGGTGGTGCCACCCCTAAGTAAATCTTACGGGTGAAAAATTTTAGTATTTAAGCCACCAGGAACTTTTTAGTTTGTAAGTTTAGCTTTATTAGTTTATTTCTTGTGAATTTTTTAAAAGAGTCCTACCTTTAGGTATAGCCGCAAAGGAATAAACTTGTTTAGGTATTTTTGGGTTTTTAAGGGTTCGAATAACTCCTAAACGGTGCGTCCTACGCAAAAACTAACGAAATTTCGCCCCCCCCCTCCCCTAACCCACCCCCCCTTTCGCCTACGGCTCAACTTTTGCGACCCCCCTAAACCCACCCCCGGGATTTCAACCCCCTACCCCTATTTTTTACTTTCATACCAGCTTAAGCTGACCTCTCAGTTGCGTAGGCCGAAAGTCATTACGAACCCTTAAAAGCATACCTGGGCAAAAGTACCTAAAGGGTGCCTAGACTGATAGAGCGGGTCAGGACAAGCCACTTCAGTCCAAGCCCGGGCGTTCTGCGGCCACGGGAAGGGAAGTTATTCGGAGTTGAAGATTGACTTTGACAGTTGTGTAACTGTCAAACCAAACTTTGGACGCCGATAACTCCTGAACCAGAGGTCGTAGAGGGCTCTGGTTTTTTCTGGGGACCAAGGCAACACCTCTTCTGTCCGCCTGGTAGCTTTTCAGGTTTTTCAGGAACTGAAAAATTCCTGAAATCTGTTTTTGCGGAACCTTTAGGGCCAAGATAGCCGTGTTTGGGCTCAAATAAAAGGGCTCGAGGAGACCTATCACTGTAACACCCTAGATTTACTCTAGGTAGAGTTTTAAAAATTTTTGACTTTTATTTTCGACCGAAATCGTCTTCCGTAGGTTCACAAGCCCTATATTCGAGCCCCCCTACCTTAACAAAGATAAAATAACTCGGTAGAGCCAGACTCTACCTTATATTATTATTAATTAATTTTATTTTTATTTTGTGATTTAGGTTTAAGATAGACTTATGTAGCTAGGACAAACAAAGCCTTCACTATACCGCTTTGTTTATTTATACTTTATTCGAAATAATATAATAATACTATAATTAGACCGCCTGACTATAGCATAAGAACTATTTATTACATTATATTCAAACACTACACTCACATATCGCAAACAGATACACATATCAATACATTACTAATTCATATATATATTATTGACACCTCTTCTGCTGATCTGGCATAGCAATTGACTGTTGTTTTGACAACTCGACATTTTGCATGCCAACCAGCGAGGAGTTATTTGCCATACACACACACACACACTCACATACACATACACACCCACACACACATATACATACACATATAAATATATATATCATAGTATTGTATCCATTCTAGTTCTAAAGACTTATACGCGCACGCACGCCGCCTCAAAGGAGACGGTGCGGTACGCCCGCGACACCCTGATCGCCATCGCCCTCTGAGGTTTCCTCAGGAGGGCGATGGCTGGCGATGTTTCGGCGATCGAGGGCGCCGGCCCAAATGGGCGACCCGTAGAGGGCCATCGACCGCACCACCCCCAAATAGAGGCGGCGGCAGACGACACTCGGCCCCCCGATATTCGGCAGCAGAGAGCTAAGCGCTCCCGCCGCCGACATCAACCGGGGGGCCAGGCGGCTAAAATGGACGCGAAAGTTCCAGCGGCCGTCGAGGTGGAGCCCCAAGTATTTCATACTCGGCTCCACCCCGATGCGGACCCCTCCAACTATGATGTGGGCATCTGGTGGCGGCGCCCGCCGAGGCCCATGAAATAACAGGGCCTCGGATTTTTCCAGCGCCACCTCCAGTCCCAACATCCTAATTCTACCGACGACCAGGGCCACCCCTGCCGTGGCAAGACGGGCAGCTGCCCCGTAATCCTCTCCCCGGGCCGTGACCAGCGTGTCGTCGGCGTAACAAGTTACGCCGACGCCCGGGGGCAGGGCGCCCCGCAGAACCCAGTCGTAGCCGATGTTCCACAGGATCGGTCCAAGAACGGAACCCTGCGGAACACCGCACGACACCTCCCTCCGGAACGTCTCTCCGTTCCGCCCCACACAGAATACGCTTCTCTGGTGCAGGTAGTCCCCGACTATTCGACGCAGGTAGGGAGGCACTCCATGAAATCGGAGCGCCTCCCTAATAGTCGCCCACGGCAGGGTGTTGAACGCGTTGGCGATGTCCAAGGACACCGCCAACACCACCCCGCGCGAGGCGACCGCCTCATCCGAGAGGGCCTTGACGCGACTGATCGCGTCAATCGTCGATCGGCCCTCTCGGAATCCGAACTGCCGTTCGGACAAGTCGGGGCCCACCCGCACCAGGTGCCTGGAGAGGCGGGCAACCACTACACGCTCAAAGAGCTTGCCCACCTCATCCAACAGCACTATGGGGCGGTACGCGGAGGGAGAGTCCGCGGGGCGGCCCTCCTTTCTCAGGAGGACCAGCTTACCCGTCTTCCACATGGCAGGGAACCGTCCCGACTCCAAACAGGCGCTAAACAGCCTGAGGAGCCGGTCCCCTAGGGCGTCGTAGGCCAAAACCCAGGCGCGGCCAGGAATTCCGTCCGGCCCCGGGGCGGTGTTTTTGCCCCGGAGCCGAACCATTGCCGCGCCGAGCTCCGCCATTGTTACCTCTGGCGCCCCGGCATCGGCACTGCCCTCCTCAATATCGGGCGGCGCCATTTCGGGAGGCGTGTGCTCCGCTCTCGAAAGAAAGAGAGCGGAGACCACCTCCTCTAATTGCCGGGGCTGGAGACTCTCGGTGACCGGTGGGGCCCAGGGGCGCAACTTGCCCCTGACCGCCTTGTACGGGCGGCCCCACGGATCTGCCTCGAGAGTCCCCAGGAACTCTTCCCATCTTTGGGTTTTGGCCTCACTGATACCCCGAACCTAACCTAACCTAACACTGACACTTTCATCATTATCACGGGTGACATAAGGGCCCAGACGCGTGATAGGTAAATATTATAACGATGTCCACCGAGCAGTCTCGCGAACAAAAAAATAGAACAAACTATATGCTGTCCCTTCATGGTATTCTGCCGAAGCATTTGTTACCGACTAGAGATAAAACCTGCCTAAATCACTTTATGGTGAAAATAAATAACAAAAAGTTTACCGCCACCATTGCTATCCTACATTTTACCATCACAGATCATTTCACAACGCTTTTAGTCTGTCCAAGTAAAAATATACATAGTCTCTACCTAAAACTCGGGACTCCGGGACTCACCACTGTTTTAAAATAACGAAAAGGATTTGTATTTTTTGACGTTGCGAATCGTGCGATCCGATACCTTTCTGAAATGAGTCGCGGGACACGGGAGTAAGTGGTAATGCGCGCAAGCCATTTGTAAAGGTGAATTATGATCAAATGGTGAGTCCTGGGATCTCATGGTAGTGTTTTATGTTACAAAAATTATTTTGTTGACTTTTTTATTTATCGGTTTTATTTGATTTTAGGCTTCCATTACGACAGCTAAATGTCAAAAGATATAATTAATTACCCAGATAGACACTTCTGCCCGAAACATAACAAAATATAATTCAAGAAGACAATTTACAGAGCGAAGATGATGTAATTAGAAGCGGTCATTCAACAGATTTGTCCCTGACCCACACTGCGACGACATAGACGCCGATTTACTTGTGCTTGCCCTTTTGATTCATACTTCAGTTTTAATCAAGCCGACAAAGCATTTTTCACCTTTCCTCATTGATGGCACATAATCAGAGCTAAAGAGCAAAAGAGAGCAAAAATGTGTAAATGTTTAGTATGTTTACCTGTTGCACGTTTTAATTTTTTATAATGTTCCATTGTTAGTTTTAATTCTTTTTATATTCTTCATTATGTTTATTTGCAAGAAAATATTATCTGTTTTAGTTTTATCACAATCACATTTTCTTTTTAGGTAAAACCTTAGTCTTGATTTTCATAGACTGGACATTATAAGGTGTAAGTAAACTTAAAAAAGGTGCGTTTTCAATTAATTTTATTATGAAATGTTACTTTGCATAGGTATAACAAGAAGACTATTAGTAACATTAAAAAACAAATAAAAAAGATGAACAAACATTTTTCGAGTATTTACTTTAAAAATCAATATGAGCCCTGGGACTCATGGTGGTGATTAGTGTGATTTCAATAGGGATGGTGGATTAAGGGTTAACTACGAACAGGCTCTAAGGCATTTACAAGAAAAGAAAATAAGCTATTTTCTATTTTGTAGTGACCTGGATTACTTATGTAAACTCTTGTTGCAGTTCCTTATCGGTACTATGAAATCTAACACTATTACAATAAATATTTCTAGCAGCAGACGCATCATCAAATCATGGATCACTAAAGGAATTTTGCGCTGCATACAGAATCGTAATAAACTTCTCTGGGTCATGACGAAGTTTTTTTTTGATGTTGTAAGATAATAATAATACTAAAATAACTTGGTGATATAGAAATTATTGTAACAATTTGTTAAAAATAAATAAAAAGGAAATATGAAAAAGAACTGCTTTCTAATTCAATAAAATATTCAATGTTGCTCTGGCAAAATATCAAATCTATAACATACGCAAATAAAGCAAATAATCAAGCCCTCTGAATCCTTAAATTCTATCAATAATTATTTTGCTAATATAGGTTATGAGCTAGCTCAAGGAAATCAACCTAGAATCATGAATTACTACTAAAATTTAATTACTCTACCTAGTAATACACCCACACAAGTTAAATCTTTTGTGCTTCTTGAAACCGACTGTGTAATACTTACGAAAGTAATTTTCACGGCCCCGTTAAAAGAAGCCATCATCACACCAGTGCACAAGAAATGACATGATAAATTATACAATTACAGTTAAATTATATTGCACTTATAAGTTGTCTTCTTATAAGATGAAAAATTAAATGCAAATAAATATACATATATCACACTTATTCTCTCTCATGAAACACGAAAAATAATGTGTGCAGCAATTACTTATATATATATATATATATATATATATATATATATATATATATATATATATATATATACACGATATTTTTGCAAGAATCTCGCCAGTTATATCACTGAACAAAATTATCTCCAAAACTATGGTAGATAGAAAGATAGAAGAACGCGAGTTAGATCAAAAACATCAAAATATTTCTCTTTCATGATTTCTATGTAAAAATTAAAAAAGGGTACAACTCGACTTATATCAATCATCACAGGAGGCACAGAAATTATTGTGTTAATTATCACGCAATGTAAAATATGGTTCCTTTATTAAAGCCCTCAACTTGCTGCTGAGCAAACTAAATTCCGCGAATATCATGATTGTAGGTGACATTAATGTAGATCTTACCAAATGGTAAAGACCCAAACTCCTCTATATATTTAGATTTATTAGAAGCGCACAGCGTACTGCCCGCCCATCAGCTCCCAACTCATGAGAAAACCTGTCTCGACCACATTATGCTGAAAAGCAGATTGCCTGCTTTTTGTTACGTTGTCGAAACATCAGTCACCGATCATAATAGTGTTTTTCTAGTACTGCATCAATACAACACAACCAAGCATAACTTTTCTATTAAGAAAACTGACTATGCAAGATTAGATGCGGATATGGCGCATATGTGTTTTCCATTTATTTACGAGTCAATGGATGCTAACCAAGCAGCTTGCTTATTATTAGATAAATTAACAACCACAAGAGAAGCCAATACGCGTACGATTACTGTACCGAACCGCAAGCGAATTAAAAAGCCCTGGTTAACAGCTGGCTTGTTGAGGTGCATAAAAAATCGCGATAAACTCCATATAAAACTGAAAAAGAATCCTAATAATGAAATAAACAAGATAACATATGTAAGATACAGAAACTATTGCAAATGACTACTCAAACAAATAAAAAGATAATACGATAGAGATTTACTTACTGGAGCATCAAAATCTAGCAATAAAACGTTATGGGATACAATAAGAACAGTAACACATTATAATATGAAATCCAACTCATCTACAGATCTGCTTTCTACGCAAAACTCATATATTTCTGTCTATAATATAAGCAATTACTTTGTGTCTAGGTATAGGAAAGAACCTTACCGCAAAATGCCCAGAAATCTAACTCACCTAATACCCCTTGTGGCATATGTATATACGCACAGGCAACATATAACTTTACGAGAAACCTGGAATCGAACGGAGCATCGTACAACTAGCCGCGCCGCACTGTGGGCTGAAAATCGACCTCCATAGACATAGAAATGAAAGTTGCTAGATGTTCGTTTTGTTGACAGATATGGCTTCTATTAGCTATTATACACATAACAATGTCGTCTGAGCTAACTCCGCACAGAAATGAATTTATTATAAGGTTTTTTCGAAAAAAATGTATGGAGCTAGCATGAAAAATCTGAATATCTCTGAACTTGCAAGGAAAACCGTAATATCCTCAGAGATGGTTATAGGACTAATTATTTGTGATTTTTTGACATACTTCATATAACGGTACCTGCTGCAGAATTTTTTTTAAAAATCATCTAATTTTTAATTATTTTTTTTTAACATTAAACGATTTGTTTTATTGTAAAAGTAAAGAAACAACACGTTATATGCATATAATACTAAATCTTCGCCAGTTATTTGTTAAAATATCAAGAAAATTATTTTTGCCTTACATAGTATATATGTTTTAAAACAGGTAATTGGATACCATTACTAAACTTTGCATACAGGTAAACCACTGAATATTAAATTAGCCTTCTAATGAGTTCTGAATAAGAGATTAAGTGATTTGCAATATCGCACAATGGTAACTACGGAGTACACTAATTAAATTCTTACAGGTAAGTACATAAGTAAACTAATTAGTTAATTAGACATGTTAAGAGTTCTAAGAAATATTTTCGACAACTGTCTAATTATTTTATTATTATGTCTAAATGAAGGTATTTTTTTAAATCATTAAATTCTACTAATGTCAAAGTAAAGATCAATCGATAAGTTAGTTATTTTATTAACGCTAATAATAGGCATTAAATAAAAAGAAAAATAAATTAAAAAGGTATTTTTTAATAGTTGATAAAATTTATATAAAACAAAACATAGGTACAAAAGTATGCAAAAATATAAATAGGTACAAGAATAGTAATATAAAATATTTAAAAATAAATCAATTGCAAAACATAGTTACGTACCAAAGCTAAATAACGAAAGATCATGAAAAAATTACATTGAATAGAATTATAATTAAAAGCACAAAAAGTTTCTAGTTTTCCTTATCACTCTCGTCGATTTCTGAATCAGAATCTAGATTGCCTAGAAACTCAAAGTCAGTTTCTTGAAACTGAATTAAATTGAGGGTTTCAGGAAATAAATCCTCCTTTTTCTTGGCATCTAACTTGGGCCTTTGTACATTTATAAAAGGATCCGAAGAAACAACTAACATATTAAGGATATCATGATTCGAATCTTGCCTGCTCTTTTTCTGCGAATGATGTTCCCGAAACCTCCTAAAATCTTTATTGCGAGACTCGGATGCTTCTTCCGAGAGACTTCCTATGGGTACAACATCATTCTTCTCGATTATGTCTGCCCCGTGTATAAGTAATTTGTGGACGGTTGATGACATATAGTACCAGTCATATAATTCCACGTACCTCTCTGCTGTTTTGAAGGCATAATCTTTAAATTTAATTATATCTACTTTTTCCCCGGAAGTTATTGCCTGTAAAATCACAGCAAATCTTCTTATTAGTTCTTCGTCCAACCCAGTAATGGCTGCAGTTTTATGGGGAAATTTGAAAAACTTTCTTGCAGTGTTGCCGTCATTAGTAGTTCCGGAACCTTGTTTAACAATGTCAATCACTAGATTTAATTCGTCTTTAAATTTGTCTTGAATAATCTTTTTTCTCTTACTTAGCATTTCTTTGTGCTCGTTACCTCTCGCAGCCCACTCTTTAAAATCTAGTCTATACGAAATATGTAGTAAACATTCCATACAATTTATACGGGCGTGTAGAGATGACAATCCAAACTCGTATATATCAGAAGATACGGTCTTTGCTGTTACTACACTCAAACGGTTCATTTCTGTCGGTTTTGCCAGACACAAATAGCATGATGAACTTGATCTGGCTTGAGACAAATACGTGCAGACTTTACCATCGATCATTGTCATCATTAGGTGATGATTCACCCTGTTTCTATTATTGCACTCTGTAGGAATGAGAGCCTTAATTTCTTCATCCATTCGTTGTTTGTGTTCGATGACTACTGCTTCGCTTTCCTTCACAAAAGTAAATTGAACTGGACGACAATACATTGCTGAGCATGGTTTTGGGTTCATCCACAAAGTATTGTCTCCATCAGTCAGTTTTAGTGGCACCAAGGAAGTCATGAAAATACTTGAATCGTCTTGATCGCTATCCATTTTCTGCTTGTATCGGCTTTGGTTTGACGCACCATCGAAACCCCATTTAGATATCAATTTTAAATCCTTATTTTGCACATCATCGTTAGGAAAACTTTGGAGGATTCTTTTGACCGTAATGTCGAGTAAAGCTTGAAGGGTTATTCTTGCCGATGAATCGGTCACTAACACTGATTGCTTCGGAGGATAGCATGCCAGCTTGGTTTGTTGCACTTTATAGTAGGATGGATAAATATCCTTTCTACCTTCCCGAATAGCTGACTCTCGTAAAGTGATGTATTGCCACTTTGATAATTTTAATGAAAGGAGTAATCCAAGTGCTTTTTCTGGTGTAAATAAGATAGTTTTCACCGGTTGCTTAAGCGTTTCCTTAATTTTAGAGGCTGCTTCAGGATGTTTCAGCATATATTCGATTACAGATGCGATATCCTCACAACCTTCTTCCTTAAAACGCGCTGCTGCTGTATATGCCAATTCACTGGGATTGTCAGTTTTATGCTCATCAGATGTTCTCTTCTTCTGTTTGCTTTCCAGATCTTCGAATGGTTTTCGTGACCTCTTTGTCATTGTACCAACAGAGTATGATGTTGAGGGTTCTGGAGAGATTGATCTTGATCCCTCAGCAACAGTTGGTTCTTGAGCGACTAAATTTATACAACTTGGCCAATCGATAGTTGCTTGCAGCCAAATTTCGTATTGTTTTCTAAAAGTATCAAGAATTCGGTGAGATTTTTGCCACCTTTGTGATGCAGCTCGTACAAATCTCCGACAAAATTCTTTTAGAGTCACTTGATCTTCAACGGAAAGACAAACTAGATATAACTTCACTAAACAATACCTCATGATCAAATGAAGTACTCTTACATTTTAGAAGAACGAATAGGTCTAAATTGGTATTTAAACTTTCCATTATAAAATTTCACAGTGATATGTTTATAAAATTTCACAGTGATATGTTAGGGGTAACAAAGCTTAGAATAAACTAAATTATGATGCAAAATGTTAACCATTTTATATTTCAGTCCAACATTAGTTAACGACCTCATTAGACAGTTGTCGAAAATATTTCTTAGAACTCGTAACATATCTAATTAACTATTTAAGTTACTTATGTACTTACCTGTAAGATTTTAATTAGTCTAATCCGTAGTTACCATTGTGCGACATTGCAAATCACTTAATCTCTTATTCAGAACTCATTAGAAGGCTAATTTATTATTCAGTAGTTTACCTGTATGCAAAGTTCAGTAATGGTATCCAATTAACTGTTTTAAAACATATATACTATGTTAGGCAAAAATAATTTTCTTGATATTTTAACAAATAACTGGCGAAGATTTAGTATTATATGCATATAACGTGTTGTTTCTTTACTTATACACCAAAACAAATCGTTTAATGTTAAAAAAAAATAATTAAAAATAAGATGATTTTTAAAAAAAAATCTGCAGCAGGTACCGTTATATGAAGTATGTCAAAAAATCACAAATAATTAGTCCTATAACCATCTCTGAGGATATTACGGTTTTCCTTGCAAGTTCAGAGATATTCAGATTTTTCATGCTAGCTCCATACATTTTTTTCGAAAAAACCTTATAATAAATTCATTTTTGTGCGGAGTTAGCTCAGATGACATTGTTATGTGTATAATAGCTAATAGAAGCCATATCCATCAACAAAACGAACATCTAGCAACTTTCATTTCTATGTCTATGGAGGTCGATTTTCAGCCCACAGTGCGCCGAAACCAAGCGACGCGCGAAGGCGATCGAACGGAGCATCATACGTCTAGCCGCGACGATATCAAGTTTCTAACTGGTGACGCGCAAAGCTTCCCTCTGCTTTTTATACGTGGCACTACTTTTATACTCGCGAACAGATTTCCAAGAAATCATTCGTAAATGTTAGATTTTTGTTTACTTGTCGCTGATTGGTAAAAATGTTTATTGTACACATTAGTGTTAGTGTTACTTGCATGACTAATAAATGAGATATAAGATAGGTGAAAAATTGTAAATATATTCTCAGTTGAATCAGTCTGCGTGTTTCAATATAACCTTAACGGTTACCAGCTACGGACCTGGCTTCTGCCCGCCGGCTGGTAACGCGTTAAATTGATGACCCCTGACCTCTCATCGTTCTAGTGCTGTTGTAATATCGGTTCACTGAATCGACACCCAACATCTGTTGGTTTTCGGCCAAATCTAGACGTACGAACACGCTACCTTGTCGTCATGCCACAAGTAAAAGCTGAAGAATTCACCGACAAGCAAGTAACGACCCCTCTCCACGGTGATGTCGCTACAATCTCACTGCCTGCATGTCTACTACCATTCTGGCGTCAAAACCCACGACTGTGGTTCGCATAGTTTGAAGCCGCCGTCGCCGCCAGCAAGATGGGAGAAGAACAGAAATTCAACCTCGTCGTCCCGTTGCTAGGCTGTAGCGACCTCGAACAAATCGGCGACATCATATTAAACCCGCCATCGACCAACAAGTACATTACGCTAAAGAACAGACTGATATCGACGTACCAAGAATCAGACCATCGTCAGCTACAGAAATTACTCAGCGGCCTAGAACTGGGCGACATGAAACCTAGCCAGTTATTACGTAAGATGCGCGATTTGAGCGGTAAATTACTAACCATCGAAGCTCTAAAAGTTATGGCTCAACCAATTACCCACACAAGTCCGCGCCGTACTCTACGTGAGCACAGAATCGTCGCTAGAATGTTTAGCTGTGATGGCCGACAAAATGGTTGAACATTTCGAACCCGCAAAAACCCGGCGATCCCGACTGGCTGTGTTATTACCACCTGCGCTATGGAGATGAAGCCCGTAGATGCGAATCACCGTGCGCAAAAAAGAAGCAAGAAACTAGAAAATACATCGACTATGGCGGGCGTCGATGTTAGCAAACCAAGCTACCGCCTCTGCGTTACCGATCTTAACAACAGAGAGAAGTTTCTAGTCGACACGGGTGCCGACATATCCGTATTAGCCGCAAGAAATAAGAAACACGTGAAGGCGATTGAAAGTACCTACAAACTGTTTGCTGCGAACGGTACAGAGATACGTACCTACGGTGAGCGCACACCCGAACTCAACCTAGGTCTACGCAAAAGCTTTAAAAGGACATTTACCGTGGCCGACGTGAAAACATCAATACTAGGCGCAGATTTCTTAGCGAAGCACAAATTACTTGTCGATCTACATCAAAGAAAACTCATCGACCGCATTACCGACCTTAGCGTTCACACCATCAAAATACATAGCACCGAGGAAGCCGTATACGTTATCAGCCACCATCACCCCTATCACGACATCTTGAAAGAATATCCCGACGTACTGCGACCCATGTCACTCAAAACTCCGACTAAGCACAACGTAACTCATCGCATAGAAACAACAGGCCAACCAATCTATTCAAGGCCGCGCCCCCTGCCGCCCGATAAATACAAAGCTGCGAAGCTAGAATTTGAGAAGATGATGGAGATGGGAATCTGTAAAACGTCAAACAGTCCATAGGCCAGCCCGCTTCACGTCGTTAAGAAAAAGGATGGTTCGCTACGCGTGTGTGGCGACTTAGAAGATTGAACGCCGTTACAGTACCCGATCGCTACCCTATACCAAGAATTCAAGATTTTACGTACCAGGTACATGGAAAAAAATCTTTTCTAAGCTAGATCTCAAAATGGCGTACTTCTGGATACCTATTGAAAAAGAAGATGCTGCGAAGACTGCCATAATAACTCCCTTCGGCCTCTTCGAGTTCAACTGTATGACGTTCGGCTTACGCAACTCCGGCCAAACATTTCAACGTTTCATGCACAAAGTACTACGAGGGCTCGACGACAACGTATTCTGTTTTGTCGATGATTTACTAGTGCACTCAGAAAACCCGGAGGATCACAAGCGTCACTTACAAAAAGTTCTCGAACGACTCGACAACTACGGCGTCACTCTAAACATCGATAAATGTGAGTTCGGCAAAGACAAGATACAGTTCCTCGGTTATGAAGTTACACCGGACGGAATCAAACCCACAGAAGAACGCATTCAAGCCATACTTACTTTTCCCAAACCAACTACAGTGCAAGAGTTAAGAAGATTTTTAGGCATGATCAACTTCAACCGTAGCTGCCTACCCCATCAAGTCGAATACCAAAATTTACTAAACAAGTATCTACACAATAGCAAGAAAAACGACAAAACACCTATACAATGGACACATGAAGCTAAAACAGCCTTCGAACAATGCCGACAAAGCATTCTCGAGGCTACTATATTATCGCACCCGATACCTAACGCTCCATTATGCTTACTCACCGACGCGTCTGACACTAGCCTAGGCGCAGTCCTACAATAGAAAATAGACAACGTGTGGAAACCACTCGCCTTTTACTCAAAAACAATGAGCGAGACGCAGAGAAGATGCAGTGTATACGATCGCGAACTTCAAGCAAAGTATACAGCTGTTAAAAACCTACGCCGACGTTAGAGGGCAACGAACTCACCATATGTACGGATCACAAACCATTGACGTACGCTCTAACAAGAACGCCGAGTAGCAATGACACACCGCGTCGAGAACGACAATTGCATTTCATAAGCCAATACTGCACTAACGTCAAATACATTCACGGTGATAAGAACGAAGCCGCTGACGTGTTATCACGTATCGCAGAAATCGAACTACTCAACGCAACGATGGACTACGATAAGTTATCTCAAGAACAAGAAACGGACGCTGAGCTACGTGATTGCATGAATAACCCCAGACTGAAGTTTTCCCGCGTAAACCTACCGGGAGTCAAACGGCCTATTTGGTGCGAAACATCGACAGCGAACATTCGACCATACCTACCATTGCCTTATCGTGTCGCAGCCTTCAAAGCACAACACGAACTAAGTCACCCCGGCGTTCGTACAACAAGAAGAATAATGACGACAAAGTTTTTCTGGCCATCTATAAACAAAGACGTAGGTATATGGGCCAAGGCGTGCATCAGCTGTCAACGAGTGAAAGTTCGTCGACACGTCATTAGCCTCGGTGAGTTTCAACAATAATCTCGTTTTGAACACCTGCACGTGGACATAGTTGGGCCAGTCCCACCATCAGATGACTATAGATACTTAGTTACTATGATTGACCGCTGCACTAACTGGCCAGAGGTAATACCTACTCGTGACGTTACCGCCGAAACGGTCGCAAAGGCCGTGTACGAGGGATGGATATCGCGGTTTGGATGTCCTCTACGACTTACTACAGACCAAGGGAGACAGTTCGAATCGTCTTTATTTCAAGCTTTAATGAAGAAAATAGGCGTCACTCGAATACGTACTACTGCATTTCACCCGCAAGCTAATGGAAAAATCGAACGATGGCATCGATCTCTGAAAGCGGCAATGATGGCATGAGCAACCGATAACAGATGGATCAATGAATTACCTACAGTATTACTAGGACTTCGCACCGCCCTACGTGAAGACTCAACCGTCAGCCCGGCCCTGATGACATACGGATCTACGTTACGCGTCCCATCTGATTTCTTCGCGCCTACCAAGCCGAACATTGAAGATGCGGAATTTGTCCGTCAGCTGACTGAAACAATGTCGTCATTATCACCAACATCAACAAGGCAAGCGCCAAGGTCAAACACATTCATACACAAAGACCTCGGGACATGTACGCATATGTTTGTGCGCAACGACATCGTGCGCAGACCTCTCGTACCACCATACAATGGACCATATCAAGTACTTCAACGCAGTACCGACGGCAAGCACTTCACAGTGCAACTTCCGCTTCGCACCGCAGTAATTTCAATCGACAGATTGAAGCCAGCCTATCTACTCAACGAGGAAGACTCGCTAGAAAACACAAAATTAACAAACGCGCCAGTCCCGGACACATCACCCACACCAATGCGGACAGCCTCATCACAGTCATCACCTTCACCGCGAAATTCGTACGCCACCAGATCCGGCCGCGCGGTGAAACAAAACGTACGCTTCGCTTAGGCGGGAGTGATGTGGCGTATGTATATACGCACAGGCAACATATAACTTTACGAGAAACCTGGAATCGAACGGAGCATCGTACAACTAGCCGCGCCGAAACCAAGCGACGGGCGAAGGCGATCGAACGGAGCATCATACGTCTAGCCGCGACGATATCAAATTTCTAACTGGTGCGTGAAGCTTCCCTCTGCTTTTTATACGTGGCACTACTTTTATACTCGCGAACAGATTTCCAAGAAATCATTCATAAATGTTAGATTTTTGTTTACTTGTCGCTGATTGGTAAAAATGTTTATTGTACACATTAGTGTTAGCGTTACTTGCATGACTAATAAATGGGATATAAGATAGGTGAAAAATTGTAAATATTATATTCTCAGTTGAATCAGTCTGCGTGTTTAACCTTAACGGTTACCAGCTACCGACCTGGCTTCTGCCCGCCGGCTGGTAACGCGTTACACCCTCACGTGAACTCTCAACCACACTCATTTGCGCTTACACCTACCGACGAAACAGAAGTCAGCAGAGTTATAATGAACTTGAAGAAGCTTAATAATGCTGCACTGGAGAATATATCTGGAACATTTATAAAACTTTACCAACAATATCTAGTGCCGCCTTTAACATACCTGTTTAATCTAATATTTGTCACTGGTGTCTTCCCTGAGGTATTTAAACTTGCCGAGGATTACATACTCCCATCCATAAGAGTGGAGACAGAGGCTAGGTAAACAATTATAGACCCATCTCGATACTCTCTACCTGATAAAAATTTTTAGAAAATCTCCTAAATAAACGTCTAATCAACTACCTAGAATCCAAAAATCTTTTATCCAAATCCAAGTTCGGATTTAGAGCTGGGACGTCAACTAACGACGCTGTTCACGAGTTAACAGATCATATTGTTAGTAAACTAGATAAAAAGAAGATAGTTATATCTATATTTCTCGATCTAGCGAAGGCGTTTGACACAGTCTCTGTTCCACTCCTACTGGCTAAGCTTGAAAAGATAGGTATTCGTGGTACCCAACTTAAACTTTTTAAGAGTTACTTCACAGGCAGGCTACAAAGGTTCAGGATTGGCGAAGTCACCAGTGATGATTTAAGGGTTGAATGGGGCGTTCCTCACAGCAGGGTATTGGGCCCGACACTCTTCCTAGCCTTTATTGACGACCTATGTAACCTGCAGCTAATAAACGGCAAAATTGTGACATTTGCTGACGACACCGCATTGATTTTCCATGGCGACACCTGGAACGACACCTTCCATGCAGCTCAAATAAGTTTCAACGCAGTGATCTCTTGGTTAAAAAACAACGGCCTAACCCTTAACGTCGAAAAGACAAAATACATGCCTTTTCTATAAAAAATATACCGCCCAGAGAACTTGATGGGCTCTCATTAACAGCGCACTCATGCCCACTCAATCACCCTTGCTTATGTAAACACTTGACTTGTGCCTCTACCATCAAATACCTCGGTGTCGTAATCGACAGTAATTTAAACTTTAATCACCATATTGACTTACTTTCATCGAGGATCCGTAAGCTTATATTCACCTTTAAAAATTTGCAACATGTTGCAGACAACACTTTAATAAGGATGATTTACTTCTCTCTATGCCAGCCAATACTGACATACTGCATTACGATATGGGGCGGCACAGGCAAAACGGGTGTGATAAGGGTGGAAAGAGCTGAAAGGGCTGTGCTGAAAGTAGCCCACTTCTTGTCTTTCCTCTATCCCACCAGAGACCTTTAATAATAATAATAATAATCACGAGACCCGTGATGGTGAAACCGGCGCCGCACCGCTCGACACCCCTAGCCACTCGCACCGGTGTTGCCCTCTGCTGCTGGCTTGTATGCCTATAGTGGCTTATCAGAGGGCCCATCTAGTGAGTTGGCGAGTCACCGTCTGCCCATTGCATTGATTCTATTAGAGTATTCGGGGCAGACGCCGTTTTTCATCCATAGTTAGCAATATACCGGTCCACCAAACACCAATACCTATAGCCCATATATTAGAATCCATACGTAGCAATAGTCCTACGCCTGCTGCGGCTAGTGCCGCTGTAGGTGTTCCATCACACCTTTGATTAAAACTCTCGAAGGGCCTCTTCACGTTGGACCCATGTCTCCGTGTAAGCCTCCCAAAGGGCCAGGTATTTTCTAATATAATATCTTATAAAGTACCTGTGATAAGAGAAACATAATAATAGTAATTAATAATTACTGATGTCCTGACTGTTCGACAATTATATATCTTAAATATAACTCTTAAACAACACTCATCTCTTGCATACGATGCCTCACATACAAGCAAAAGACTAAAACATAAAGTCTGCCAATATACTGATCAGTGGTCTACAGCTTTTTCTGGCAAGTTCTTCGGTTTCCTAGGGAGATATCTGTATAATAAAATAAATGCAAATCTTTCTAAATACCAACTAACAAAGTACAATTGCAAGAAGACTGTCACATCGTGGCTAAAGTCCCTTAGCTATGAAGAAACAGAACAGCTTCTACATATTCCCTCCTAATAAAAACTTTTATCTTTTCTGCATTCTATCTCACTACTACATGTACTACATAATGTTAATAGATCTGTTATTTTTTTAACATGTCTGATCCCAATTCGTAGGGTTAACTAACACCTATTTATTATACACACAATGACAAATATACACAAATGAACACACACTCTTACACACACACACACACACACTCACTCTTACATATACACACACGCACATCAACTAAAATGTAGATGTTGATCAGTGAGACTGATCAACATCAACTAAAATGTAGGTACAAGCTTCACCCACTACACGCTCCACCTATTCAGAGTCTGGAGAGGCTGGTAATCTGTCATACAGGTCTCCTAGTACAGACACCAGTCTCCCACACAGATTGTATTATCTTATGAATATTCGTTGAGTATGTAACTAGATACCTACTATTGTCTTATGTTTTGTAAAACTATGTGAGAGGACAAAATAAAGTTATTTGTATTGTATTTGTATTGTATTATAATATATGGTACGAGTATATATTTTAGAGCATCTCGAAACGAAATTGTGTTACCGTTTATAAGTAAATCCCTGTAGATCATTTGAATTTGTGATCCGGCTAAAGTTTCATTTGCATGTTCTTGCGGCGCGCTTGCCTACATTACCATTCCATTATAATCTAGCTCACCCGCGGCCTGAAATCATATATTATTACGGAGGAACGTAGGTGACACTCACGTTTTATATACCTATAGGTATCTTATATAATTAGATTAAACTACGGACTGTAATCACGTCTTGTCTTGATTATTTATGTACATGTAAGTGGATGCTCCTATTTACCATACTGCTGCTTTAGAGGCTACCATCAATTTTCATCAAATGCTTGAGTATGTTGAGTAGTAGTTCATGGAGAAATGGTTGCAGCACCTTACAGTTATGATTTGTAAACGAAATATTATTGTACACTTGGCGATTAAAAAGAGTAGCTATGAGTTTCTTGCCTGTTCTTCTCATGAGCCCTACACACCCTTGCTTTGCTGAACGTGGCAGTAAATGTAAATTCACAGAAAAAAAATTACGTGTAACTTTGACATTCATAAGTGTTACCTTGTAACCTAATTTGAATAAATTTATTTTGATTTTGATTTTGATTTTTAATGTCGTAGGATAATTGAACAAACTGGTTAACTGCAAAACGTAGGATTATGAGTCTGTGTCGGCGACTTACAATATATCTACCATTCCCCTCGGAGGACCCATTACATCCCACCTACACAATAAAGCAGGATACTCGTCATGCTGAAGCTACATTAGCAGGCGAAGATTCGTGTCGCGTTGGTGCGCTAAAAACATCGTGTACTAAACGCGATGTTCTTGTCTACATTAAGCGGACGAAGATTCGTGTCGCGTTGACACGATACATCGTGTCGGGTTATGTTGTTCGACCTGTTGTGCAGCCGAGACGTTGGCGGTAAATCAAAATGGAGGAAGTGGCGTTGCATTATGTCATATCAGGATTCCTTATAATACTCTCAGTTTCATATAATTGAATGAACTCTAACACTTTTTCGCTACTCCACTCCATAGTGTACAGAAAAACACAAGCACGTCCGTCCTGCTTCAAAATCTGGACGACACTGAAGTGACGTAGGTGTAGCCACTCAAGCGAATATTGACGCGCAATATCCCTTTGGTGCGCGCCAGTTTACCGACTACCGACAGTGCCCGGATGATACATTGTTTTCGCCTGAATACAACGCGTTGCAACGATCTAGCCGGCCACACTCATCGCGTCAACACTAATATTCGCCGTAGCCCGCTAATATAGCTCCAACATCACTGCGAGCACTGAGGAGAGAGCGGCGAGGAGTTTCGGATGTGGAGATTATAGAATAAATAAAACACGTGCGATCGTTACTCTCAAAGAGTTTATTAATTTTGTTCTTGGAACTGTGAAAGATAAATTCTTGAAATCTTATGCGGCACAACAACCATCACATTCATACAAACATCACAATCTTTAGATATACATAAGTACTTACCTCTCTATCACATACACTTCATATTTATAATTTATTTGTTTACTTTATTACTCCAAAATATATTTATTACTTAACATATTAGTAGAGGATCACAAAATAATGGATAAACCCTAGTAGAGCGGCGCGGGCGCGGGCCGTAGGCCGGTTAAAGCTTGACTATCTCCATCTTAGACTCTTAACGGTAAAGTAACGATAGTATCCTAACTTGTACTTCATTTCCTACAAATAAATAAATTGATGCTTAATCATCTACAGCTATCACGATCTGTTACTCTTTGTATAGTCCCTACGTTTAAAGTGTAAGTGTGACAACGTACCCGAGGGTCCACGACCGCACAGGCCGAGTCCCCGGGGCAGCGCGAGCAGTGCTCCGCCTCGCGGCCCGGCGCGCCGCCGGCGCCGGCGCGTGTCGCGGCCGGCTAATACTGCGATCACAGCTCGTACAGCTCACACAGCCGTAAGCTCTCGCCTCAAACTTCTACCAAAATATACGCATCTGCATCTATGTACACACCGAGAGAGTTTTACATCGACGGTCGATGGCCCAGCGGCTGCTTCGAGGGAAACGTATTTACACTTGGCTACTACAGTATACATATAATTAATACTCTTACTTACATAATAATAACGTCTCATTTACCTAAATATCACACTCCGTCAAGTCAATCTCAAAAAATATCGTCTCGCGGTAAGGTACGGCGTATCACAAGTTACAAAGCGCTAAGTGCCGGGCGGTGTCGGTGCGGCGCCGTGGCGACTACGCGCCGGCGAGCGGCGGCGGCGGCTGCTTGGTGGGCTCCAGGCGCTCGTCGGCCGCCAGCAGGCGGTCCAGCTCCTCGTCCTCGTAGAACACCACGAAGTGCTCGGGCTTGGCTACGGCCTCGAAGATGGAGCACACGGACGGCTTCACGTTGTAGAAGTAGAGCGGCTGGCGGCGCGCGTGGAAGTCGCTAGTCAACTGCTCGATGCTCTTGGCGGCCGTGTAGTCCGCGCTATAGATGTGCGTGCACTCGATCACCACCGGCACCGAGCTGCTGGCCGCGAACTTGGTCACCAGCCGCCGCACGTAGTCCACTGACGGGAACATGAGGCAGCGGTCCGGCGTGATCATCAGGTACTCCACGCCGTGCTCCGTCTGCAACGAACGGCGCACAGTGAGCCTCCTACCACCTACCGCCTAAATATATAGGCGCGTGTGCCGAGGACTCACCTTCAGCATCTCGACCGAGAGCTTGGGCCGAGCCGCGTGGTACAGGATGAAGATGATGTTGACGATCACGCCCGTCAGGATACCCAGCTCGATGGGCAGCGTCAGGCACAGTATGAACGTGCCTACTCCCGGGATGAGGTCCAGCTCTACCAGAAACACAAACAAATTATATACTAATAACTAAAATAACAAAATGCAAACTAAGATCTTGCGAATACCTAAATATTCCTATAATAAACTACACCCGCTAGGTGTGTGCAGTTCAGTGCAACATTGTAACCCATTAAAAGAAGCGAGAGACTTCTAAAGCAATTTTTGTACCACATTAGTTAAGCCAACAATTTGTAGCGCAAACTAAAGACCTACGATCCAAACGTGAGTATTACAGATTAAACACAGTGGCCCATGAACATGGACCCCATTAATGTTATCTTTCTTAACGAGATCCTGCACGGGAGAATGATGGTGATATTACTGAGCTACATAAAAGTGATATTAAACATCACACATTCGTATGATAGGCGCGGTGTGTACGACACAGCTTTACTCGAGGGTGCTTCGCAAATAATTAGGTTTGAGACTCGGCCTCCCCGCGGAGGCGCGAGGCGGTGCAGGCTGCAGCGGCGGTTAGTGAGTTAAGCGCTCATCGAGTGCGCTCGGAGCCACATGAGCGCAAGGCTCGCCTCGGCCCCGATATTACGAAGGGTTTTATCTGATTACTGTACTGTTCTGTGTTTTGATTACTTTGTTACTTTTAACATAGCGCTATAAAATAAAAAGTTTAGTTTCACAGAATATTCTGGTTAATAGACATAATATGTTACTAGATAAACATATTATACATAATTATGTCGTAAATTAGACGATTTTTGAAAAAGTCTTTGTCTCTCAATTATATACTACTTGAACCATAGAAAATCTTCGCGCTTAAGAGGTATACGAATCGTAAGTTATCTCACTTTGTCGCTAGACTATAAAAGAAGAAGAAAATTCACTACTTTTCCTTCTCAACAAAGGCTGTCTGCCTGCTCACAATCAATATAAGTAGGTTCAACAAAACATGTTAGAGTGAAGAGCTGCTAGAGTACCTATTCATTGAATTTAACAAATTAAATGTTGACAGTCGTTTTGATCTCTTTACTACACAGTAAATATTCTGCCAGATCCTGTTGAACCAACTTTTTTGTTGATAATTTATAAAAATTGCTCTATCTTGTAAGCCATTTGTTAAGTACAAATTTGTTTTTATTTTCTTTTTTAATTAAATGTGCTTAAGCTGGCATGTAATAAAGTTATGTATAAACTAATTGTGGAAGCTTGTTATTGGCATTTATTGATTGTATTTATATAACTACTTGTATGTAGATGTAAGCTCCCCTAATTATATAAAACAAAGCGCATTTGTTTAAATAATTTGCTGTAAGCTCTTTCCATATCCATTGCGCTAATTATTAGTTCAAATTAATAATGAACAAAGTAGTTATTTATAACAAGACACGAAGCCTGGGAACCAGATTTTCAACGATCATTACTATGAAAGTAACATATAAGTTAGTTAAAAATATCAATGAATTAATTAAAGATAGACATACATATAGAAGACCAATAAGATTCGTAACAGAGAGCGTATGCTAATTTGACGTTTTTATAAAATGAGGTAAGTATTGTTTTTTAATATTTTAATATTTAATAATTTAATATTCTACCACATACACACAACACTATCTAGTCCAAACTAAGCAGAGCTTGTACTATGGGTACTAGACAATGGATAAATATACATATAAACTTTTTTTTTTTTTGTAAATACATACATATTATACATAGAAACACCCAGACCAAGACAAACATCCATGTTCATGCACACAAATATTTGTCTTGTGCGGGAATCGAACCCGCGACCTCAGGCGTGGCAGTCGGTTACACTAACCACTACGCCATCGAGGCGTAGTGGTTAGTGATTTTATAGTCAAGTATTTGAGGCAATTTTAATAACAAATAAGTAAAATAAGTGATGGCTTGTGAATAATAAATAATAATATCTGGATACCGTAAGTAAATTGGGAAAGTAAGAAGAAAAATGAACTGCGGCATGTATTGGAATAGAGAAGTTCTGCTATGCGAGTATTATCATTACCAGGAACTCCTAACAAGGCGTTACTATGCAAACGCAAATGTAAGGAAAGAGCCAACAACGAATGTGATTAATGACTAAAAAAGAATTGTTAAACTAAATTATACAAATATTTCATGTCATAGTCAACCTAAGCCAATTAAAAGTATCTAATCGATAATAATATTAAAGATATTTTCTATTTTAAATAGTTCTCCGAATCCTCGGCCTATGGTTATCTATCCTGTCATCTGGACTTAAACAATAAACTCGTATGTATGTATGTAATTTATTTAAGAAAACAAGCTGCTAATATAATAAAATGCTGCCATGCCACATCCACAGCGCCGAGTGTTGTGGGGTCTATCCCTACACGGGACAAACATTTACGTGATCCACAAATATGGCCGATGGTAGAATATTCCCAAAGTCCCCCGAGACACAAGAATTAGTCAAACCTGGTACGGTTATTATATTACCTTTTAAAATAAAGTTTTTGTGGCTCTAATTTTATGGCACCACGTATTAGCGGGCAAGATATTTAAGGCAGAGGAATCACACCTAGCGCCTAGTGCCTCGAAGAATTACCAAAATAAAGGTAACATGAGATACGTTGTGAAGTAGTCATAAAGTGCAGGTGCGAGATAATCTCACTTTTCTTCGTTTTCGCTTCCATTTTTATCATACCCATAAATATTTAAAGCTATTTTTACAAAATAAGTTCGTTTGTTAGCTATTTGCTGTTGCCGTAGTATATAATAAAGTCCGAAATCAAATCTTTCTCTCAATTGTGAAGTCGTTGAGCCGCGCGGCTACTTGTGTCGCGAGTTACTTTGTACGCGGCCGCGATAGTGGTCGAGGTATATGGGTTATATGAATAAATACCTTAGTTCGCCCCTTAATTCACTGTTTTCCATGTCGCTCGTAACTACGCTCGATCTGTGTAACGTGCGCGTCTAAGCTTTGTTCGCTCCTTGTTTATGTAGGTTTTTACAAGTACCCTGAATACCTATTGTATTTTGTTTGTCTTAGAACTATAAACTATAAAAATACTTAACACACAGTTTTCAGTGAAGGGATTCAATATCTTAGTGTACGCCTAGGATAAGGTTATTTGTTGTTTGTATGTATTTAAATTTTCTCAAGTAAGTGAATTATTACAAATTCTCACGAGGAACAAAGATATCTCAGACGTAAAATAAGACTCGCTCGCAACTTAGTGGGTACTAAGTGGCAACAGTCAGGTACTAACATAATAAACAACAACAACCGAGACTCACTCTTAGCTCGCCACATGGGCTTGACGACGTTGTACTCCACCATGAACAGGATAGCGGACACAATAACCGCCGCCAAGGCCGCCTTCGGTATATACTCGAAGTACTGGGTGAAGAACTGCAAGGCCAGGATGACCATCACACCTGCGGAACATAAGCGACCGAGTTAGTGTAAGACTGGCGTAGCGGGCGGCCGCGGGGAACAGTTTGGTAGGTCTAGATGGTAGCTTACCAGTGTAGATGCCGTTGAAGGTGGTCTTGACCCCGGAACCGTTGGAGACGACGGAGCGCGCGAGCGAGCCGCCGCCGGGGTACGCCTGCATGAATGAGTTAGCGACGCTGGCCACACCCAGCGCAATCATTTCCTGCGTAGCGTCGATGGTGCGGCCGTCCGAAAAAGCCTTGCAGATAGCGATGTCCTCTAACAGCACGATGAGCGGGATCACCATGAGACCCGAGCCGAGCTCCGACACCATGTCGAGGAAGTCGGCCGTGGTGTTGTCGGCGCGCACGTAGCTGAAGGGCGGGAGCTGCGGCATGGGCACGCCGGATGGGATGGCGCCTGCGACATGACACGATACACGTTAGCACTTGCGACACGCGCTTGCCGCACTACGAGTGACGTGAGCGATGAACTGAACCCGTGCGCTCTGCGGGAGCTCTGTGGTGCTCTACTGCTATGTGATCTACATGTGGTCGATCGATGATATGACTGTTGCTACTCTCTACTCTACTAACCGCTGGGATTATTCTCGGCTGGCGATTGCACAAAAGAGAAAAAATAATAAGTCACTGCGTCATAATTGTACGATTACAACTAGGTTAAAGGAGTGCTACCGACCCATCAGTCTCACGGGGGAAGTTCCCTGCGTGGCAACGAACCAGTAGCCGAGCACGCCGGTCGCCACTACCATGATAGCGTTCCGACAAGTGCTTATAATCCACAAGCACTTGGTGATCACTTTCTGCCGCGTACTCGGTCCCTCCTCAGATTTGGCACCGAGTTTTATCATGCCGGCTTTCTGGAACAGAAAGAGGAATTTGATGTTAGCATATGAACAAAGATGGCATGAAAGCGAAAGAATAGAGCCACAAGCCTCAACTTACCCTCAAGATAAGCAGGATAGCGATACACAAGAAGCCGAGCACTGGGTCCCACAGCGACGCGTTGTGCAAGTTTCGGAAGATGGAGATCCACTGCTGCAGAAACGTAGTGCCACTGACGGAGATCGCAAATAGGTCCTTAACTTGCGACGTGGCGATCATGAGCGCGACGGCCGAGGTGAAGCCGGAGGACACGGGGCCTGACACGAAGTTTATGAGGAAGCCAAGGCCGAGCACGCCCATGAGCAGCTCCACGAGCCCGGCTAGAAAGTTGAGCAAGATAGCCTTCTCCACGACGCCACCTGCCACCTGGAACGTGAGCAGCGACGCGATGGCAGTGGGCCCGGCGGGCACGGCGCGACAGCCGCCCAGCACGATGTACACGAAGCAACCCAGGAACGAGCCGTACAGCCCGTACTGCGGCGGCAGCCCGGCGATGTTGGAGTAGGCGAGTGACTGCGGGATCACGGTGAGGCCCACCGTCATGCCGGCGATCAGGTCACCCACTGCCTTCTCCATGTTGTACTGTGGCAGCCACGCCGTCACGGGCAGCCGCTTGTGAAGCGTCTTGCGGTTGAACCGGCGGCGCAGAGCCGCTCGCCACCCGCATCGCGCCTCGCTGTCCGACACTGCACGAGCAATCACAACCACGTCAGCAAAACAATCACACCAATACTTAGGTGTATTGTAGAGGGAACGACTTATTCCAATATCTGTTAAAATATCCCCAACTACTAGCGATTATATGCGCATGTAGTCGATGGAGATAATTTACCGTTTCGACATTACTGGTACAATTTGCCTAAATTGAGACTCAAACCCGTCTCGGGTTTGAGTTTAGCATTCGCTAGTCGTAAGTGTAACCGGAGTCCGCGCAGGCGCAGGTGCATACTCACGTATGTAGTCGTTGCTGGCGTGCTTGTCGTCGGGCGGCGGCAGCGAGCCGGACGACGCGTTGTGCTTGCGTCTCGGGATCATCCTGCGACACAAACATACTTCGCGTTACCTTACGGCGCCTAGCTCTTACCGCGGTACACTTTCGAAGTAGAATTGAACTAAGCACAATTGGATTGCCGTATGGCGTGAACTTAATTTTACCATACTTCCTCATTCAAAAAATCTGCATACTTTCGTTGACAGATGACGTATCGTAATCATCTGGAAGTCTTAATAACTTCTTGTAATAAAGACTTTTCTTATTCTTTCTAGTATATCTATTTATAATTTAAATAATTGGTTTAATGTAATAAAGCCCTCTTAATGTAGGAAAGACAAAATTATATAGAAAGGATTAAAAGTATGCGTAATATCATAATCCGAACTCATTATTGTGATAACACAATCATTATAAACGATGCACACCCTGTCACAACACTAGCACAACACAAAAGCAGCGATAGCTCAGTGGGGAGACCAATTACAGACTGCAATGCAGAGGGTCTCGGGTTCGAACCCACGTCGCGCACCTCTGACTTTCGGAAGTTATATGACTTTTCGAAATTATGTGCGTATTGATTGACAATTATCGCCTGCTCCGTGCCTCGGCAAGCACGTTAAGCCGTCGGTCCCAGCTGCCATGAACATCTATGGCAGTCCTTATTGGGAAGTCAGAGCCCTATTATAAACAGACACTGGTCTAGCCTTAAGGTATCGTTAGCCTTCGGGTTGCGGAGGTCAGGTGGCAGCCGCTCCGTGTAAAAACTGATATCCAGTCAAATCCGGTTAAACCAGAAAAGCCGACCCCAAGTGACTTGGGAATAAAGGCTAAAATAAAGGCTGAGGAGAAGAAGAAAACCCTGTCACAACACTACGTTTAAAACTTGCACTTGTCCTATTATCTGCAACAGAACTAACATTAAATATTTGGATGTTATGCTTGACGACACGTTTTCCTTCAATCAACACATTTTAATTGTATTTAAAACAGTGCGTTATATTGCGTTCATCAACTAATCATATAGATCTACAAAGCGTTGTGTCAGTATATAATCCAATACTACTTACTTTTTAGGGTGGTACTGAATCTGTGATGCTAACTCTTGAGCGAGTCCAAGTACTCTTAGAATAATACCTTATATAACAAAATATTAAATCAACATAAAATCTCGAGTGTGCGAGCAACCTTTTTAGTCTCAATAGGTCGCGCGTCGTAACAGGTAGGCGTCAAAAACGGTTACGACAGCAATTTTTCAATTTAAAGTTTCCATTAAAGGACACCCTGACAACCTGCGTCATCATATGACAATGAAAACCTAATTAGCTCAAGAATGCTCTTTCAAACATTATACCAAAGTTGGATATTATGGTAATAAAAGTAGTAATATCACAACACTTAAAGTATGAGATAAGACTACATTTTGTATAAAAAGATAAAAAGCTTTCTGGGGTATGTTTAATAGCACTTGTTTTCTTGACGTTCTAATAGTTCAATATGAATCCTATGATGATGTCCACTGACGCGATCTTTATCTTTGTGTTCTTGATAACTTTACGTCGTTCGGTTTCGTGCCTCGGTGGCACTATAGTAAAGCAAGAGACTGCTGTGCATGAGGTCTCGGCTTCAAATCCTATCCCATCTAGGCAGATGGCGGTGTTACACTGTGCCTGGGTGCCTCGAAAAACATCAAAAGCCATTGGTAGATCTAGCGACTTGCCTTCGTTTGATCTCTCCTGGTCGCGGTCGTGTCGAAGTGCTGTCCTATCGGCCAATGAGTGCGAGCGAGTAGAGTGTACTTATGTTTGCGCACACATTTGCACTATCCTATCGTCTGCGTATATGGCCAATCTCAGTTAACATTAGCCGCTCCGGCCGAAATTCGGATTAGATGACATTTATTAAAAAACTACGAATATACAAACTAACTACTGCATACATGAGAATTCATATCAATAATCATAAAAATAGTTTATTTATTGTGATAATAATAGTCTTAATTTGACATTCTCACTAATATTATACGCGAATGTTAGTTTGTTTGTTGTTACGCTTTCACGCCTTAACTACTCGACCGATCATCATGAAATTTCGCATACACGTTGTCAGGGGAACTGAAAATAACACAGAATACTCTTTATCCTTAAAAAGTACTGCTACTAACCTAAACTACGTTTAGGTGAGCGAAGCCGCGGGCAACATGTAGTTTTAATATAACTCTAAACGTTCACTTGCCTAGTTTTTACATTTAGATAAGGTACATATATCTTAAATGAGCCTACATTATACATTCAGTTACACAATCACCTATTGAAGATAATATTGTTTTAATCACAGTATTAACCTTTAGTTTTATTAGTCTTATCTCTTAACATGTTAAAACTCAGTAAATAAAGCAAGATTGTTCTAGCCATCTTTACTTGTTCATGTAACTGTATATTTTCTTATATTATTATGTAGCATAGTATTTTTATAGAACAACATCAACGAAAGCAATTGATAATGCAAGTGTCTTGCAATAAATTGGCAATAATTATTTTGAATCAATATCAATGTTGATATATTTTTGTAAATAGATTTATCTTTAAAAATGCTTTATTGCTGTTTAAAATGGTTTACATTTTTAAAGACCAACGCCGCGTATCTAATTTTATCTAGCTTTCATACTAAATAAGGGTACGGAACATATACTGAATAACAGGCTAGCATACCTAACATCTAATAGGCTCCTTAGTGACGGCAATTCGAGTTTCGCAAAAAACCCTCCGCCAGGGATCTGCTTGTGTTCACCACGCACATCTCGAGCAAGTTCAGTAAGACACTTTGTTCACGTTTCCGTGGAAGTGGGCTCGCTGTGTCTCTCAACATTTGAAAAGCAAGGAACAGGTTGACAGGGTCTGAACACGACAACTTTGGCAGCAACCTGATTGGAGCTCGTCTATTTTAGTGGTTATCGATACCTGCTCCTCCGACCAAATAGCAATGAATGCCCCCAGCATTTACTACACTTTAACAATAGACGTTTGGGTATGCAGACGACATACTTTATTTACTATTAGACAACAGGTCTTTATCACGTTGGTAATTATTTAAAGGTAATAAATACTTAATTATTTCCCGACATTTCGATTAACTTGCATTGATCGTGGTCACGGATTGACTGGTGTGAGATCAGAGGCGCCTACGTGAAGTAAGGGTTTCGGTAACTACCCTCACTGAGTTATTTTTATTTATATCTATTTACACCGTTGCGTCGGTACTTCGACACACAGCACTAACGACGTCTACATACAGTGGCGACTTTTAAATTTGCTGATGACTGAATTCCAAGATGTAGACAAACGGTAACCACTCACCCGACCGAAATTGCAATATTTCTTAATTTCAACCGCTTCACGTACTATCATGATATAATCTTAGCTACAGCATATTTATTGATTAATCAGCTGCGATATGTTCTTTGACACTTTCAGCGATTGTTCTTTTGGTCTGTCTGATATAGGAACAAGAACAACTGCAATCCACCTTGTAGGCACCAGGTAAAATCAATTTAAATAGGTTTAATGCCACTAAAAGTGAGGCGTATGTTATCCGCAGGATGGACACAATTCCATCTGGTTCTTACTTTCTGAGATTTAACCGTACTGACAACTGACCACAAAAAGCTAAAGCTTCTTGTTAATTGTTTGGTTTCACCGCAACTGTTATAAATATTGAAGCAAACATAATTGTGGCTAGCGAAGTTTCACTTGTTAAGTGAGCCAGGGACTGATCCTCAACCTGTGTCGAGCATCGATCGTGCGTGGAGTATGGTTAGCACCTATAGGAAGGTTCCGCAACGTATCAGCTAAATGGCTCATCAGTGACGACCTGCTGGTTGCCGTAACACTCCAAAGTAAGGAGCATCGTCGTAAGGTTGCCTGTCTACCAGATTTTCTTATTGGATACATGTCGGGGCGAACGCAGAGGAACTCCACATTTTGATGGCTCCGTCCACAAACTTTTGTTGTCGCCCCAACAAACAGATTGGCGTACATGGCGGTTATTACACCCACACGAACGAACTCTGCTTCCAATTTCCTAATGCCATGGGTTGGAACTTCTTGCCTTCTTGCTGTCTATATTTCCTCGTGGAACATATATCTTGGTGTCTTCAAATAGCGAGTGAATACGTCTACGCAAGCGAGGCTCCGTGGCGTCACAACGTCATCACCTAACATCAAGCAAGACCGTTGTCTAACTGTAACCCTTCCTGTGAATTTGTTTGTTTGTTACTCTCTCACGCCTTAACTACTCGATCGATTATCATGAAATTTCCCATAGATAAAAGTTGTCAGGCGAACAGAAAAGGATATAGGGAACCATTCAAAAACAAAGTACTAGTATCTACTAATCTAATCTAACCTACATTACGCGAGCGAAGCCGCGGGCAATATCTAGTGTTGTATAAAACAATAGATCATTGCCCTGCGGCAAGTCTACGTTAAGCTTTTGATGCAAATAAAGTGGTAAGCACAACACTAATTGTTTTATTCCGAAGTATACAGTCGCGGTAGTACCTACGATGAGTTCTATGTTAGGCTTTGTCTGCTGCCAAAACATAATATATTCATATTCCTTTATTAGGTATAATATAATATATATATATATATAGGTATACATCTGAAATAACTTGATGATTTTAAATAATCATTAAGTTAGATCGTAACTGCGCACAGGTATGCCCAGCGGGCGGACGATGTACAGTGCAAGTGCTGTACAGCCTACAAACTGTGGTGTGACACAGGCTACATGTCGCGCACAGTTTTATTTAGGAATGCTCGTTTGTACGCGTTCGCTCTCAATCCGCTGCTCTCATTTACATTCATTACTATATTCATAAATGGTTATATTTTCAAAAAGCCCGATTAAGTAAAAATATGGCAATGTTACATCTTGTAGGTCGACAAAAGTGTTTTTGTGTGCGGTGCTAAAATAATTCAGTTAGTTGAGATCGCCAGCCATACATAAGTAGATACTTCTTAAAGTATTAGGTATAATTATTAAGCCACGCAGTACGGAGAGCACATACATCTCAAGTTAAGCCAGCGCCGACCTGAGGGCAGACCGTGTTGTTGTTCTTCATCCTCATACAGTGTAACATGTTATTATGTATACAATATAACATTAATCATGCAAGTCTTTAATGTAATTAGCCAAATTAGTTAAGTGCCTAACAAGTAAAAGACAAGTTTATATTGCATACTAGTCTTCCCAAAACTCTAAATCGCTCCCGATAACTATGAGTGACGGCCGTCGCCGCGTCGCGTCGCAACTAACACTATTAATATGAACACTTTACTTGTGTCTGTTTGGTAGGTATGTCATCATTTTAATGAAATTCAGCATGGTAGCTCAGCCACAGACTGCTTTACTTAAATCTGAAGGAAGTCGCGGGTAATAGTTACTATGTTATAAACAATATGCCAGAAAAGTTAACAATACCTGTATGCCTGTATTTTATAAAAAGGCAATTTATGCTTACTGTGACTTACAAATGTAAACTAATTAGTAACTGTAACATATAACTGAAGTCGTATAAGTTATATTATAAGTTATAACTTATAACTTGCTTTACTCTTAATTCGACAACTGTTTGTTTACAAAGATTCCTTATTAACTTGGATTAAATATAAATATTGACACAAGGACAAGTGCGCAGGCGCAGGCATATACCATGTACTCCATGTACGTACATAATATATAGCACGGTGTGCGCGGCGAGAGAGCACGTGACATTCGCGTCGCACTCACCAACACCACCGTGTCAGCGTGTGCGTGTATGCGTGTGTGCGTGCGCGTTCGCGGTAATTATATTGATTAAATCATTTATTTGAATTATTCGCAAGCTGCCTTTAAGTATACATACGATATTGTTATTCCTCCAATATGCCTTTTAAATGACAATAAATTAACTGAATATGTTAATGGTGACGCTTGCTTGCGGTTCATGGCAGGAATACCGCAGGTGATAGTGACCGAGTACGCGAGTGTGAGACAGAATGAGTTGTGGCAGGTCTGCGGGTCTGAGGATCCGCAGGGCCGCGGGTCGCGGTCGCCGTCAATGTGCCGCTGAAGATACGTGTTTCAGGCGCTACTACGCTCGACCCGGTTTGTCAACAATGACTCATCGATGGAATTCAATAAAACAACTCACTGATCACTTTAGGTAGATTCATGTAATGACTGTGACACAAACACAATGACAGCTCGTAACATCGCATCAGTTTATTTTAAGCTCGTTTAGTTAAATGCGCCTCGGTTATAACTAATCAATTTGAAATAAAGTGTAACTGCTAGTAATCGCTATTATCGTAGCGCAGCACGCGCGCACCGCGGAGGCCCAGAGCGAGCGAGTCGCGCGGCGCGGCGGCGGCGCGGCGGCGGCGAGTGTGCCACTCTGGTTTATATGTTACAGGATGTTTACAATAATCAGCCTACATGAAAGGATGCTTAATCAAGTGAATATATGCTGACGCTACTAATTGCAACTGATCAGCTGTGAGTGCAGATAGACAAGCCTACACACAGACCCACGTCACTGGTGGATGGACGACAAAGGTGGAAGGTGGAGAGGAGGCGCGGGCGACGTTATTTTGTGTTTCCATTTTTGTTCATTTTATTCTAGAAGACACGCATTACAATGGCGGCGTTAACAATCGACCAATTCATTTTGTATACAAATGCCAACTTCTTTATAGTGGTTAAAGTAATAATCTTTAGCGAGTTTAAGTAGACCTTAGCATACGATAGCGTCATATAGCAGCTGCAATAGCCATCTACCGCAGCGCTTAACTAACTATACTTACGTAGAGTGTAGTAGTGAGTGTGAGAGTATTTAAAACCGCGCCATCTCATGGTATTTAGTCAGTGAAGTCCACTATATCAATTGTGTTGTTCCATATGATCGGGTGAGCCGAACGGTCAGTTAGCTGCCGCACGCCGGGGACAAGCGAGTGCACTCTCCGTCACAATAATATCTTTTACACGGTTACTTTCGTTATGAACAAGGCAATATCTGCAGGTCCGAGAGTACCAACTGGCGCCTAACGATTTATTACTTGAAGCTGTATAATTGTCATTCAATACTAAATACTAGTACATAGTCAGAGCGCACGGCATGCGGCACGGCATTGTCACGGCGTCACGCAAATTCATTACTTTTTTCGCCTGGTCTCGACTGATAAGACGTTGAAGACTAAGCAGTTGCCTGATTCATGTCAAAAATGTCGCAGGCAGATTATATTTATTGGGATCCAGTGTGATCAATCACAATCAGTTCAATCGCTGTTCGCTGATGGGCAATTAACTAATTATCGTATTTGGTCACGGTTGGTTACGGTAAGTAACAAAACGAGAAGCTTCTCTGGAGAGAGCACGCGCCGCCGGCCGCCGCGGCCGACGGGTGCGCGCGCGCACACAGGCGTGCGCGCTTCCACACACGCACACGAACACGACACTGCGCTGTAGCGAATCAATTACAGTTTGCTTACACTGGATTAGCCACAACAGATAACGCGAGTAAACAAAAGAAGGAAACAAACCTTACTACACAATAAAATATGTACTTGAGCGGCGTCTCATCTAAACAAGCGCGCTGCAAGTGTGTCAAGTGTTCGACGACACACATGCTCGTAGACACATCCTCGTCTCATTAAATACACAACAAACTTAATAATATTTATTTAACAATAAACGACTCCTTTCAATGAGGCACTAGAACGCTTTATCGCGATTGGCATGATTGGAGAAGTCATTAAGCCCATCCGGAGGTCCACACGGGACACTAAAACGGGACGCGGGACGCCCGGCTTGTGCCACCTGTATGTCGGCGTCGGATTCAACACACAGGTACGGTTCAGGTCATGATGAGCGACGCATAGCTAATCCTTTTTTATACAACTGAGATGGCAGACCAGCACACGCCTCGTAGTGAGTGAGTTTCCTAGTCCTGTAATAAGTGATTATCGCAGTCTGCGTGTCAGCAACACTAACGATATCGCTCGCGCATTGGTTCGCTGCGCTGTCAGCGCAATAGGTCACGACGACGACTGCCTCTGCTGAGAGCACAGCACCTTGCCCGCCTCCTCCCTCCTCTATTCAATACAACACAAGATGAATGCTAGCAAGGTAGGCAAGTTAGGTTAGGTGACAAGTACTTTATAACTATCACGGGGCCGTAAAGCATCTGATTTGAGTGCCACAACGGCAATGATTGCAAGTTTCTCACAGCTGACAGCTGCTGCAGATTATTTCACAGATCTCACAGATAAACAAAACGAAGTTTTTATCGCCAATTTTTCCTTCAAGCCATTATACACTTTGACTCATATTATGAATTATATATTTGAAAATATTTTCTGACGGCTTGTACAGCTTTTAAAAATAAAATCACAGTTTATTAATTCAAAGTACCTACGACCTATTTTAACAAATAAATAAATAATCAACTAACTAAGCCGTTCCTCATAAATAGTTTACTCATACTAAGCCTAGTACAGTATATGGCTGGGAGGTAAGGCAGCAGCGGTGCGACGAACCCTGGGCACCTACTGCTGCACGCTGGGGTACCGAGGAGGCGCGCGGTCTGCCAGCGCTGCACCGGCTAATCACATGTTTGTGTTCATGCTGGTACTTTTCCAACTCACTGTTAGCGTGACCGAGTAACCGCTAACTAGGTACACTATATTATTTATGGTGATATAAAACGTGTAATATATATTATTATAATGATAAACGTTCACTTTATACCATCATCATATGGATAAGAATTCATGTAAGCTAGTAACGTTTTGATCATGGATGATTAATTATGTATGTAATATACATAAATACGTAAAGTACCTTTTTTGTTGTTAATCCCGGACAACTACATGACCACGGTAATGTTATCTAACAGTATTCTAACTTCATACAAACGGCCGGAACGCGAGTCGTACCTCCGCGCCTCGAGGTCGGTATGCACTTGGTACTCAACCAGTCGCGAATGCGTAGCAGTAACGAATGGATAGTGTGATGGTTTTGTCAGCAGTAAGAGTGCGATTTGTAAATATTTGATTGAACTAAGTACAAGTACTTACATAATAATTATGGCAAAGTGCACTCGCAAACAAAAGTATTTTTAATTAAACTTTTTATCTGAATGCGAATTTTTTTATAGTATTAAATTTAACAATTAAGCTTTTCGTAAATCTCAGTCGAGGGGCAAATCTTTTTCAGTCTCGAATATATAAGGTTGTTTTTTATTAAATCTGAAAATCAAAAAACACAATATGATTTTCATTGAACATTTCCTAATTCATGCACAAAAATTTAATTTTTAAATAAAATTATAATGTTATAATCACTAAACTAGGAAGAAACTATAGTAGATGGATGAAATTAAAATACTGTAGGTGGGCAGCCCTTTCGCGTATTTGCGTACTATAGGTACTACTTGTAGTTAATTATTTCAAGGACAGAGCCGAGTTACAATACTGTTAGATAACTGTACTGTGACATGATCACATGATATATAAGATAGGTACCATTCTAATAACATAACAATACTGTGACATGATCACATGACATAATTATAAGATAGATACCATTCTAATAACGTCCATTTATAAATTAGATGATTTTGAGATGTAAGACGCACGCGATACACATATATTATAGCGAGCATTCCTCTAAAGTAACATCCCCTCTCTCTACGACTAGTCCAGTTTATGATATAGCGTTCCCCTACACCAACCATTAAGGTTATAATAGGTGGAGCCGCTGTACCTTCCAGTGCCCGAAAGCACCTTCCGGGACCAGTTATAGACAGGTCTTGTCCCCAAATCTCGACTTCTCCACCCTAACCTCAGAGATTCGGTTCTCATAAGCGAGTGTAGCATGTAACAGGTAACGTGTGCGGAGCGCGCTCAGTGGCGGCGGCAGCGCGCGTGCGCGCGGCGGACGGCGGGCGGCGGCGAGCCCGAGCGGCGAGCCACGAGCCGCCGCTTGTCGTAGGTCGGGACTGTCGGGAGCGACGCCGACAACCGAGAGAGGAGAGCCGAGGGCCGGTAACCGGCAGGCGCGACCTGTTGTGCCCTGTTTTCCTCCTAGCTGTGTTCTGTACGCGGTCTGCTATTAAATAGATAATTAACATTTTAATTGTTTGGACTAATTAACGAATCATTTGAAGTATGTTGCATGCCAATTACGAGATAGGTTTTAATTAATTAATATATTCTTCACTAGCAAGTTTGGTAAGCTGATTAGACATTCCTTTGCATTTTGTTTAAAGGTATATATTCGACTTTTAAATTAATGATTTTCGATTTTCGTAATATATTCGACATACGTATATTGTAAAAATTGTCTTATTTGCGGCGCTGTGCGCCTGTGCCTGTGCGTCTTATAAGGACTCACTACTAAGATGATGTTTTAATAATCGAAATTAAGTTATATATCTTAGCTGAGTATAATTTATTAAACGTTTACACGAATGTTACATATCTAAAAGAAATAATGTTTTGTCAGATTGATTCGGATTTATAAGTTCATGTACACTTAGCTTACAATGATAGCATAAGTACGGGAGACGAACTAGCCGTCATTAGCACCCTCGCCTGCCTCAATCCGTTAAGAATTGACGGGCCTACATAGGAGTATAGTAGTAGTAGAGTATGGTCCAAAATCCACGCGCCGTCAACGTGTTTGGATGAATGTGCAACTTGAGAACAGCCCCATTCAATTTGCCACACCACACCACAGTGACAAGCTAAAGTATACTTAATATGGGTGACCTTCGATATTATATAGGTATATAAATTATATGACATGATAAGAACAACAATAATATGTTACTTTGATAAGATTCAAGTAGCGCTGAAACAGTCAAAATAAAAAAAAAATAGATTACCAAAATAGATTACATACAATTAGATAATATGTACCCAAACTAGGCAAGTGTGCGCCGATGTCATGGCCCCTGATTCACCATTAGCACTGACGTTGGGTACACCGGGCACCAGCAACATCGGTCACTAGAGCCGGGCCGATGAGTCTACTCTTACGGTTATTTGTCACCGAGCCCATGAATACTTGTGGACGTGGTGTCTCCGGCGACGTTTAAAAAACGTTGTCAAATAATAAACATTCTACAAAGAGATTAAGGACTAAATAAATACTTCATAATCAACGGACAATATTTCGACAATAGACATATATGTATAATATACACTGCTCGCAGTAACACTCGGCTGTTGTATTAGCAATTTAGCACTGCACTGCTGCACGTCTCGTGGCGCGGGGCTACCGCTTATCTAACTAGGGGCGTATACCTCCAACTAATTTGATTGAAAATCGATAGAGCTTTCTTAATATAGAAGAATAGTGTACCAGGACAAGAGAGGAGTTACTGTAACGATGGCGCAGCGGCAAGGGGCCGCGTCGTCCCAGCCGCCGGCTGAGGGTATGGATTCGAATTCTGTACAGACCAATTATTTGTGATATTGAAATGATTCAAAACATGATTGTTCGGAATCTGAGTGCGAGTACTTTGTGACCATTTAGTAAACGCTTGTAAACTCGCCAGTAACCCGGGGGTAACAAAGGTTTTGTTACAGACATCCAGTAATATTTTCAAACTTATAAATGATGAAAGGAAACTGCCAATCGGGTCAGGGAATTTTAATTGTTATAATGACAGGAATGCGATTGTCTATACTGCAGACAGTAGATTTAGAAGCTGTGCTGAGAACAGTTTCGCTAGAAATAGTTATCCCGTAGAGCTGTTACAGCCCCTCAAAAGCCGCGAGAGGCCGCGGTGCACTCGAGGAAAAGGCGATGGAGATTATACGCTCAAAGAGATAAGACCGTGCTGGTAGCTCGTCGGACGAGCCGCGAGCCGCTCAGTCCGCGGATGAAGGGTCGTCGGCGAGTGTGCGGCGGCGGCGCCCAGTAGCTACGCTGGACGGATGGCGAAGTGATCCAAGTAGTCGCCTCACCGCTACCACTGCGCCGAGTGGGTCCTAACGTGAGTCGTGGGTTCGAATCCCACACGGGACATAAAATTGTGTGATCCGCAAATGGTTGTTCCGAGTCTGAGTGTTCTATATGTAAGTTGTTAGAATGTTTGTAAAGTCCTCCGCGACACAGCAATTACTCCAAGTGCGGGAGTTGTCTATTATTAAACGAAGAAACGAAGTAGTTGTGCTGCTGTCGCACACACTTCTTTCGTATTACTCAATTTCCAGTAAGCGGTAACTGTAAATAAACATATGTCCAACGATTTACTCAAATCTGGTTTCATGAAATCTAAAACTATCTTTCTTTTTCTTTGTGTCTGTTTGTTCAAGATTCCTGCAAAAACTAATGAACAGATTTTGATTCAGAACAGGGTTTTTTTGGTTCACGTCTAAATCATAGTGTATAGTGTGATCTACTTAAAGAACTTCGCGAAGAAACTGTAGTCCATGCAGACAAAACCGCAGGCTATTGAAATAATATAATATAACGAGTAAGTTGCGACATGTCGCACAGCGCCATGAACGATACTCAATGAACACTAACTAGCACAGAGCTAGTACACAGGGCGGCGGGTGCTGTACGTGCAGCAGACACAGAGGAGCACTATGTGCTGGGAGACTTCGGCGCCTGCTGGTGCCGACTGCCGCAGGACTGAGAGTACGCGCGCGCTGTCCTCTGGTTACACGCATATATTATATTCGCACCCGATTCCGCTGTTGCCTATTATATCTTAGCGGTCAGCACTGTGTTATTATTATTAGTTAGAAATTAAACTATGCCGCGATGCTTAGTACCTACAGGAGGTGTCTGACGCGCTGCTTTCGCTGTACCTCGTGACGTTTGTCGCAATTAACTAATTAACTAGATACTACAATTTACAGAGGATAACACCGAGGAATATGCACGTGACTCACGCCGCTCACTCACTCGAACACGAACATTCTGTGAGTGTTCGTACCAAACACGGCGCCCAGAGCACGCATGCAGCAGCTCTGCATCCACGGCCCACAGTATGTTATGTGCCGAAGCTTCCTTCTCTCCATTTGCATAGGTAAGTTGAGAAATAGAAAGTTCATAAATAAACAAGAAGCGCTACTCAGCACCGGGAGCGACTCGCGCTTGACCAGCCTGTCGTGCAACTGTTCCTGTCAGGCACACGCGGAGCTTCGACCGAGTATTTACTTATATTTTGTCGATTACGTTCTAACGATCGCAGTATGAGCCATTCTAAATAATTTCATTAATTACTAAAATAGTAAACATACGTACGTCCATCTAATTTAATAATGGTATTTAACTATTTAGGGTGAAAGACAGCGATATGGAGTACCTATAGTAGGAACACTGGAGCGACACTGGCGGGACGCGGCGAGCGCAGGATGCGCTCTCAAGTCGGCAGTACCTGGGTACCGGCGGCGGTGGCAGGAGGACTCACTTGAGGGTGCGTTGACGAGCGGGCTCGTGGGGGTCGAAGGGCTGGCGGCGCTGTCAGCTGGCGGGCATGGGGCGCGGGAGCGGCGGGCGGCGCGGGGAGCCGGTCGTGGTGCTGCGAGTGGCGGCGCGGAGCAGCGCCGGGCGCGGAGGTCAAGCGAGCGAGCGTGCGGGCGCTGGCGCGGTCGGAGCGCGACTGGCGCAGCGCCGAGCGCACTCCGCCCGGCCGAGTGTCGATGTCGCCGCGCCGCGCCGCCGCGCCGCAGAGATGCGCGGAGGCTGCGCGCGATCCCCCGCGCCCCGCACTCCGCACACACCCCACTTGACATTGTAAACATAAACACCTATGCGCCCCGTGCACACTCGCCGAGGGTTGGCGTTGGAATGTATACTGAATAGGTACTATTGAAACCGGGCCACCTGCACCGTTTATGGTATTGAACATATTATTACATTCTTAAAATCATATTATATAAGTTTAAAAAAGTATTTATCATTTAAGGGATATCGAATGGGATGGCAAGCGATGAAGTTCGACGGGTACGTGGGGTGCGTTTACTGTTAGTCGGGGAGCACGAGAACAAGTTTGACTCACAAAATGATAGATAAGCATTACAATAAATACGCAGGGAGTCGAAACCGGTTCCACGGCTTTATCAATGGACAACAATAAGATAAGTCAGGATGTGGGTTACGGCGGCTACGTCGAACTGCTGTTATACCTACTTAAGCAGTTAGCGGGTAGTGAACTTATGTATTTCATTATTTTACTTTATGCCTGGCTATTGTCTAACAGGTGCAGCCCAGGTCCGGCCGGCACCGGAGCCGCATCGGCGCGCGGCGGGTCAATTTTGCATATGCGCGTTACCCTCAGACTTAATATTCCAAATAGACGGGTTAGATTGCAGCGGTACCCGACCAGGTCACGGACAGCAGCTAGAAACTAGATGCGAATAGCAGACAAATAATAAATGAGGCTGTATAATTAGCTCAACTTGTTGTCGCTACCACGATCACACTCAAAGCTGGCGAGAGTTCATGTTTTGTATAATTTTCAAAGTGAATGTATCTTGAATTCACCGCCTTTATAATTTTTATATGGCTTGTGAATACAAATCGAGTGGTGGTAGTGCAATAGATCTTGATTTCAAATCCTACTCATTGCATGGCCATCTCCGCCATAAGGATGCTAGCTTAACTGGGGAGGAGAAAATAAGGATTCTAGTAATTTGTAACTCAAATGACAGGAACTATTAAAAAATTACTGGAGTGGCACTCAATTCAGTCGCAAAAGTCCATGGGTACGTGTCAGGTAGGTGTGTATCGTGAAGTAATGAGTGAGCGCAACACGAGCCGTGCGCCCGAGCTGGCGCTGTTCGTCGAAGCCATCACCCGCCGCTTCCGTGAACCCCTCGCACAATGAGTCCGCGAACAAGAGCCGCCACCTTCCGAGTAGTGTGGCGTGGAGCGAGCGCCTGGCGCCGCACGCCCACGAGGAGGCGCCGGCGCCGCCGCGCCGAGCCATCACAATAACAAACAATATACACAGCAGCGAGTGCACGCTGACAGATGTTTGGAGCACTTGTTAATTGTTATTATGTAAGGAGCGAGTTGTCGCGTAATCTGTAACGAGTTCGGAGCTCAACACGCATGTGTACGTGTGTACCTACGTATCGGCGCAGACACGTGAGCGCAGCGGCGAGGCGCGGCGTGCGCACGCGTTGAACTCTTTAACAGGAGCAAGCGGTGCCGGGGGCGTACTCACCCCCGCGTGTTACGGGATAACGTTCTAACATAACCACTCGTCAAAGATGACTTTAATAACGATTAGATTGTCCCCATGTGTATCGTCGGGTCTCGTTATAAGCAAGTGTAGCAGCACAGTGCACAGCGAGCTGGCATTAATGCGAGCGCGACAGGTCCGGTGGAAAGTCCAACGAACAAGTATGGACGAGAACGGGTGCGCGTCCCGCGCCCCGGGGTGCGGGACGCGGGACGGAGGCGGCGGCGCTCACGTGACGCCGCCGCTCGCACACAGCGGCGCGCGTAAGCTTACGTATGTATGTATGAATGCATAATGTGGTCCACGCTGGACTGTATTTGCATCTCCACGTGTTAATGTTGCGCAGATGGCAACAACAACGCGTACCGCCTTGTGTGGGGGACCCGCTAGTGGGTCAGCGCGGCCGGCAGCGCCGCCGGGCGAACCTAGTTTGTGCCGCACTCGTCACCGTTATTGTATCGAATGTCACAGCGTCAGCGCACTCACTCATGGGCTAGCTTGTCACATGACCGCTCATCCCGCGCCTCGCGCCCCGCGTCCGGGCCGCGCTGGCCACCCAGCACCCTTCGCAGCTGGACAGTAGACAGTGGTCCAATATAACCGATTTAAATTGATAGCCTATAATAATTATAAATATAGAATTAAGGTAGTCAGCACACATTATACAGCGATAGCTCAGTGGGGAGACCAACAGACTGCAATGCAGTGGGTCTCGGGTTCGAACCCACGTCGTGCACCTCTGACTTTCGCAAGTTATATGACTTTTCGAAATTATGTGCGTATTGATTAGCCTTTGGCTTGCGGAGGTCAGGTGGCAGCCGCTCCGTGTAAAAACTAATATCCAGTCAAATCCGGTTAGACCAAGAAAGACCAAGTGACTTGGGAATAATAAAGGCTAGGGAGAAGGAAGCGTCACTCATTAATGACAGGGGTATTACAATGGGTACAGTATTAGTGGGTATTCCAACCCGCTACCCGTTCGCGTGTCTTTACCATGTATGTATATCCAAGCAAGTCGATTGTAGCATAACCAAGTACATTATTACATATATTCTGTATGAATAAGTAGTTGAGTGTGGCAGCTGAGCGGGGTGCGCATGTCGCCGGTGCCGCCGGCACGGCCGGGTCGGCGCGAACGTTGCTAGTGCCGGCGGAGTGCACGCGCGAGGTCGACGACCGCGGCGCACGCGCCCGCCGCCTCGCTGCGCCCGCACCTCGTTGTGCTGCTACAGGAAAGTGTGTCCGGCGGGGAGGGCGCGCGGCCCGGGGCGGGGACGCTCGTCATGTGACTGCGGGTGTGCGTGCCGCGGGGGGCGCGGGAAGGGGGACAAACCGCCCATTGATAGCAACGCACGCGCACGCGCCACGCTGACTCAGCGCCGCGCCCCTGTCCCGCCGCTACAATAGAAAGTCCTCGCGCCGCACCGCCGCGCTGTCGCGCTGCCTGCAGGCCGCGCACCTGCACTGCTCACACAGGCTCCGACGAGCATAGAAGCTCTCTTATAACAACACAACTCATACTCAAAATCGTGGCTCAACACACGCGACAACTGCTACTTCCTCTAGAAGTGCCATTGTTTATTCAGATATGCGTCAAGCGTGCAAGCGGGTCAGACATACATACATATACAGGAGCGTACGTACATGCCAGCATGAGCGCGTGCTAAAGCTTGTTGCGCGCAACTCTGTCTTAACATCATAGCAACAAGATTCTGCAGCCGCCCCCGAGACCGTTTCCCAAGTAGAACAAATTCATCGACACTCAATCAAACGATCAGATCAGAGACACTGGAGACACACCGTAGGGGCGGATTGAGCTACATCTGCAGCGCGCGAGCTCTATCCGACTCCGGTGGAGATCTTGCGACGCAATCACTATGACGCGGACTCCAAAGAATCTTGGAGTTGAATTGAATTGAGCTTGAAAGGTACACAAGGTACACGGATAACGTGGCGGTTTAAGTGATCGCCTCGCCATTGTACTTGACTGTACTAAGTGTTGTGGGTTCGCGCCCCACACGGGACAATAATTTGTGAGAGCCACAAATGGTTGTTCCGTGACTGATAAATGGCGTAGTGTAGTGGGGGCGGCAGGGGCGGCCCGCACCGGGCGGCACTTTTAGAGGGGCGATTTAAGATTTATTGAAATTTTACAATATACATATTCTTATCTTATCATAAATATTGTTACAAGAAAAAATCTTTTATTTTTCTATTGCCTTATACATTTATTACTTTAATGTGTGTTAGTTTATACTTTAACACAATAAAATTAATAATATATAAAGTCCATTCAAAATTGACTCCAATGGTTTTAATACAATCCTATAAACGTTGAGGTCAGTTATCAATAGAAACACACACTCTCTTTAGGAAAATTCTTTACTGCAAATTATATGGATTGTTATAGGCAATAATCATGGCGTTTAGAGCATCTCTAAACTGACCATAAATCATAATCCAGCGTATTAAGATCGGGACTAGATGACGTCTAGTCTTCAGCTCTAATGAAGTCCAAAACGTTTATTTCAAACCACGCTTGGGTGGATCGAGCTTCGTGACCCGGTGTTGCTTAGGTAGCTTTCTGAAAAGATCTTTCTTGGTTATAGCACATGGTGTTGTTAAGAGGCTTAACCTGCTTCTCAAGAATCGTATCTCGATACACTTGTGCCGATGTTTTGACACCTTTTCCACAAAAATATGGCTCAGTCACTCCTTGTTAGCTAACACCCCACCAAACCATCGCTGAAGTCGAATAATGTCTACCTTGTACTCTTCTGACTAATTGGGAAGCTTCTATAGAGCTTTGAGCATAAATTCGGTCATTCTGCTTGTTAAAACATAGCAGAATAATAAAAAAAAACTCGTCACTAAATATTTTTTTTCTGTGAACTCCTATTTCGTGCCACTTAAGAAGTTGTTTTGATTGTACCACCATATTCATTTTTAAATGATCAGTTAAATAATGACCAGTGCGTCTCCTACAGGCTACAAGTCCACAGTCATCTTTTAAAATACGCGACATGGTTCTAGATGCTATATTGATGTCCTGAGATAAATTCTTTTGCTTTCAGACAGGATCTCTTCGAATTCTTTCCTTGATTGCTTTGATTGCTTTTTTCGTACGAATACTACGTGGACGATCGGATCAGATCAGATCAGATCTTATTCTGTCACAAACTGAGAAGGTTTCATTGTACCTGTCAATAGCCCGGTACACAAACATTCGACTAATACTTACCAAGCGGATGGAGTATATGAAAAAATTGCAATTGGGTCCATACCTACTTTGTGTAATGCTATCACAGCAATTCGGTTCTCTTTATCACCCCATTCCATTTTAATATCACAAAAATATTTAACACCGATTGGCGCGAAAATGAGAAAACACAATGAATAGTCATATAAGCATGACAGATTCCAAATTAAAATGTAATATTGTTTTTCTTTTTAATTGTAACGGTATTTATGGCCAGATTAAGTATGATAATAATATATTTTAATTATTTTAACCATTTCATGACGAACGAGAGGCATAGGCAGTTGTACAATACACAATTATGATGACTGTACTCGCCGAAAAGTTCTTTAGAATGATTGTATATTTTAAATTGAAATACCTAAGAAGAATTTTTTTAAATTTTTGTAGAAATGTGTAATTTTGGATTAATTCCTAGTTCCTCAGTTACTAATAAAAATATTTGACTGTCTGTCTGTCAAGGAATGTCAGAATTCCATTTTATAACATTATTCTAATTTTAAACTGAAATATAATTAAAAACGAAAGCAACATGAGCTGATTATTTTATATTACCCATCGTTCCTTCTTTTTAAACTGGAGGAATACCTACTCTTTACGCGTACCTCTCCGCCGGGCGGCAGAGAAGTTATGTCAAGCTCGCCCGGGAAGAAAAGAAAAAACCCGGGCCGACCGACTAAACCTACCACGGTATGCCTCGACCTTGCCTACGTCGCCGCGTCGGCGGACCGCACGAATCGTTTATACGTACGAATCGCAGACCCGCAGAACGCGCGGCAAACCCCTACTCGGAAAGAGAGACAAATCTGTATTGTCCCGTTATTGGGACGAAGACTCTTCTAAGAGGCGCACGTGGAAACACGCGAGCCACCTATCGAACTTGGGACTGGTCGGGGGACGAGCAGGCCCTCGAAGCACAATCCCTCCAGGCCCTACCTAATGGTGTACTACTGCTACCTTATAGTACTGCCTTTGTGGCGCGGTGGTAGTGAATGTGACTGCTGTGTATGAGGTCTCAGTTTCGTTTCCCGGGTCGGACTAACAAACAGTTATTGGATTTTTCTGTAAAGAAATTTCAATACTATCTCGGAGTTAGGAGGTTGGCGGTGATAGACAAGCTCTCCGGTCGTGTCGGATTACCATCTCATCGGATCATGAGTGTTAGGGAACAGAGAGTACACTTGTATTTGCGCATGTATGTACTTGTAAACTACTTATAATATACGAGCTCGAAGTGCGAGCGAAACCACCGCCAATACCTAGTAAATTATAACAAGAAACGCCGATATCATTAACAATCGTATTTACAATTATCATTAAAATAAGAGTTTGGGCGTTAGTTATCAAATACCAAACCAAACCATATACAGGTTGTCCGGTAATTAATGGATAACCTTGAAATGTTTTATAGTAGAACTGAAGGCCGTTCAGAAAAAAGGAAAAAAAAATTATAAATTGCACGCTATATACCATAGCAAACTTTTGACTGTCTATCTTTTAGCATAATTATTGTTTAATAATAAAACAACAAAAAACCGATGGATTTCATTTATTTATGGTCGTAGTGTACAAGAAAGTTATACATGGTAATTTAAAAAAAACACATGTTGTTCGGTGCATAGCAACGAACAGCTCAGCAGATTTGTCTTTGGACAATAATAAATAAACATTAATTACCGGACACCCTGTATACACATACAAATAGTTACCTAGATGTACACACGATATATGCGTACGCACATGCTGTACTATTATGGGGTGCAATTAATTGTAATGGAAATTAAGAGAGAATGTAACTCTGTGGCGCAGCACTAGTGATGCGACTGCTGTGCAAGAGACATTCGTTTCGATTGCCAGGTCGGGCAAAGTGTTTTCTAACATGACATTTTTAGTCGCGACACGGATTTCGGAACCATGATATTATATGACCGTTAAATAGCAATCCCTTCGCGTATTGGCGTGAGACTACGTATTCCACCAGCTCCACCCTATAGATGAAGTTGTGCAAATGTCGCTCGAGTGTGTCGCTGAGTGTACACGATCTAGTGTGCACAGCCACGCTCAACCAATTCAAAACTAATCAACGCAGACCGCGGCTTAAAACGCTCGTAATTAAAACGGTTTTACAAGTAAGTGGAACATATTTATATCACTTAATTAAGTTTTTCACCACACGCTACCTTTTTGTAATACTTTATATTATCGACTCCGTTTTTTGGTCGCGAGCAAAAAATACAAAAGACACCTTTGTGATACACGTCTAGCTCTATTGTACTTCGGAAGCCAATTGTGCTGCTGCTAGACTGACAAATTAGAAAAAGTTTCGTTTCGCTCTCAAACGAATAAATATAGATCTATGTTAGTAATGAATGACTGACGTAAAGATATTGCGCACTGGAACCCTATCTTATCACTTGACAGGGGTTGATACTACTCTACTATACTTAACTCTCTTGAACATGTTATTTATTTCAAGATTTGTTTAATTTTTTTTTGTTATTTTTTATTATTATTATCGAGGTGTACATTGAAATTAAATCTACGTTTACGTTATAATTTAGTTGTATCAACCATTTTAGATTTTCACTATCACAAAATTATTACTTTTCTAAGCTTACTCCTCTGCAAGCAGTGGTCGCCTTAAGAAATTATAGATTTTAATGAAAGTATTGTTGTTATAACGACTGGTGATTCTAAATAAACAAATATATCTCGTTCGCTCGCAAAATAAGATCGCAATAAGTAAGAGCCGTAAGAGATGAGAGTATGAGACGAGAGCTTCGTTAGCAAGCGTGAGTGATAGCTAGAACGACACCGCACCAGAAAACTAACCCATCGTTTTGTTTATCCATATTGCTTGATAAAAACTGCGCCCGCGTGATCTGCCTTTGTGTGTTTGTCATTGCGCGTGTTTGCCTGCGCACGTGCATTTATGTGTGTGTAAGTGTATGTGGAGCTGAATACGTCCTCTAAGAGCAGTTCAACAACTGCGGCCTTTTTTACATTTATGAACATGTTTTAAGCTTGCGGTCCACCTTCGGCAGCGAATCGTTTTCCTTTAAACATGGTCATAATATAATGGCGTCCAAGTATAAACTGAACTGTAACGACGTGTTAGTCTCATCGCTCTCACGATAACATTTCAACTAGCACCCGTGGTATGTACTGCGCACATGGATCACAATCATCATAATCAAAATACGTTCTAATAAATGCAACAAAAACAACTTAATTTACCTATTAGCCACGGTCAGCAAAGTAAGCACAGCACAGTATGAACAACTAAAGAAGAACTGCCATTAAACTCAGGCTACTCTTATATAATCGCCAAGTTTGCTAATTAAAAAAAATATACCTACCTATAAAAAGCTGCTTCGATAATATAATTGACACCTGGCTACATTGAAGTAATAAATAAAATTAAGTGAGAATGTAATGTGTAATGTGAATGTCGGGCAATTTATGGTTTGAAAATGACAAAGCGTTCTAAAAGTATTTAGCGTGTTGTTATTAATGAATGTGAAAGTTGACTCGGTGACGGATTTACCAAAACTATAACAACGAGATCCTGATCAACTACCTGAGGGCCGTAGAGCACATAAAAGCGTGCGCTTTCATGTGCTCTACGGCCCATTTATTATTTTTTTAGGTTACAGACTTATGAACGTTTACTAAATTTATATTTACGTTAGTTGCAAGATTCGTGAAAAAGGTTGAGCCTATGCGAAGATATCTGCAAGAAACACAGGGCCACTCTTTTAGTCGCCATCAAATTATAATTTCAGTATTTTACGGTTCATTTATGTACCAGGTGTTGCAGCCATTATGCCATATATTTACTATCCATAAAAAACAAAACTCCATAAATAATTGAAAATTGCGCTAATAAAATACGAGCGCTACTCCTCATCTTTCGTTCCTGTACATGACACTACATATTGGTACACCAACTACAGTCCTGCAGACTTGTACTGCTGTATAGCAGTGAGTTGTAACTATGATGTACTACCAAGGTGGCTCATCATCATCAGCTAACCGCTCGCTTGGTGGTAAGCGGTTACTTGAACCCACGGACATTAGAGTCACTCGGGTATCACTCAGAACAAGCACATCAGTGCACCAGCGTCGGTGTGCCCCATTAAAGGATCCCGCTGTGTCCTGAATTTACTTAATATGTCGATTTTGAGTGTTAGTTTGTGACCTAATTGTATAAATTGATTATGTGTTCGAGTAGTGCAAATACTCGCAGCCAGATGTTAGTCAGACTCGGAGGTACAAGGTAAGTAGATGTTTGTGCGGAGAGTCACGTGCGCGGAGTGCGTGCGGCGTTAGGCGCCAGGCGTCATGTGGCCGGAACTAGTCCGCGGCGTGAGGCGCACCAGGCTTCCTTACCGCGGCGACGACCACCCGAGCGGCCAAGGGCGGCCGCGCACCGCGCCACCATGTTGTAGGGCACAGCGCCGCACCACGCCCCCCCCCCCTCCTAGTTTTTTGCCAAATTAATGTCCATCCCAGTACGAAACCGTCGTACATTATCCAATATTCGAAAAACTTGTTTTACGCCAACAAGTTACAAAGTTAAATCGATGTAGTCATATGACCGCCGCACCTACGCAAATAACTAAAGATGGTTTACACAAATCTGACTTTTCTTTTTTTGTACCTACTAAATTCGTAGCTGCTGAACGCAATTGGACTCGTGTTTTGTGTGGCAGACAGTAAATCGCCTCGTATTGGTGTTTAGGTATACAATGTACCGTCGAAGTGCCAATATGCACATGCCGTGGTCAATATTGGGATCAGAATAAGATATAGGTCATCAAGGTGGCGAGTAGAAGGAAAACGCGCAAGGTTAGCGTGGTTGAGGACCAGCGCCGCACGGTCGCTCGCCGGCGCGCGGCGGGTGCGGTCACGTAAACCGAAATAAAGATTTAGTTATTTTGTACAATATCGAGGCCAACCATTGCTCTATTCATCAACTCATTGTTTTCTGTGCCTATTTACTTATACACACTACTTATATAACACAGTTTGCCATTGATTAAATGCGCAGTTTATTATGCCTGTTCTCACAGATTGTGTACTCATTAAACTTGTATATCCTTATCAATCTCGTATAATCATCGAGGTTACAAAATTATGTTACATCTTTGTATGTAGGTATTCTAAGTAATCACATACGTAATCGACAAAGATACAGACAAACGATCTCTGTTGGGTGCAGTAGCGGCGCAATTGGTCACACCGCACACGTCACGTGCGCGCGGTCTGCGTATGTCGCGCGTCGCCGTCTGCGAGCTGACTACAGTAGATGTTGTCTTCGGCGCGTCACCGGCCCGCCTGATAAGGAACTAGGCGCCCGCTGGCCACGACGCCGACGCCGACACCGACGCCCAGAGAACTATACGAGGTGTTTTAAACATCAGTAACGAGTCTTATTTATATACACATAATCTGTGTCTATGTTCAACCTGCAAAAACTTAATTCAGTATGTGATTTAGAGCGGCCAGACATATGCAACAACACCCAAGATCATCTATCATTATCTTTAAAAACACTTCTCCCACACTAGGAATACCTACTTCCTGTGTCGCGACTGTCGCGAAAGACAAGGGACAAGCACTCCACGATACACAAAAACACCCAGACTCTGAACAACAATTTGTGGATCACACAAATGTTTGCCCCGTGTGGGGATGGAACCCACAACATTTGGCGCGACGAAAGTGGTGAGGCGATCATTTAAACCACTACACCATCCTTGCAGTCAAATCTCTAATATAAGTATAAGGAAATTAGGTGACAGCACACGGCGCTCGAACTAGAGAGGTGGTGCCGGCACGCGGTGAAAATTCAACTGACCGAGGCGAGCGTGTCAACCGATCAGCAGCGCGTCGCCGCTCAAGTGTACATCACTGAATTATATGCCTCGTCCGCACTAGGTCGGGTACGAATCGCAATACATGGCATGAAAGGCACAAGCTGAAACAATACAGCAGAAGTAATTAGACACATGTATCACAACACACGTATTGGCACATCGAATTCGCTGCTTGTGCTGAAACCATATTGCTATACAAATGTGCTAGCGCCGACGAAGCATTCGACTGTAAGACACCTGCGACTATTAATTTTCTAGAGTGTCATGTCGATGACAAAGTTAGTAGGTACTCATAGAAGTAGGGTACTCCTTGTTTAGTACGCACTCTAAAAGTTTAGCAAAAGCATACCCTTTTATGTCGTATCAGGCAATTAATATACTATAGTCCAGGAAGATGGCAACATTTGCACACACACCGCCTAGCGCATAAAACAGTACACAAGCCATGAAGATTCTAAAAATAAGGCTGACATTTCATTGTATAACGTTTATAGAAAATCAAAAAAATTAAACTTTGATGTGTTAGCTCAACGTTATTGACGATTGTACTTAATTAAAACTTGAGAAGGTCCGCTGAACGCGCAAACCTATGTCAACTAAGCTAAGGAGACGGTCGATGTATCTGCCAAGCACGTCTGTGGATGTACCTGATCAGGCTCTCGGCATGCGTCCAGACGTCCAGGCGGCTAGATGGTACTCCTAGTGTCGAGATCGCAAGGCAAATGTAGTCGCATAGTTCACAGGTACAACTAAACGCGTCGCGTGGCGCGGCGCACACGTCCGCGGTCGTGCCTCGATCACACAATGACCAATAAAATAGATACGCCGTGCTAATGGACATTTATGGATATTGTTCAAGTGCTAATATTGTATCACCGCCAGGGGAGGGCGGGGGAGGCAAGGCAGGCGGGAAGAGCGTCACCAGCGTGCGTCCTCTCCGCGGGGCGTTCGCCGTCATCAGACACTGCCCAATTTATTACCCTCATCTACTATACAGTATATATAGTGGTACGTCCATTTATCTTTCTCGTTTCATTGCCCTTGGTTGAACCGTTCAGGCAAGTGGTTAGGTCTATGAGAAGTCATCTACAAGAAAAGCACTCTTTCAAAACAGTCTTTTTAATCTCAAATTAAATTTTAATATACTAATCGCATCTCCAAACAACCATTGAATACCATTAAATAAAAATATTAAAATATTGGTACCACCAAATTTTTTTTATAAGAGTGCATATACCTAAAATGCATAATAATTGATAATCTCTATTTCGGTGCCGATACTAATACGCGTATTCGTAAAAGACGATTTGCCGTTAGCAATAGAGGTGGACCGAGCGCGGCGAGCGTTCCTTACACAGCGTAATTGATTGTAATTCAGACAATATCAGTCCTTCGCCTTCAACAATGATTGTTTGTCGATTGCTGCGAGCTAATAATAACTGGAGCCGCGCGCCCCCCCCCCCCCCACTCCTCGACCCCCGCCCCTCTACGCGCCATACTCCGCGCCCGCATGGTGCTGTGTGAGCTTCACCCACAAGAACAAATCATAAATATTATTACAAAGCGCGCCATCACAAGGCAGAGGCATTTTGTAGTTTGACCTACATCGTGACATCACTACACATGTGCGTGTCACATTACATTATGGCCACAACCCTCGGCGATTGGGAGCCAAGCATCCTTCCACCATGCGCTACAATATAGGAATGGCTTGAGATATCACGATAACCCTGACTCTGACTAAATACATATTATTTAAAAGATCCTTTATTTTCTTACTATGTCCTTGCCCGCCGACAACTTTACAAACTTATTTTTCAGTTTTAGATTTCTAGTTAAACCAAACTTCCAATATGATTAATTATTAAAAAAACAATTCTTCCCATCTGCATTAAATGCCTCCTCAACTGCCTACTGAAATGCCTTCAGTGCATCTGTCAGTGATCAAAACTGATTGACGATAAATTATAAATAAAATATATATAAATAAAATGGCCAACTGGCGGCAGTTAGGAGGGTGGTCTTTAAGTCCAACCAGTCTGGTGTCCAGATAGTCCCTCGTGTTGCTGCGCGCGAGCGACAGCGGCCCCCGAAGTGCGGTGTTCACCTGTTTACGACCCAGTTTTCATCGCGCGACAATGTTCTTCATGTGAATCCGTTTTCAGTTAGATTTTATATTAAATTCGCTCGTATAAAATAAGGCAGTAAAATTAGACACATGCATACAATAACCAATAAAAAAATGCATCTGTATTCGTGGCGAGTTAAAATGTATGTTAACCGATTTCTCGGGCAAGGATTAGGTTAGTTTCAGTCATTTATATAATTTGTACTACTTTATACTACTTCCAATGGTTTAGTAAAGGACCTATTAACGTAAATCCTGAACACAAAGCAGCAAATTAAATACAAAATGTATTTTGCGCGTCCGCTTAGGCTATATATGTATATAAATAATGTTACGCCTGCTTAATTTGTCTATTTGGATACAGCAGAAACAGACAACGAAGTTAATATTTTAATAAATAAAAAAATATCATCTTTACATATATTATTGCATATTATAGATATATCTTATTTGGCACTGACTCCGCATTATCTGTACCAGGATGCTAAGAGCGAGCTCACTGTCACGGTAACATTCCTACCGAAGCGAACGAGTGCTAATCTCACTGATATGGCGTAAATATATAAAATGACATGTACCTATAACACTTGTAAGTGGCACGTGTCGCGCAGTTTTTCTGTGTTATCTTCGACTAGTTTTGTTTATTCAACATTAGTTTACAAATTTGAACCGCCGATTTGCTGATTGCTGACAATTACTGAGTAGTTACATTTTATGTACCCCGTGGCGTCCAGATGATGCTCACTTGGGGCTGAAGTCTTATTCCTGCCGATCTGTACACAGTAAGTTTTTCATTTGATAACAAGTGCGTAACGTATGTATGTACTCGTATCAAATGATTAATTCCTTGTTGGTGAATCCGAGCAATACGATCACGTCGAACCCCAGCCGTCGGAGTGTCACTGTCGCGTCGTACAAGCAATGTGTTCTTCGACTTTCTTCGATTCGTTATTCCGGATACACAATTGTCACACAATGTCGCCACATGGCTCTCCAGTCCCATGACTAAGAACGCTCATGTTCATGTATGTGCCAACATTATTTAAGTAAAATATAGTTATCTATACTAATATTATAAAGAGGAAAGATTTCATTTTGTTGTTTGTTCATAACCTAACCTAAGTTACTTTTCCGCAAGCGAAGCCGCGGGCATAAGCTACTCAACAAATATAATGTATTATTTATAAGCAATCTTTAATGTAAGGAGTGAAGTATATTTTTATCTATTTATTAGGTAATTCACATTTTTTTAAAGAAAGTTGTTTATTTAAATTACTATATTTAGGTATTTAGTTTCAGTATATTTACTCATATTTTAATTACTACTAAGTGTAGCGACAAAAAATCAATATTACTTATTTAAAACAATAATTGTCTTACACGTTCATACCGGACCGCCGCGCGCCGCGCCACCTATCCGCGCTTTCCGTCAATAAATTGTGTTGTGTTCACCTGAACGGTGTAAGTGTGGGAATTACTTACGCCCGATATAAATTCGTTCTGCTAAATGTTTAGCCAAACATTCTGTCGAATATTCGAAGTCAGTGAAACCCATGTTCGGCCCATCTCTAGTACGCATTAACAGCTTCTAATGCGTGTTTACCAGGTACAGCGAACCAGGTACGAATGTCGCCTGCGAAATCGCTGGTGACGTGGTTTCAAGACTCGCTCTTTGTGAACGCCACCTTGGTAAATTTTACATTTTAAGCGCTTTCTTCAGTTAGGTATTAGATAAATGTTAATTTATTTTGTCGGTTTTGTACTGGACCAACATTAGCGAAGCAAAGCACTGCTGCGCGCTGCCGTGGTATCAGTTAAACCAAGCATGTGTTCCCGTTGTTGTCCTTATTATCGAGGGGGTGTGGACCTTTTTAACCCCCGACGCAAAAACGACGGGGTGTTATAAGTTTGACGTGTCTGTGTGTGTGTGTGTGTGTGTGTGTGTATGTGTGTGTGTGTGTGTGTCTGTCTGTGGCATCGTAGCTCCCGAACGGAGGAACCGATTTTAATTTTGTTTTTTTTTGTTTGAAAGGTGAATTAGTCGGGAGTGTTCTTAGCTACGTTTGATAAAAATCGGTCCAAGCTGGCCGCCACCACAAAATGGCGGATTATTTATTTTTTCACAACTCCCTCAATATGGGTATCAAATGAAAGGGCTTGACAAGTAGAATACTATACACTATGATAAATTTCAAATCCAAGATGGCCGCCACCAGAAAATTACAAATTTCCACAAATTAAAATTGTTCAATATGGGTATCAAATTGTGTCGGGGGTTTTTTAAATTTTAAATTTAGTTGATCGAGCTCACCGTCTGAAGCTCGTACTTCTTTCTCTATGTCATCACAAATCATTAATTAGTTATGTATGTATCCTTGCACTGAGCAACAAGGTGACTTCATTATAATCTGTTATTGTAATATTTCTTTCTATATGGACGATACAACGTTTGCTTACTCAATGGCAGAAATAATACAATAATGAAATAGTGAGATGTATTCATATCTGAAGAAAGAGGTATAAGTGCACAATGTCGAGCGAAAGACCAAAAGACAAATGAATATTAGTGAAACTGAACAATGCATGCAAATGTTCGTGTTTTCCTCAAGTGCGTGCTATTAAGCGCGCGCTCACGTGACTTGAGCGCGGCGCGGCGCCCGCGTGCCTGCGTTGTGCCCATGACAGGAATATACTACGCATTTCTTCAGTACTTGAGGACTGAGCCCTATAGTCAGTAAAATGTATATTGTTAAACATCATGCCTCGGCGCAAGACACCCTGCGAAGATGTGTCTGCTACATTTCGCAGTCTGGTAGGACGAGCCTATCACCGCCTGCGGACGCTCTGCTGCTACTGAGAATTTGCTGACAGAAAATTCCAATTACACTTTGGCCGACCTTGGAAACCAACCCGGTCATGTGGTGTGTAGCAGCGAGTAGCCGCACTCACCATCGGTACTTTTAAAAAGTTTGATTAATGATTAACTGTGGACATGGTCTCAGCCTGAGAAATGTATCAAGGAAGGTGTTTTGTATTTTACAGCACTTTTGGGAAATAGTAGATATTACGTTGATTTTTACTTATATAGATCGGTTAGACACGCTGTAAACACGAAGGCTGGAAGATAAAGCGACACGAGGCGGCGCACGTCGCGTCGGTAAGCCACGCTAGTGAACCAGGTTGTGAACCTGCGCGGACGCAGCTGAGGCACGCGGCACGTTGCCTGCCTACAATAACATATGGTATTTCAAACAGATAAGCAACTATTAACACGAATAAGTGTCGCCAAACGTGCGCGCGTTGAGCTCGTTACGAGTCAAAACTACATAATATATTGTAGACTATGTTTGTGTGCTATATCTTGTATGTACACATCTCGCGATTGCTGCATATATTATACGTTGATTCACTTACTGCTGGACATGACAAGCGCACCACTGAGTCCGATCTACGACGCTCCTTATCTTTTTTGTGTGCCGCCTCCTCATTTACGTATAGATATCGTCAGACTATCCTTCTTCTTGATATGTATGATATGCATTACATTCATCACAAGGGCGACAAATGAAAATTCTTTTGTCCACATAACCACGTGGACTCTCTGTGACAAAACTCAATTTTAAGGTGCCTACTCTCTTCACTTGCGATATAGGTTGATTTAGGATTAGCGACCACGCTGACGATCAACCCAGCGGCATGCTGCCCTGGCACATCTAAACGTGTCATCACACCGCGAAGGCGGTAGCTGCGTTTGAGAAGTCACTTTAATCTCACTAGATCGACACTCCACTCATTGTACAGAGTTAAGCTTTCGTGATAATGGTCAAATATTGACTTCCATGTTTGTGAGAAGAAAATTGACAGAATACAAAAAGTTTGTATAAAGAAAAAAAGAAAAATAATTTTATTTGTTCCACATTTTTATAAACATTCAAGGAAACGACCAATATAAAAAAGAATAAATAAGGTCCTGCGTCAGCAATGTTGCGTTGTGGTTAACAACGCTGGTATTCTTGCAGAGCCTGCATGCACCGAGCATGTAGGTAATAATATTCATACATAACAAAAAAGAAACAACAGCAATTTATGTAATTTAGGCAGAAGGTGGTCAAAGATGGGAGGGGAGTTCTGTCAATTTTCTTCTATTCGAATGCCTACTTTACCACCGTGAGTCAGAATTTCTCAAAACATTGAAATACATAATGAAGATGAAATTAAAAAAATAAAGATTTTGATACCTTTTAATATAAGAATTTAGAAAAATCTCTTCGTTTCCCTTTGTTAGTTCGCGAGTAACGGCCGGGAGTCGTGATGATGTGGCTGCGTCTCGTGACGATGTGAGACAACAGGTGGGGCATCACTAAAACATGTCCAGCTTGAGGCTGGTGACTGAGGGTGCACACGGCGGCCGCACCGGTCGTGACCTCGCTGGAGGTCGCCTCGCGCCGCGCAGGTGTGACGACGGTGGCGGTGCCCGCGGTAAGTGCATGCACCGCGATGTGTGTCACTTGCCGGTTTATTGTTATCATCTGTCGTTAATTATTGCCGATAGCGACAAATAAATGTCGTGGCGCCGACACCGCGCTCCGCTCCGTGCTGGCGTGGCGGCAAGGTCGGCTACCTCATTGTCTTACATTTTAATTGACCGACTTGGATTCTGCCTAAAGGATGTTGCGTCATTTAAAATACAATAGGGTTAATTATGAACGAGAGGCGTGTCGCGCGGCGCCGCCTGTGCCCGCCCGCACCGTGACCTGTGCTCTACACCACCGCCTTTCCGTATCTCACAACTACGACCGATGGAGATTGTGTAACTCATAAAAGTAATTACCTATTTAAAAAAAGATCGGTTTTACAAAGAAACATAGCTGTTATCTACTAATAATCATCGTTATTGCTCAGCTACTCAGCGTAAAATTCCAGGCAAGCGTAGGCACAACACGTTACAAGGCTCGACCTGAGTGTCATTGCTACCGGTACTTGTACTTATTTTATGTATGTTTGTTTGCGATTATTGCGGAAACATCATATAGTAGGTACCTAAGTACATGTTGTAAGCTGTAGTCTCCACGCACACACTAGCGCTGAGCACGCACGGGCGCTACATACGAGTAGGTACGTATGTATGTACCTACAGACGGTTACCTGATGTTTCCGAAATCAATACAACTCGATACTGCGGCTAAATAAATAAACTTGTTTATAAATTGCCGTTTTTAAATATCTCCAAATTTAATTGATTCGTCAAGTTTAATAAGTTTACTTCGTCGTAGGTAAGTAAGAGTTATCGCTAACACGGTGCGCGGAGTGTTTATGAACTCATCTGTTTGAAAATCCGTACTAGTCTGAAAATCTGTACAAAAGACGGCAACACACTCGCTTGTATGTAAACATAGACGAAATGTGGATCTGCGCCAAACCTCGAGGACGACACACGCTGTGTGACAGCGACGCGGCGACGTTCGAATACCGACCGCATAATTAAGCTCGCTTGTAATGGATATAATTCTATTGTTTCTTACAACTGTTCTTATCAAGGTAGGTAGGTAGGTACTAATAAAGCTCTTTCATAATTATATATAATACTTCACTTGACTTGAATTTTACAATATTACTTTCAGTTTTAAATCCAATTCGCAGTAAAATTAAACTATGTCCAATCTTTTAATTTGCTGTAGATTTGAGCAAGCATTATTGTTATAATCAGTTATATTTACATAAATGATGTATTTAAATATTTCTTGGACATATCAGCAATTTCTTTAAAACTACGATTTTATTTATAACACTATATGAATACATAGGCGGCCCGGACTCGGCACTGGAGCTTCATCGATTATTTTTATATTATTATTGGTTTTGATTATTATTAAACTAAACACAGCTTAATAATTCGTTCGTCGTTATAATGTAAAAAATAAACTTAATATTGTCTTACGTTTTGTTGAATGTACAAATTGAAATGAACACTTCACACTACATGGAAATCCAACCTGAAACCTCACGATTGTACGCAAACATAAGCGTATATCGACATATGCAACGGGCTGCGGCTCAAACCAATATCCACGTGGTACATGAAAGGTTCTGGAGTGCTCGCCACGCACCGGAAGACGCAGCGGGGGTAGGTCGCACACAAGGTGGACCGATTACCTGGTAAGGGTCGTGGAAAGCGGTTGGATGCTGGTGGCCCAAGTCCGGTCTGTGTGGAAAACCGTGGAGGAGACCTATGTCCAGCAGTAGACGTCTTTCGGCTGATATTATGAAATGGCATTCTATTAATAATTGCCCGAATTTTGGACACGGCGGCCAATTTTAACGGAGACTGGCCATCTGCACAGGAGATATTATAGTGCACAAGCGTGTGCGCAAACAAAAGTGCACTCTCTGTTCTAACTCTCATAATCCGATGGGACGGTAATCCGACTCGACCGGAGAGAGATCAGGCGCAGGACCAACGGCTTTACGTGCTTTCCGAGGCATGGGGGTGTCTAACACCACCAACTTCCTAACTCCGGGCTGCTATTGAGATTTCTTAACAGCAAAACCCGATAACTCTTTGTTGGCCCGACCCGAGATTCGAACCCGTGACCTTATGCACATTAGTCGCATTCACTACCTCTGCGAATTAAGCTGGTCTTGAACCCGCGACCTCCACAAACAGTGCCATCGATGTGTAAACTACTATATTTATCGCCTCACGTCAGGAAGTGAAATTTGCCTGTACCTACACAAGAACACATCAGGTGATGTAAAATGGTGTGGGTAAATGAAATATTCAATGTTAAGCCAGTGGTTCATTTGAACATCTCGATTAAAATTAGGCCGTTTTTAATTTCAATAGTCCCGCGGAACTACTGCAGTTACTGAACTTTATCAAATCTGAAGTAATAGTTACTCCCCTGTCGCACGTTTGCACACGCAAGAGCCTTTATTTTGCGTTAGATTTTAACTACAAATTCTTTAAGACAAGTACTGCTATTCTGGTTTGACCGACCGGAGTGACGATGACGTATGGGAGCCCACATTCACAGACTGCTATATATACCCCTACATCTTGTAGAGGTAGAGGGAATTTGGAAGATGGTAAACATTGATTTATATTTGTTGGCGTCTAGTTGTATGTGTTGATTCAAGTTTCAACATACAATTGAGTGTGGCGCGGCCATTGGAACTGTTGTCCCATAGAATTTGGTTAAGCCGTTAGAGCCCAGCGTATGTTGTCTCAGATAGTTTTGCAGGTTCTCTGGGACACTAACATTCCACGTTAGCTTACTTTATGATGACCATTTAATTGGGGTCATCTCACTCGCTTATACGCTGCCCTTGTACTAGTCAGATCTCTGGAGTGATTGGATCCGTTACAAGTATCTTGTTACTTTATGTTTACCACTCTTGGCTGTTTCACACTGCTGCTACAAAGAAATCGTGAGGGAACAATCCGACTCGGGCATCAATCTAGGACTTAATCAATATCAAATGAGTTTGGTGTGTAATGGTTGAAATATTACAGGAATGGTTCAACGCGGGTGTGACAATAATGGGAACCCGCGGCGCAGGTGTAGGAATAGTGGCTCATTATCGGCGCTAAACCATTAACATTATGACCGCACACTCACTCGGCGCACCGCGCGCGCATGCCGATCTTTACTATGTGTGTGTACCTATACCTAGCACAAATTGTGCATTCATATCAATTTTGTATTTATAATTGTATCTAATAGTATCTTAATAGAAAGCGGTTGGTGTCGCTTCGTAGGCGGTTAAAGCAATGCTGAGTAAGTCTAACATATAAACAGCTTTGGTAAATAAAGCCTCGCATGCACAGCGTCCCTCAACTGGGCACGATCCGCGGCGCATTCTCGCGCGACGTGACTCCGCCAACTGTGTACTCGTCCAGTTCATCTGTCGAGCTGCTCAACACGCACTTAGCGAGCGCCTCCTTGCTGCCGTCCTCCCCAAACACTTAGCATCCGCACCGCTCGCGTCGGCGCCGGCACCCTATAGTGTACACTGTACAATGTACACCAATCACTTCCACAAACATCGTGATATATGCCGGTTGACGCAGAACTCAAGCGGCTCTGCGACATGCACACACGAACACAAACACACTGTACCTTGAAGACGCGGCACGAATTTGCCCCGGGTATTTAATTTGCCCCGGGTATTTAATTTGCCCCGGGTATTCAGTAACAGCAGCGCTGGCGTACGTCGACTTCGCTTCGCTGCCCATCCAGATGGCCAGCGTCCCGTCCTTATAGTATGTTCGCAGTAGCTAGGTATCTACACAGCGCAGCGTTATCGTAGTTTATTCACCCGGCCGCTATCTTTCAAGAGCTCACCGGTTTAGTAATGAGTTGGCAAAATGTACTGGCCCTTGAAACAAGATCTTGTCGTTATCGATGACATGCGGAGATATCGATCAATATTATTGTGCTCAGTGGAAAGGGGTGCGAGGCGTGCGGGCGCGGGGTCGCTGCAGTTTTGCGTTAAGATAAGTAACCACAAATAATAGGTAGCGTAAGAGATGATTGATCGTTGTCCTTGACAGAACTCGGAGCAGCAGAGGTGCACCTCGGCAACGTGACGCGGCGCGTGTCGCGTGTCGCGTGTCGCGTGTCGCGTGTCGCGTGTCGCGTGCCATGTCGAGCCACACCGGCGCGCGGCGCGCCGCCCACACACGATGCAATTTAACACATAGATACAAGCGACATAGAACACTACAGTAATAATAAGCCAGTTAAACGCTCGTTACTTGCAAATTGTAGGTGCTCACGGTGCAGCAGTTATCACAACGCGCGACACGCGCTGGCGTGTGTATGAGCGCTGCACGTTGTAAGTATTCTATTTGCTCTTCATTGCCCTGCTTTAACCCTCGCCTCGTCCCTCGTAACTATATATAGCTAGGTCTATTTAGTACTATTTACTAGTAAGCATGTATTTTTTAATATATTTTTTTTGTCAAACAATCAATTGTACCTACATTGTGTTTTACTGGATAGGTACATAACAGAATAAATTAATGTACAATCCACGGCGCTTCCACATATTACCTTCAGAAGTACAGTTAAACCTAATTGAAGCTTAGAGCTAGTATCTACTTAAATCTAAGTATATGTGTTTATACAAATGTTGACAAATGTTTATACTATTGTTGATGACGACGCGTATGTATTATATTATTATTAAATTGATTGCGAGTAGAGTAGAGGCAAAAATATCTATATTAACGAACAATTTATTATAATTTTAACTATTCTATGGAGGGACGCTCGCTCTCCCGAATTCGTACGACTAGCAGTCGTAGCAAATAGCGGGTAAGCGCGCGTCTCTCGTCTTATTACAGATCTGGGTACTATCTATACTAATATAATAAAGCTAAAGAGTTTGTTTGTTTGTTTGAACGCGCTAATCTCAGGAACTACAGACCCGAATTGAAAAATTTTTAGCTATAGCTCATTTATCGAGGAATAAAAGAGGAAGTATAACATCATGCTACGAACCATGGGGGCGGCGCAGTAATCATAAATGTGGGTTTTCACCCACTATATATTTATATTATACTAGATTTATATTATAGCTATTATTAGCTTTATATTATACTAGATGTGGCCACATCTAGTATAATATAAAGCGTTAATAAGTTCGGTACAATCATACTTATTGCTAATAAGGTCATAGAGCACCATAGCCTGAAGTAACAGTCGTCTCGAGTGTAAGGTAAGCAAATATTTTTTTTGCAGAGACTCATAGTGTGGAGCACTCTAGACGACATTTAAACTGAGTTGCTCGCAGAAACTTATGCTGCACTCTTTCAATTGCATGGTCGTACTTTGCATAGTAGGTGTTCCAAATCATGCTGGCGTATTCTACCCGTGGTCGTACAAGACAATTAAATAGGTATAGATATGTAGTTGGGCTCTTAAAGTCTACAGAAGATCTCATCACTATGTTATACATTTTAAAAGCGCTGACAGTAATTTTTTTCGATGTGTACTTCTTAGTGGAGTTTACAGTCCAAGAGGATACCTAAATCGCTAACGCTAATTATATTGTCTTTAAGTAGAGTTTCATTGCTCAAAAATGTATTAAAGTTTAAATTTACATATTTGCATTTAGCTATACTTAATACTAATTTATGATTGTTACAGTCGTCAGATAGTCTATTCAGGTCCTGCTGTAATAAATGACAATCGTCTAATGACTGGATTTTTCTAAAAACTTTAAGATCATCGGCGTACAATAAGAAATTACTATTACGGAAGCAGTTGCCAATGTCATTAATGTAAATAATAAATAATAAAGGGCCCAAAATTGACCCCTGCGGTACGCCCGAGGTAGCTAGAAATGAGTTGGAAAGGTATCCATTACTTACAACACTTGGGTTACGATTACTTATATACGACTGGAACCATCACAACAAATTACCCCTGATACCGTTGAATGCAATCTCGTTCATTATGATTTTGTGGTCGACTCTGAAGAAAGCTTTTTTAAAATCGGTATATACAGCATCCGTTTGCACTCTATTATCCATGTTATTAAATAGAGAAGTTGTGAAAATCATTAGATTGGTGATAGTGGATTTTCGTTTTACAAAGCCATGTTGTTCCAGTATTATACTTTCTTGGATGAACGGATATACTTTATGATGAACAAGCGATTCGAATAATTTTGCGAAAGTACGTAGGATAGAAATAGGTCAGTAATTCTCAATATTTTGTCTAGATCCACCTTTATGCACTTGGACTATATTAGCTTTCTTCCAAGCCAAGGGGAATGCACCTGTAGACATACATTTATTAAATATTATAAATATGGGTTTTATAGATTGTGTTAGCTGTCCATTTCAGGAAACAAGGGGGGAGGGATATCCCATCAGGGCCAGGCCCTTTTGTAATATCTAGTATTTTTTTATTGATCACGAATCTGGGCGAGACTAAACTGTATGTCAGAAAATTGAGTGCTGTTCAAGTAACAAACTTGTTGGCTCGTATATAGACTAAAAATATGATGGAAAAGATAAGCAAATATCGAGGGGTGACCCCCTAGCTGTTTTATTGTTATAGCACATATGCGAGGGGATACCTGACCCATTTCGCCGATTGGCTTTGTATATCTAGAAGTACTTAACATTGAGACGAATACTGTCTTCTACACTTTTAATGTAGGTATTGTAGTATTTAGCACATTCCTTCTTAAAACGTGCTCAATAGAAGGAGAATACTTCGTAATCCGATCTGTTTCCATACCTTTTCAGCTTTGACCACGCTTTTTCCTTATATTTATATATGTGTATTAGAGCTTTGAAAAACCATACACAAAAATTATAGTGTTTTGGTTTTGATAGGGATATACGATTTTTGATAATAGGTACCATATACGAGAACTAGTCCGCTGGTACCTTGTTATTTGCGATTACAGTACCGATGGAAAAGCTTATGAGAATACTTTACTAAGCTACACGTCGCAGAGATCCGGACTCCGTGTCTATGGCCACTCCGCTACGATATATAGAGATCGTCTTACATCGCACTAGCTAAAGCCCGCGGCCACGCTCGCGTGTGCATCGTTTGTTACGAACCCGCGTGCTACATGCACGCGTGTTACGTTAACACGAACTACAACAAAAGAACTTTTATGAGGCTTTTAGTTTTTATGGAACCGTGTGTGTTACAAGATTCCAGAAATTAAATGAAAAGAATGAAGAAAGAAAGGACGGTCTTGTGCCCCTCCTTGCTTAGTGGATGCTTTTTGTGTGAGTTAGTTACGGGTAATGTAAGAATACTTAATACTATGAATCAATGTATTAAACATCAATATAATAGTTACCCGTACATACATACTCGTATGTTATTACACCCCAGAGTTTTAACCATATTATTATCCAGTAGGTATCTTTTGTTAGGCTCTTAATATCGGTCCCAGCTGTTTTATTAATTAAGATCATTGACCTCAAACTGAGACATCTACTTTTCCACGTCCAAACCCCAAATAATTTTGGAGAGCGAGGATGACCACGCAAATTCGAGAAAATAAAATGTGTATTTGTTTTACTTCGGGCCTGGGATCAGTCAGCTGTGACTTTGCTGTAATATGAAAACTTTAACTGTTATACCTTATAACCTATATTACGATTATTTTCAATTCTATAGAAAAATAAACAAATTATACACACACATAGTCTTACGCCTATATTTCCGAAATGTTACTTACTTAGTAGGGCAGAGAGGGCCTGGTTGAGCAGTTTTTCACTTGAGCGGTCATAGCTCATCAACGATAGGTCTTAATGCCTTGTTATGCATACTGATGGGTCAGTATTTTATCTCTTTCCAAAAGTGTCCATAGTAATTTATTTCTAACAAATCGCATTTAAGAGCTTCAGCCACTTAAGTAAAGAAAGTCAGAGATGCTCAATGTACCCCATAGGTGAGGTAAGTTGAGCAAGGGTATAGTTAGAAATTTTAGCCAATCTATGGGTTCAATGTTTACTAAACATGAAATGAAACTTCAATTTTACAATCAACTTTTTATTTATAGTATTTTAGTGATATAACTTTGAAACTAAAAGTAATCTTCTTTTAATATAAAACAAAAGATAGCATCAACAAAAACTCAACATAATTATTTTAAGCTTAACTTTTGGATTGGAACTTAGTTACTTCTCCTTTATAATGAGTGTTTTCTTTGGCTTCTTAACTTTTTAGTGGTTTTATTTTGTTCCAATTGCAATGCGTTCTTTTCGGGGGTGTCTGTCAGAATAGCAGCTTTCCTTTTTTTCTAATAGATTTTGGGAAATAGATAGGCAGTAGTGGGAGAATATATTAGCCTCGGTATTGCATAACCTATTGATGAGACTTCAGAGCCTAATTTATTCAAAAATCTTGATAAAGTGATCTGTTTAATACCGAATTCTTTGGCAGCAGCTTTCACACTTTTTCTTCATCAATGACATCTTAATTCACACGAAGACACCCGACTTACCCGTATGCTCAACCAGCCCCTCCCTACCGTACTAATGTTTGTGTAATTCGCATAAACATCGCTATAAGGACAATTGTATTATTTAGTAGTAAAAAAATAATATGCTTCAGACGGAATATAATACACGGTTACGTCTGCCAATCAAAGGACGGCAACTAGCCATCTGCGCAATATTAAATATTATTATAGTGCACAATTTTGTGGACGCAAACATTAGTGGCCAATCCGAGAAGACCGCAGACAAATTAGGGCCAACGGCTACACATCCTCTCGGGGCACAGACACACTGTTATTGCGAATTTACCAGTAATCTTTTGTGCGTCCCGGGTCTCGAAGCCGAGGCCACAAGCACAGTAGTCGCATTCTCTACGTCGTGCCACCGAGACTATTATTATATTTGATAGTATCGGAACATTTGGTAAATGTTTCGTAGAACACAAGTGTTAGGTCATGTGGACCAACGACGAGTTAGTGGCTGTTAGATACGCAACGTTTTGAAATGATTAACGCCATCAGCAACCGAGCGGCGTGCGGCGCAGACAGCGTGGCGCCGCGCGGCCCGCGCTCCCGGGACTCCGTGCGGCGCGGCGGCGCGGCGACCGCGACGCGAGCCGCGTCCGTCTACTTCATTTTTATTCACCGCTTTATGAATAATACATGAGCATTATTGAAGAATCAATGTTTATTGCGTTGGAGACGCATATGTGAATAATTAAACATTTAGATTTTAAACATATCTAAATACGTCGACGTCACCAGAACTTACATAATATGTACCACTAAAATACCTATACTTTACATTATACATAGAAATAATATGATCTCGTATGTCTGAAACATACTATAATTATAAGCCGATGTAGACAAGTTAGCCTCCGTGAACTGGCTACGATTCGGTGACCTCTTTCGGGAAACCGAAGGTTTTGTCTGTGCTATTGCGAAGTTATCAAGACGAATAACTACCGGAGATATATCTTGAGGGATGATACGGTTGACATTTGTCGGGCGTGCCACCTACCTGATGAGTGCCCCGGGCATATAGTTTCCGGTTGTTCTCGTCTTGCTAACGGCGAGTACTTGCACAGACATAACCAAGTAGCCAGGATTATTCACCAGCAACTTGCTCTGAAATACAAACTTGTAGATGTTGAAGTGCCGTACTACAGGTATATAGCTGAATCACTTCTCGAAAATGGTCATGTCACGTTGTACTGGGCTCGAAATATTATCACCGACAGGACTGTTGTGGCCAACAAACCTGACATTGTGGTGATAGATCAATCAGAGCGCCGCGCAATGATTATCGATGTCACCATTTCGCATGACGGCAATCTCGCGAAAACTGAAAAAGTTGAAATATCTCGATTTAGCTTGCGAGGTTGTCGACATGTGGGAAGTAGATTCGGCAATCATTGTGCCGATAGTCATATCTGTCAGTGGTCTAATAGCCAAGAGCCTCGATCACCATCTAAAGAGGCTCGCGTTGGGTGTTTGGATCAAGGGTTTCATGCAGAATGCAGTGCTATTAGATACGGCACGCATTATGAGGAGGTTCCTATCTCTGGAAGCCTAATCACCGACAGCTTGGACCCTGTTCTCGATGCCGGTGGGGTACCTACCATATGTTTTATATTTTAAATGTATTTTTTATATAATATATGTATATTTAAAAATGAGAAATATATTGTAAAGATTGAAATTAAACACTTTATACGGTTTTTTCGCGTTGTTTATTTTACTTTAAACACTTTTATTACATAATTTTGAAAACTCTAACACTACTATTATTGAACTTTACTATGCTATTTAATGTTCACGGGGAGACTAAGATGGTAGTCTCCCCGTGAACATGGCTGCTGTAAAGCAACCGAAACGTTGGAGCAAAGTGTAAACTTAAATAGTTTTATGTTTAATTTCAATGTATAACATTCGCGTAAACTTAAGACAATATTATATATGGTAAAGATTTGAATAAAGAGTATAATAATAATAGCCTTTATTTAACAATCTTTCTTTACAATATAATTACAAGAATCATATTTAATTGTTTAACACCGGTACGTGAAGATTGTCTTGCTGTCCAACATAGGCCTCCCCTAGAGTTCGCCATCGAATGCGATTCTGTGCTTGTCTTTTCCAAGTATGTCCCGCTATTTTTTTAATATCGTCTTGCCATCTACGACGCTGTCTCCCTTTCCTTCTTTTGTATTGTCTCGGGCACCACTCTGTTACGTCCTTAGACCATTTGTCCTTATCACTCCTAATCATATGTCCTGCCCACCTCCATTTTATACAATAAGCATCATCTGTAATTCTAGTGTTCTTCCTTATAGTATCAAGTTTTATTTTATCTTTTAATTTGATGTTAAGTGTGCTTCGTTCCATACTGTGTTAGCAAGTTTCTAATTTATGTATGTTATGATTGGTTAAGTTCCAGGTTTGGCATCTATATGTCATGAGAGGCATAATACACGATTTAAATATTTTGCTCTTCGCTTTCATTGGTACAAGTGGGTTTTTCATTACCTCCTTAAGAGACCAGTATCTTTACCATGCCAACGTGACTCTGTTGTTAATTTCTTTCGTTGTTAAGTCTATTGGAGTATGATCTGTCCGAGGTAGGTGTATTCCTTCACATAATTATCCTATGGTTTGCCCGTTATCAGTTATATGGTTTCCGAGTTTGACATTATTTTGGTTTTCTCAGTATTCATTGAGAGTCCTACTTTATCACTTTCATACACCGGTTGTTCTAACATCTTTTGTAATCTTCTCGAATCTTCGGAAATTATTATTAGATCCTCAGCAAATCTTAGGTGGTTTCACTTCGCGGCCGCACTTCGTTGATACCCGTAGTTATCCCAATCGAGACGTCTAAACATGTGTTCGAGAACAGCTGAGAAAACTTTGGGTGACAAAGTATCGCCTTGTCTTACTCCTCTTTTTATTGCAAACACTCTATTGATTAGTATAAATACCTACATATACTATGATTCTCTCTTATGATTTTCTTTATTTTCCGGCTCTTTCACTCAAAACAATTAAAGAAAACAAACATGACAAAACCCTACACAAACTACTGAGGCTAGTACAGCATACGGTACCTACTGTACCCTCTGTTCAGTGGCCAAATGTCGATGTCGGAGCTGGAGGATCGGCCGGAGCGCCGCGCAGGGCCGCTATGAGGAGCAGGCTCGGCGCGGAGCACGTGGCACCACGACACTGGCGATACTTTATCTTGTCAATGCAAACAAGCGGGACTTATGTGCCGTGACAGCGACACATGTCCGATCACGCTTATTGTTGTAATCGGTTATCTCGCGCATATTCTGCGCGATAACTGCGGCGATCTTGTCCGTCGGCACGTGTTACCGTCTCGCACCACACTCCGCACCGCGCCCAACAGCCTAAACTACATCTTTGACTACCTAGGAATTATTGTACACTTGGCGTTTAAAAAGAGTGGCTATGAGTTTCTTGCCCGTTCTTCTCGTGAGCCCTACACCCTTGACGTGGCAGTAAATGTAAATTCAAAGAAAAAAATTTACTTGTAACTTTGACATTCATAAGTATTACCTTGTAACCTAACTAGAATAAATTTATTTTGATTTTTGAATCGTACACCCAAAAGTAAAAAACCTTTCATATGTATAGGTATAGATAGGTAGAGACCTTTTTACAAAAGCAATCAAGTTTGAACGCACATCTCTTTATTTGTAAAAGTGGCCACTTTATGTAATGTATGTACTTCTATAAAGCAGCAGAGGTTGATCGAAAACGATTTATTTAGGTCATCACGGTAGAACATGTAATGTTATAAGAGAAAGAAGTTATCAACATTAACTCGCTTATATTTATATCATTCAGGACTTTGTCCAAACTATCTTCCAACGGTAATATCTATAGTTCATGCGGTGTATGTAACTGAAAGGGTTAAAGGATGCGGGGTGCGGGGCGCTGGCGGCGGCGAGCGCGATTTTCCTCATTCTGTAAGCGGCAGCTAGCAAGTAAATAAAACACGATTAGGTATATTTTTATCCTCAAGTGAATCATTGAATTTTTCATTTTCTGTTTAGAAAATCGGTGTGCTATTCAATGGGGCTCTTTCAGTGTAATCAGTAAAAATAATCGTGACCATTTCATAAGCACATGGTATCAGCACTGCACAGTGCGCGTTAATAAGCCCCAACTGCACGACTCTTGTGTATTGCCTTGTGTACAAGTTGCTGAAGAGCAGAAACAATGGCATGTCGTGTGTTTATACTTAAGCCAAGGATGGTTTGTACAGAATCCAAAGTATCCGAATCTCATTGCTGCTATTGAAATGAAGCACCCCCATGACGCGCAGCCCTCTGTGAGGCAAACCTGTTTTTCCACAATGGTTTATAAGCAACTTTATATGATATAGGCATTCTTCATAATTATGTTTGGAGAGTTTCAGGTAGAGATGGTGGTGTGCTCGACCCTTCTGATGGTATGAGCAGCACAGCGGCGCAACCATTTAGCAGTGTCCAACAACTAGTGCATGTAAACGTTTCTCAGACAGAGCAGTACGATAGTTGCCTGGCTCGGAACGGTCCCCGTTTTTGGGAATCGGTTGAACGTTCGCCTCCTTCCAAGCCTCAGGCACAGTGCCTGCGGCGTAAGACGTCTAGTATAGGCGCGTAAGTGTGGGAGACAACACCGCTGCACATTTTTTGAGGACCACAGCTGGGATGCCGTCAGGTCCACTGGCTTTCCGAACATCGAGAGACTGCAGTATCACACGAACGTCACGTTGCCTGATACGTATATCAGACATGGTGTAGCCGCAGTTGGCAATGTTAGGCGACTGCGAACCACAGTCATCGATTCGGGAGTTGGCCGCAAAGAGATTTGCAAGCAGATCTGCTTTCTCCTGCGGCCGATGAGCCAGTGATCCATTCGGATATCACAGAGGGGGCAGCGAGGTCTGGCAGAAGTTGGACTGCATGGCTTTGGCCAGGCGCCAATAGCTACGACTACCCGTAGAATGCGCCATGAGTTCCTGGCCGAACTGTGCGACGCGCTGGGCATCCGCTCTTAAGTATGCCCTCTTGCAGACCTTTGTGGCTTGGTTGAACGCTGCCTTCAGGTGATCCACGTTAGAGTCGTGGAGAGCGCGAGCCTTGGTCCAAGCGCGGTACGCTGCCTGTTTGCGTTCAACAGCATCAGCGCATTCACGACCGAACCAGGAGCTTTTCCTGCCGCCGCTCGTGACATCAATATATGGAGTATAATATTCCATACCCAGGATAATTTCATCAGCGACAACAGTAGCGCTCTCTGATAGATCCCTGTTCTCAAAGCATCGTTGAGCCCAAGGGATGGATGCGAAGTACTCCCGCATTCCATCCCAGTCTGCTGACGAGTAGTGCCACAGTCGTCGTCTTGCCTCCTCGGGTCGTGGGGGCGTAACAACAACAGCTGTGGCACAAACCAGACAGTGGTCTGAGGTGCCCAGAGGAGCAGTAATCGACACACTGTACCGGTTCGGGTTACTGGTCAGCAGCAGATCGAGCAGAGAGGGCGCCTGACCTGCAATGTCTGGTATCCGGGTGGGCTGGAGTACCAGTTGAGACAGGTCATGCCTGAGAGCGAACGCATGGGCAATTCGTCCCGCATGGTCTGTTTTGGGAGAACCCAACCAGGTCTCATGGTGGGCATTGAAATATCCCAAGAACACCAACTCAGCGTTCGGAAACTGCTCCTGCGCGTCATTTGCCGCCTGACTCAGGTAATCACAGAGTCGAGTTGTCTCAGTGTCTCCTGAATGGGATTGGTAGAAAGGTAGATTTGGCCGAAAGAGCCATGATCTACGTGTACCCAAAGGACAGAGAAGGAAGAGTCCTCTAGGCAGTATAGACGGCGACAGGAAATATCCACCCTAACAAACAAGCATACCCCGGCTTTCGCGAGGAAACACGCATCTAGCACGTAGCCAGGATATTGCAGGTAGGTCGTGTATGCAGGAAGGCGTATTTGTGTCTCCGTTAGAAAAAGCATTGCCGGCCGAGCCGTCTCCAGGTGGTGATGGATGGCATTAAGGTTAGCGTGGAGTTCGCTGATGTGGGATGCGGTGGGGCTACGGCAATTGGCTGCTGTTGAACGACAATGCTTTGTTTGCACTGCCATAGAGTGAGAGGAAGGCGAAGCGTGAAAAATAAAGTGGTGGCTATACTCGCAGCAAAGTGGGGCAAGGCGTAGAGCAAGTTTCGTCATATTACTGTGTGGTATGGCGATAGCCGATCCGACGGACGGAAGAAACCCCGTACCCTCCCGAAAGTGGTCGCCGGGACACACAATACTGAATTAAAATAAATAAAAACTATAAAAAGATGTAAAGTTCATGTAAGTACCTACTATAACTCTTGTTATACAGAGGACAACAATGGGTCGTGTTAGTGCACATAAGTGCTAAACAATAATTATTTAATTACATGTTGTAAAACAACCATTAAATATTAAATGACGAGATAAAAAATAAGAGAATAAAATATGTTTTCCTCAGAGGAGACCACGTGACGAAGGAGTCAAGCTTGATGCATAATCTTAACTGAATGTAAAAATATGTATTGTTGATACGTTCAGCAGCTTTCAAATATTTTAAATAACTCGTTTACTGCCATATATATCTGCCGTTGTTCGAAGGTATGGAGAGCAGAGCAGTGTTCACGCACTCCGTGCACTCGACGAGCAGCTGGCACCGGGCGCGCGGAACATCGGCATCCTCGCGTGTGCCACAAACGTACGTCACTCGGCAAATTGAATAAACCTAGTTTGGAATCAGTGAACGGAAATAAAACATTGGAGTATTCTCAACGATAAAAAATGGCACCACGGTATCTCCACCAAAGTAGGAGGGCTTAATAAAACTATGCCGTGCCGCTATAGTAACGTATATTATATCCATGAATTTCAGTTCTTGACATTGACGGCAAATAAATAAACTATACAACAGAATAGTTATTCTGTAAAAATGGACGTTACTGGTAATGGGGCATAATAGTTATCTTGCCCCATTTACTTGCCCCCACCAGTAACGTCCATTTTTGAGTAGTAAAGTCGAGTAAGTAGCTGTTGTGTCAATAGTAAGCTGTGGCTAGTATGAAAGTACTGCTTCCATGTTTTGTTTACGTTCACTGTTTGGAATCATGATGCGATAGATTTTTATTGTCAGATTAAAATTTTCCACTGGGATAGATACCGCGCATTAAATATTTGACAAGTTGACCGCGTTTATATCGCACGGATACTCGTTCAGATAAACAACGCAATTGATAAAACTTGTCTATTTCGCATCTGTTTGTATATAAATATCTGTTTAATAAAACAAGATGTTGCGTCATGCGTTTGTTACTTTGTTCTCAATTGTGCTGATGAGTGACTGCATACCTAGTATTGATTCATAGCGTAGAGCCCGCGTCGCCCGTAATTGATAACCATTTGAAACAAATTTTTTTTATAAACGTCTCAATTAGTAACCTGTGCGTGTAATTACAACTCGCAGTAATGTCCAAATACCCGTGACGTCTCTGTCGCGTCACTGTGAATCACATAAGAGTGAGTGGCGCGGGCCGGCACCGACGCCGACGCGCGGTCGGCCGTGGCGGAGGCGGCGCGGTGACGCACCAGCCCCGGCGCAGCTCTTGTCACACAGTAGGCACGAAGGCCTGTCGGCTTCAGCACTGCGTTTATATCTCTAAAATTACATCAACATAATAATTACGCAGACAAATACCACAACAGCCAATCATTTGTATACCTAATCAATTTTCAGCTTTAGTTATGTATGTTTATTTGATTCGGCTGTCAGTACACATCCAAGTAACGGCTGAGCTAAATTAAAATGATATAATTATTATAACTAAAGTATTATTTTCTATTAGTACTAGTACATTTGCGTAAACTTACAGCTGGCTTGATAAAGGTCAATTTTAAAGATCAATTATGAGTTTTCACAGATATTTACAAATGCAGGTCTTTAAAGGTCGGTAGAAAATTAAACAAAGAAACCATAGATATATCCTAAAACAGTAAGGAACAATAATGCCTATTCTTTTTCGGATTTAAGTTCCAACTAACCGTCAGGTATTTTTAAATCCCTGGAAATATAAGCCATTTTGATACTGTAAAATCTACTTAAAATACTCAATCGGGAGTAGGAAGGATAAGAGCAGATAGAGACTCTTACAACAGGCAGCGTATTGCGTCGGCATGGCGCCCTCACCTTCCGGCTGACACAGGTACTGACTGGCCACGGTTGTTTTGGCCAGTTCCTGTGTCGTATACGCCGGCAAGAGACGCCCGGTTGTCACCACTGCGGCGACTGCCGCGACGTTATAGAGGACACGGCGCTGCACACTTTGGCGATTTGCCCCGCCTGGGCATCGCAGCGCCGTGAGTTGATCGCGGCAGTCGGATCGGTTGTCCTCTCGCTCCCGGCCGTAGTTCAGTCTATGGTTCGGAGTGAGAAGTCGTGGAACGCCGTCGCCTCCTTCTGTGAGGAAGTAATTTCCATCAAGGAGGCGGCGGAGCGGGAGAGGGAGCGTTTAAACCCTCTCCCCAACCGCAGAGCCGGGCGCCGGAGGGCGCGCGATGACCTCCAGCCACCCTGAGGTTTGACCTGGGGGTAGCGGGCTTTGTGGGCCTGCCCGCTATCCGTTCAGCACCAGGTCCGAGAGGCGGCGTGCGTGTTCCCACGCGCGCCTCTGTGTCGAGTCCGTCTCCCCTCTAGGGAGGAGACAGTAGGGTTTTTATAATGTCGGAAGTGCCTAGTTTGGGTAGGTATTTTGTGTAGTGGCCTGCCGTTTCATACGGCGGGCCGAAACCTCGGCGGGGTCGCGACCGCATGCGAAAGCGATTCGCGCGGCCCCGCCGATAGTGGTTCTGTTGAGGAACACCGTGGTAGGTTTAGTCGGTATTCCGGGAGGTACATTATTTCTTTTCCATCTTCTTTTACCCCGGCGAGTCCGACATAATCCCTCCGCCCGCCCCCGCGGAGGGATATGCGTCATTGCATTCCCCCACGTAAAAAAAAAAAAAAAAAAAAGGCAGCGTATTGCGTAGTGCTGTTCTCTGCCCAACACCACAGGATTGACATGCGCGTTGCTCGCGTCGCCGCGCGGTTTTCTCCCTAAATTACTCCGTGATCTCTTTCTTAGCCGTTATAGTTTCACAGAAGGAAGAAAGTCACAGTACTGCAAGCCCTTGCGTCCGCCAGCATAGCATAGCCCCACGTGATTACGCTCTACGCTATTGAGCTTTGCTTCAGGTCGTCAGGGTGGGGCTCTAGACCGTCTATGTGACCATGCGAGTGCCCCGTGTAAGGCCTTCGATCGCATGACAGCGTACCGTGTGTAGAGGCGTCGGAATGGTAACTCTAATGACAGCCGTTAAAATACAACAACAGATTAACTTATTTCGGGTTTTCAGGCTACGGAACTACCGTTATGAAAAGCCTACTCTTTCTAGTGCTTACTCTTATATATTATTATGTCTCGTGTAGTTTACTTATAAGGCAAAACATAACTAAGTACACTCAAGAGTTATCCCCTGTACCCAAAAGTTATATTAGTTTGTAGGGCTTACATCTTACAGACTAATATAACTTTTTACATGTATACAAGAGATGTGGCTTGATGTTTGCAATAAAGCTATTATTAGAACTGTATTACAAGTAAACAGGCGAGGTGAATAAGCGTTCGTACCTACAGTTTCGCCTCCGTTGTCACTCGTAATGAAGTAATTACCAATTATCTACTAATTTTTCATTAGCAGTGATTGTATCAAGCGTGGCTGCTTATTCTAAGAATAATAAAATAATGTTTGTTTTTCGATGGTTTTTCGCATTTGTATATTTGTACTGCAGCCACTGGCTATTGCAGCAAGTATCCAGCACTAGACAGTCTACATTCTCAGTAACTGGCTCGTTCATGTAGTAGCTAGTGTACCTACTCGGCTACAGATCACGAGGTACCAGGCTCGAAGCTCGCGTCGGAACAATAAATAATTGGTTTCCCTCAGTAACAGGTAACAGCCCGACGCTTAAAAGTTTATTGTATTACATCCCGGTGCTTCGGCATAAACATATGTACATTTATTATTAACATAAAGTCGATGGTGCTGTGATCCTGTCATGATAAATTGCCGTTCTATCGGATTATGCGAATGAGGAAATAGTACTATAGTATCGCCAGCACAATCTCCTGCAAGGTCTAGCCGAAATTAGGTAATTTCGGCTAGACCTTGTAGTGAGTAGACACTTAGTAAGGTGACCGATCGAGTGGACTGCGGCGCAGATGCGCAGCAGAGCCTTCCGCGTGGAAGGCTCTGCTGCGCATCTCATCTTGCGCATGCGCGTACACACGCGCACACGCAAGAGCCGGCTGCTCACGCTCACACGGCTACTGCGTGTGCACACATCACTTGTTTGTTCGGTAGTCGATTCAAATAATAACTATTTATTATCACAGGTTATTTACAATTTAGCAACTCTATTATATTGCTATTACCGACTGATAACTAATCAATATCGCAACATTAACGTAACATCTGTAAGTGGCGTTATGTAGGCCTACTCACAGGCAGCACAACAATCTGCGTCCCCGGAGCGGCGCGCCGCCTTTGACTCTGCATAACTTAATAAATACTTTTAACTCGTGATTGTTGTTTGCGTTATCGTATGAACGAACACAACCATTCTGATGATACTGTGCTCCGATTGTTAAATTAGGCCTTGATGACCCTGTGTCTGACTAATACCTCAATGAAATGCATATTTGTAATAATTTGTTGTAACTATTGATTTTAGAAATTTATTATTATTATATATACTATACAAGTCTCGGTAAGATTTATGTGAGATGCGTGTACATCGGTACTGGCAGGTCCACGGCCGCAGTAACTGGCCGGGTGCCGAATCCTCCTCACGGCAGCAACCGAACCACAAACGGCTGCACGGATGCCGTACGAGTTCAAGTGGTCGCCTCGCCAGCCGCCAGCGGCCACCGCCACCACTGCGCCGCGTGCTGTGGGTCGGACCGCACGCGACACAAATATGTGATCTACAAATATTTGTGCCGAGTCTGGTTATTCTTTGTGTCCGTTGTTTGAAAGCGATTTATTTCTAGTTCGGAAGTTGGTTTTTAAACAGAAAATTGGCCTCATTACTGATAATTAAGTTTCGTGATCAGGACCTAACTCTTACAATGGCATAAGGATAATTAATGGGAACCCATTGTACCGACAATTCTTTTTGTCCTAATTTAATTTGGCATAAGGAGTTAGGTATATATTTTTTGTCATAATAATATTTTGACATCATTGTTTTTTGGCATAGTATTTCAGTAGGCATAAATATCATTTATGCTAATGCTTTTTGGCCTAATTTTGATTGGCATAAAGTTATATAAGACATAATATATAACTTGGGTACCATAGTGTAACAATAGGTTAGGGTGCGGCGAGGTAACCTAAGCCGCCAACATGTTTATTTTATGAACGAAATGTATTTAATTAAATGCAAACACAAAAGTTACAAATGCTTTAGGATAGTATGCTTAACAATTATTATGCTTATAGTTATTATGCTTAAAAATTGTGCCTAAACAGTTATGACTTATGACATGACAAATGACTTTGTGCGTTGCTAACTATTATTAGGATAAGTAAAAGTATGCCATGTTAAATTATGACATATAATTTTATGCGAATAAATAGGGAACCATAATTAATACCTTTCACACGAATTATTGTTAATAGCCCTACATAATCATTAGAGCTATAACAGTGACGGAACTGTACAGTTGTATCAAACAACTGGACACTTCCGTCCATGTTATCGATACATGATGGAAATCTACGCAGTGGACACGCCGTCGTCGCAGGTGTCACCAATGTTGGGAATTCAAAACAGTCATTCGTTTGCGTTTGGAACTTGTAACCGCAACGTTAAGGTAAACAAAACCCACGTAAACATGATATTAAAGTGACATCACAGATATACATATATTACAATCGTTAGATATTATTTATTTAGGTATCAAACTTTTTCCTCCTCGCTGGCTGGTCAACAACAAGGTTAAGAGAGATCGGCAGATACCTACATGTATAAAACTGGTTCATAAACTTTACCCATAGCGAGAGAATTGCGACATTCATTTTTGCTTAAAACGAAATAAGCTGAACTGTCAGCGCACGGTGAGGAAACCAGCGTGAGCGTGCGGTAGCGCGTGCGCGCGTCACGTGACCGCGCCACCCGCACTCCCGCCAGTCCTTTCATTTGAACAATTCGATCAGGAAGGCATCGCGGGTCTGGCAGATACATACGCACAATAGGTACCTCCACGCAATATATATGCCGTTAGAGCTACTCACCAGCTGTCCGTGCCAGACGGGATTGCAGATGAGATTACACACTTGAAAGAGGACAGAAAGCATTTAAATGTTTACTAATAGCATATTTCCAAAAGTATTTATTCCTCATTGTTGCATCCATTAGTGTCATAAATGGCAGGGTGACCTATTAGTAGTCAATAAGGACTAATTTAATTACTGTTGTCGTAATACTTAAATTATAGATATAAATTACCATTACTAGGCCGATTTAGTAAACACCAAATATAATTAAAAAAATAAGGATATTCACTTACTTTTTAACATATGAATTTTGTGAACAATAACAATATGTACATACATATGTCCTGTACAAACTCTTATTTTAACCACATAAAGTCTAAATTTCTAAATCCCTGACATAAGTAAGTATATTTTTTTATCCCTAACTGGAAGCTCAAATAATGTCAAACAATCAATTGACAAAATAACCTTATAATCTTGTATCCTTATTTAAACCCGTTTAGGATCAAATTATCGAATATTTGCTATACATATATTTTTATTCGGATTAAATATAATGACCATCACTCTCTCGGTCGCAAATAAAAATGGCTAGTATTTAATTGCACAGCAAAAAAATACTAATTGCACAGCAAAATATGCTTATATATGGCTGTTGCTAGTCGTCCACGAAACGGACATACAAAATAAGTTAGTCGTCCACTAATCGGACGAATAACATCAATTATTGAGGTTATTAATACTTCCGCTTAGCGGACGATTAATATATTTCATTCATCTGTATAGTGGACGAGTAATGTATGTTATTTGTCCGTTTAGTGGATGACTAGACACTGCATTCCGTCTCGGAAGGGTTAGGTTATGTTAGGTTCCTTCTTAAGCCCACCCAAAAATAGGAGCCCCGCGAAGTGAGGCGCCGTCGACCTAGTTTAATTTCTTTAAATATATTTTGTTGTGCAATTAGTATTTTTGGTAAGCATGTTTTGCTGTGCAATTAGTATTTTTTTGCTGTGCAATTAAATACTAGGCATTTTTATTTGCAACCGAGAGGTCAAGACCGTATCTTTATAATTGAGGTGGTGCTTCTAGAGTGAGTGGTTGAAGTTGTACGATGTGAGTCATTCAGTTAGCACGAGAGTGTTATCAAGTGTAGAGTCACCCAGCAATCGTGACGGCGCGGGCGCAGACACACAGCGCGTCACTGCGGCTGCACAAGCTGCTGTGCTGTTACTATATAATTATGTGGAGGGTTTGTTTGTTTGTGTAGAGAGTTTATCCCTCTCGTTTGACGCGAATAATACGACCTCGTTTTTAATAAACGTTATGATCCATTATTAAGTTGTCTTTGCAAAAACATTAATAAGTAACAGTACTGAACTCCGCTTTGTATGGCCTATGGACGCCCATATTAATTATCGTCAAGCTCTATGTCGGAGTGCGCCGATGTTTATGAAAACTTGCTATTATTGAAATTAAACACTTTATACGGATTTTGTCGCGTTGTTTATTTTACTTTAAACACTTTTATTAGGTACATAATTTTGAAAACTCTAACACTATTATTGAACTTTACTATGCTATTTAATTTAATTATATAATTATTGCTATTAACTAATATACCCGCCTATTGGTACACTTCATGGTACCTACACTCTCATTTGAAAAAAGCGTGATGATTTATAGACGATATGTTGAACCAGCTATAAGGAATAATAGAAGTTACATGCAATATTTCAACAGAATCTCTCATGTAGTTTTTGCGTAAAGCTTAGACGGAAGGAAGTACAGACTAAACTTATATTTATGTATTATCAGCCACGACCTATTGTTTATATATATGTAAGGAAGCAATTATTTTTCAAAAATATCCAATCGATACGTTTTTAACATTGTTACGATTTTATTTTAAGTATATGTAGTTGTCGAATCGGGAAACAGATTTCTGGCCATTTTAAACCAAAATCTGTCCAGTAGTTTAATACATTGTTATGTGCGAGACAAGGCTATTATGTTAACGAGACTTGCAGTTTTACAGATAAGTGTCATAAATAAATAATAATTGCAAATAATCGCGTTTATCCGTCTGACGCCACGCGACTCACGCGCACGCCAGTAATAAAACGTTACTAAAGTGCTGGTTCATCCGCGGCGCACACATCTGTGAGTGCTGAGTGTGCCCGCCGCGCCCGCGCCGTGTGGCGACTGCTGCACCACCACTCCTCCGCCATCTCATAGTGCCTGCGCGCCATTGAGACAACCTCCACAATAAACCTATACTGCGCAGTGAGCGCCTTATCTGTAATAGGTTCCCCGTCACGCGGGTTACACGGTCTATGATATATGTAGTTACACTCGTATGGAAGGATACACAGATAATGCCGAGGCTTACCATTGACTTATCTGTGCAGTTGCCGCTCTAGCCATCTCACGTTGCTTTATGTTTTATTACCTACTATGTTTATTCAAATAGTTTATACTTAGGTACATAAATAATAATATATAACATAGAATAATTTGCATTCATTAGTGTGGCGCGATCTGTTTTAAGAAATACTTCCGCAAACGTATTGGAATTTAAAACGACTGCTAAAATGGTGTATTCAGCATTGAAAGAATAAGGAATGACTGAATATCACAGTCCAATGAAAAACGGTGGGAGCCTCGAACAAACGACGAGGACTATTATATACGAGTCACAACGTCACATGTATACCAAATATATTACAATATTTTATTTGTTTTTCCTCGTTTAGCTTAACGTCGTATGTCTGTTGTCCATATTACACATATAGTATGTAGATGCGATACCGTGCTGTTGCCCAAACTGGTGAATTCGCGGACAACCAGTTGTACATAATGGATGGTCTGTGTCAGCGCAGACCCACCATTTATTAGCTAACTTAGTTACCCAAACGCCCGCGGCGCGCCGAGGACTGGGCTTTCGAAATATACATTTTTAATGTTATCTAAATAAGGCAACACAAATATCGCAAACATGATGAATATATACAAAATGAGACTCGTCGTAAAGTGATGACGAACAATACAGAATACTTAAATAACACCGACCGGCGACCGCGCGCGTGCCACACCTGCTCGTGTGACCAGCTTTGTAATCTTCGGGTTCAATGCAAATTTATTATATTAGGCTTCTAACAAAAATGAATAAACTTCCTTCTTCCACTAATCGGCTTCTTCTTTGTCATACAATTTTAGCTACGTTGAATCCTACTTCCCTGTTTACTCAGTACTCCTGTGGCACGAGCGCCCTCTTGAAATTAGGATCATCACTACCCGTACACATTTAAGAAAGAGTGCAAGTAGGTATTCTTGAATAAATTGACAGAAACATCATAGAAAGAAAGAAATAAAGAAAATACATTTATTTTGACAGAAAACACACAACACATAGGTACTGCAGACAGCATAAACGTAGTACGAGTATACAGTTAGACAGGCAAAGACAATGAGACACTGGGACAAAAGTAAATGACAATTTAAAATACAATAATATTATAAAATGGCATCATTAATTAAAATAAATATTACAATAATAAACAATAATAAAAACAAAAAAAAATAGATACAAATAGGAAATTAAAAAAAAACAAAAATATGCAAATTAACAAATAAAAAATAAAAACATTAAACCCTTGGCTCGATCCATTTAATAAATATATAACCTAGCGTATGCAGTGTGCGTTCGGGCATGCCACGATCGTGGCGGTAAGTCCCGTTTTTGAGGAGTGGCTGGAGAGGCGGCATGGCGCCCTCACCTTCCGGCTGACACAGGTAATGACTGGCCACGGTTGTTTTGGCCAGTTCCTGTGTCGTATACCGGTAAGAGACGAATGGTTGTCACCACTGCGGCGACTGCCGCGACGTTGTTGAGGACACGGCGCTGCACACTTTGGCGGTTTGCCCCGCCTGGGCATCGCAGCGCCGTGAGTTGATCGCGACAGTCGGATCGGTTGCCCTCTCGCTCCCGGCTATAGTTCAGTCTATGGTCCGGAGTGAGAGGTCGTGGAACGCCGTCGCCTCCTTCTGTGAGGAAGTGATTTCCATCAAGGAGGCGGCGGAGCGGGAGAGGAAGCGTTTAAACCCTCTCCCCAATCGCAGAGCCGGGCGCCGGAGGGCGCGAGACGACCTCCAGCCACCCTGAGGTTTGACCTGGGGGTGGCGGGCTTTGTGGGCCTGTCCGCCATCCGTTCAGCACCAGGTCCGAGAGGCGGCGTGCGTGTTGCCACGCGCGCCTCTGTTTCGAGTCCGTCTCCCCTCTAGGAGGGGGACGGTAGGGTTTTATAATGAGTGAGTGCCTTGGATAGGTCTCTTCGTGTAGTGGTCTGCCGTTTCATACGGCGGCGGCGGGCCGAAACCTCGGCGGGGTCGCGACCGCATGCGAAAGTGATTCGCGCGGCCCCGTCGATAGTGGTTGTGTCGAGGAACACCGTGGTAGGTTTAGTCGGTATTCCGGGAAGTACATTATTTTATTCCATCTTTATTTTACCCCGGCGAGTCCGACATAACCCCTCCGCCCGCCCCCACGGAGGGGTATGCGTAAAAAAAAGCCCATGTTTATGTACCTAGTGCGTTTGAGTGTGGAGCAAATAATCAATTCTTGCACCGCGTTTTTATAAGAATTTAAGAAATCTTATTGAAACAATATTGCATAATATAATTATAATTATTGATAATAATAATATCATTTACTGCGTCGATACGTGTACAGCATAAATAATAAAAAAAAAATTAAAATTAAAGTTAAAATTCTTCAATATCATAATTATTTAATTAGGTATATTAATTAATTATTATTTTAAAAGGCAGGCTATTTAAGACGATTTTTGTGAATTCAAAAGAACTTAAATATAAATAGTTTTAATTAGAAAATATATAGCTTAAATAGTAGTAAAGTTCAATAATAGTAGTGTTACAGTTTTCAAAATTATGTAATAACAGTGTTTAAAGTAAAATAAACAACGCGACAAAATCCGTATAAAGTGTTTAATTTCAAAAAGTTAATATATCAAATGTTTAGTAATTTTTTTTTTTTCCTGTGCTGTGTATATACATACAATAGCGTACCCAACCTGGTTGGTTAGCTGTAGAACGCTCTAGACATTGAGTTCGCCTTTATGTATGCATGTTGTTGATCAAATACATTATAGTTTCTATTTCATACAACATCCCACTGGTGTGGTGTGGCAGATACTGGTGCCACTGAAAATATAAGGTTTGATGTCATTTCTATAGTCTCTTACACTACTCGCTCACGAGTGAACCTTAGGTTTTGTAGTGAGCTAGAATTGGCGTCACTTGTGATTACGTACATATGCAGCGTGTGTCCGCGCCTGCGCCCGATGCGACGCCTGCCTTACTGCTTATATCTATTAATTAAAATATCTGCCCACTTATTACATAGGAGCGAATTTTTGTAGATCGCCAATGTAATGAGTTTTAGGGACCCGTTACATCGGCGACAAGCGTCACTGGATACTAAATATGAAGCACACGATATAAATGATGATAGACAGTGACAGCGTGTAAGTATGCTACCTGCACGGAACACACAACACTGGCGAGAGGGCAGCGCGATCTGAACTTCAGCGCAAACACGCGCCAGCGAGTGGCATCAGTGTGGCTCACCTGTCGCGGTAGCACGTGTTGGTGTGTGTGCGTGTGTATGTGTACGAGAGTGTAGGTGTGTTGTGATCCGAGCGCAAAGCTTGCAGCAGCACGTCCCGACGATAACATGGTTATCTATCGCTCGACTAATTGGTCGAGTAAAGCCAAGGAGCGTCCGCCGCGCCGCCACGCCGCACCACCCGCCCGACCTACTCGCTGCACCTAAACTACGAACAAATATTTCACACATAGTACAAATACAAACACAACTCGTATTAGAAGAAATCCGTGTATCGCGAGAATTTTATAAAATAACATGCAATTGACTATTATTCTTACAGTTGCTAGAGATTGGTGTAACGACGCTATTTAATTTAAATAAAATTCTTTCTAAAGACTACTCCCGGATGAAGCCCTGTGACGCTGGGCACTTTACAAACATACAATTAACGGACATATATACATATGTCTTGTGTGGGACTCGAACTCATAACCACAGTACATAAATATACAGTATTGTAACTCGGCCGTATCTTTGAAATAAATGCCTACAGCCGCGCGGTACGTAAACATGCGACAGGGCTGCACACCAACAGCATTTTAATTAAATCTGCCTACTTTGAGTTTCTATCTATTTTTGTGATTGTAAATATTTTTTATTTTATTTAAACAAATAAAATACTTTGTGATTGGAATAGGAAGTGTTCAATAAAAATGCATGTTGTTTTTTGATTGGTAGATTTAATTTAAAAAGAACATGTTTATGTTACATTTAAGACTTAATAACAAATCGGTCTTATAAATTTGCGACTGAAAAATATTTGCGCCTCGACTGAGACGTACGGAATGCCTGTATACGTATATATATAATACGTATGGAATAGATACCTGCAGCTACTTTACAATCTATATGTTTAGTTTAAAAAGAAGTTCGCACGGTTACTGTTTAAAAAACAACACACCGTCCGTTCGTCACTGCGGCGCATTCGCGACTGGTTGCGTGCCGAGCGCATGCCGACGCCGAGGCGCGTAGGTATGACTCGAGTTCCGACCGTTTGTATGAAGATAGGTTACTGTATATTTATGTACTGTGTCATAACATTCGGTGCAGCGAGGCTACTGCTTGTCCCGTCCGCTATCTATACTACTTAATATTATAAAGCTAAAGAGTTTATTTGTTTGGTTGAACGCGCTAATCTCAGGAACTACAAGTTGGAATTGAAAAATCTTTTAATGGTAGATAGGCCATTTATCGAGGAAGGCTATAAGCTATATAACATCACGCTACGACCAAAAGGAGCGGAGCATCAATACAAAATGTTGCAAAAACAGAGAAAATTCTCATATGTGAAGCAGACGAAGTTGCGCGGGTCAGCTAGTCCATCCGTATACGTAATCTTGCCATAAATATTGTTACAAGAAAATATTTTTTTCTGTTGTGTAAAACAAATATTACTGTAATGTAAAACACATTACAGTAATAAGTTTAAAATACATTAATATAATAACATTAAAAATATATGAAGCTCATTCAAAATGATGGCCTTAATACAGTCGTTTAAACGTTGAGGCCATTTATCAATAGAAACACGGACTCTCTCCATGGGCAAATTCTTCACTGACAATCTTATGGATTGTTTTAGGGACTCCAAATTATCATGGCGTTTAGAGCATGCCCTACGCTCTAAAACGGACCATAAGTTATAATCCAACGGATTAAGATAGAAGTAGGCCAGTCTTCAGCTCTGATAATTCTTGGTTATGGAACATGGTGTTGTTTAGGGGCTTAACCACCCCTTCTCAAGGATCGTATCTTGAATCACTTATGCTAATGTTTTGACACCTTTTTCTCAAAAACATGGCTCAGTCACTCCTTGACAGCTTACAGCCCATCAAATCATCACTGGAGTCCAAAAATGTCCACGTTGTACTCTGCTGACTAATTAGGAAGCTTCTATAGGGCTTTGAGCATAAACTCGGTCATTCTGCTGGTTAAAATATAGCTCAATAGTATGAATATTCTCGTCAGTAAATATTTTTTTCTGTGACCTCCCTTTGTGTACTGTTTAAGAAGTGTTTTTGATTTTACCACCCTAATTATTTTTAAATTATCGGTTTTGTATTGACCAGTGCGTCTCTTATAGGCTGCATATCCTAAGTCATCTTTATAAATACGCGACATGGTTCTAGGCGCTATATTAATTTTACGAGAAAAATCTTTTGCTTTCAGACAGGATTTCTTCGAATTCTTCTCTTCACTGCTTTGATCGCCTTTTTCCTACGAATACCAGTGGACGGCCAGATCTTTTCCTAACACAAACAGAGAAGGTTTCATTGTACCTATCAATAGCCTGTGGCGACTCCGCAAACGCCTACATCTAACAGATGGCGTTATTAACAACAAGCGCCTAAAATGATTAATGAATATTAGTTAAAATAACATTAAATTTAAACTTTTATCTCACTATTGGAGTTAATCTCTGCATTCAATCTACAATCTTTCTGTATGTCCAATTTTATCTTAATTCTTTTAACAGTTTACACGTGACATCTAAACATCTCACAATTATTCGCATTTTGAACACACTCGAATATGTAATTTCGAAAAGGGCACATATCGCATATTTTGACATATACGTTTTTCATGTAAATGTAATATAAACGCTTCCCTGCCTATTATTTTCAAAAAGGGTACAATTCTACTGTCAACGTCATGGCGTGTACAGAAATAATTTCGAAATGATCAACTCTAGTAGGTACCTATTAACCATCTAAAAAATTGCAGAGATTGCAAAGGTGAAACAATACATACCGGCAGATTTTACAGACTTCTATGACGAAATATTGCAATGGCTAACCCAAAAACGAAAGAGAGCCTCCAGAAGAAGATTTTAAAGAAAGTCTGATATTTATGTTTGATTTAAGTATTATGTTTAATTTAGATACTTACCTAAATAAAAGATTCGCAATATGTATATGGATTTCTTCTATAAATAATCTAATGGAACCCAAATTATAACACAAAACAAATTTTATAAGTCTTACACTGCTTTAGAAAATAATTCGTATTTTTCGTTTCCTGAACATTTTACATTTTCAGATATGACCCCTTCTCTAAATTGTATATTCACTTGCACATTGCGTGCTTTACTGTTTATCATTAGACAACGTGAGCAGCGATAGCTCAGTGGGGAGACCAACAGACTGCAATGCAGAGGGTCTCGGGTTCAAACCCACGTCGCGCACCTCTGACTTTCGAAAGTTTTATGACTTTTCGAAATTATGTGCGTATTGATTGACAGTTATCGCGTGCTCCGTGCCTCGGAGAGCACGTTAAGCCGTCGGTCCCAGCTGCCATGAACATCTATGGCAGTCGGTATTGGGGAAGTCGACACAAAAGATCCCACTGGGTCGAAGTGTCGCCGGTCTGTACTGACTGGCCCCCACACAAGATAAGATAAGATCATTAGACAACAAAAAATAAGCTGGAACGTAGAAACGTAGGACAAAAATAAATTTAACAATAATTATTAAGTTTATTCATGTCAGACCTTTTTAAATGAATTCAATAAGTTTATTAACACTGCCTGGACGAAATATTGGCAATTAGTTTTTTACTATTCATGATTTACTGGCATGCTTATAGACCGAAATTAATACTCGTGGTTTTTGTTAACAGACCGTAATAGCTGTCCTGAAATTCAAATAATAGGTGTAACAATACATGTATAATCGCCAAATGATTTGTTGCCTTGTCACTGACATCAGGCGATGACTCGCCAGTATGCCAATATGGCAACGATGTATTCGGTTATCGAGATGATAAGTCGCCGATAGCTTAAAAGTGCCATTTCATTGTACTAGATACTGATACTAATGATAACAGTCATGATCTCCCTCTGTTGAAATTGCAACGAACAAACACTTCCTTAAGTCTCATGGACGCTTCTCCGCGCGCTCTGTAACCATTTTATCTCTTTTCTTTAGTAGGTACTACGTATAATATAGACTGACACCTGTACAACCTCGGAGAGGCTGCCAGAGACTCCAAGACTCCACCCAGTTAACCAGCTGTAGTAGTGGTGTAGCAAACCACGTTGTTTCGTTAAGCACCTAAATCCGACGGTCCTTTCAGTGTGTAATATTCGCGTTATTGTAAGTAAGCAATATTCTAGATGATGTAACGTTCAAAATGAACATGCAAATTAATTTAGTTTTGTAAGATACCTAAACATACATATGTATCTAATCAATAAATCATATATTGTATGACGGTTACTATTATTACATTTTTTAGTATCGTAAATAACACATATGTTTGTCAAATAAATAACTTTATTCTGTTGTTCTGTTTTACAACCTTATAAAAATAAAAATCTTCATTACATACCTTAAAATAATTATATTTATTTATTTATTATTATACACACTAACAACTATTTTTACAGGATAGACCTAATGCAATAGCGTAGCAACTTAATAATACATTTATTTATCTAGCACTCAATTTACAATAGGTAACTCGTGTAAATTCACTCAGTGAGCAATGAAATATATCAATAGACAGCGCCACCGTGTTGAGCGTGCGCAGCGCGCGCGTCAGCGGCGCGAGCTGCAGCAAGTTAGTGCGCGCACGCGGCACCGCCAGCAGCGCCGGCCTCCGCCGCCGACCCGCGTACCCGTCCGGCACGCACAAATGAACCGTTCTCAGAAGCTCCGGATTAGATACTTTACCTCTAATCATTTTGAATAAATAGCACGCCAGCGCTACTTCCCTTCTAACCTCTAGTGTGAAATACCCCACCATACCCAATACGAATAACGTAGGATACAACAGAGGATATCCAGGGTAGACCCCATACACTTTCAAATACAAGAACCTAGTAAATTTATTCTGGATACGTTTCAGCATTAATTTATATTTCGCTTCATGCGGCGACCAAATGACAGCATTACATTCTAAATGGCTCCTTACTAGCGCTGCAAATAATGTTCTAAGTGCCCTAATATTAGTGAATGCATTCGCTTGTCGTAGTATTAGACCCAAATTGCGGTATGCTTTTTTACATATTTCAGTGATATGTTGGCGAAAGTTTATATCAGATGTGAACCGCACACCCAAGTCCCTAACGTCGGCAACCCGCTGCATAGATGTCCGGTCCACAAGATATTGGTAATGGCTCGGGGCACGCGCTCGACTAAATGACAACACTGAACATTTGGCCGCATTAAAATATAATTTATTTTCTTTACTCCACTCTACGACCGTATCAATATCCTTCTGCATTTCAATGTGATCTTCAGTATTGTTTACTTCCATAACTAACTTTAAGTCATCTGCAAATAGTAAGGGTGTAGACTTATTAACTACTTTAGCTAAATCATTAATCATGATAATAAAAAGAAAGGGTCCCAAATTACTGCCCTGACTTACACCAGATTTAGTCAAGTAGGGTTCGGAGAACCTGCCACTACAATCAACATATTGAGACCGGTCGCGGAGATAGGACGCAAAAAACTTCAACGTGTGCGGCGTACACCCTACACTAGCCAACTTCATTAGAAGAACGTCATTATCCACTGCATCAAACGCCTTCCTGAAGTCAAAGTAGGTCACATCCACTTGCAGACCAGCATCCACGGCAGGTACCAAGTGTGTCATGAGTTCCAACAAGTTCCCCGTTGTCCCCCGCCCAGGACGAAAGCCGTGCTGCGCATCGGACAACTGAGAACTTATTTGTGGATACAAACAGTTGTGAATAGCCATTTCAAATATACATTTCAATATATACATTGACTAATAACTTTTAATTTTTTGCGTTGTATGAAAATTATTTATTTTGATTTGAGTCGAATCGTCAGGTATCTAAACCTCATTACATGAACATTTTGACTCATCCAAGCACTGTGCAGTGTATGCTGCACTAACGGTATCCTTGTTCCCTACGCTAGCAGATGAGAATACCGACAGTATGCTGGGATTTACCCCTAATCTTATCTATCAACATTTTTATATTTATTAATTTAAATAGCTTCACCACGGCTCCGGAATAGAAGCGGCGATCGGCGGCAATTCGACCCTGCGATTTGTAGGTATACGCCTCTAATATTAATTCTGAAATAAAAAAATCTTGTTAGTCTGACTATTTAGAACAATGTGTGTGATAATATGTTCTTTAACCCTTTCAGCTATCGTCGCTTTGTTTGTCATGTGTGGGAACGACCGCAGTTTCAATATGTTTTGTTTGTAAAGTCATTATTTTGATGTACCTTTGGTTGGTTTTTTGATCTCAGTTAAGGTACATGCCTACATACATATTAACACCAATCGTTTCGATGTTACCTGTAACTCGTTTGACGGAAGCATATTAGTGATCTGCTCACCTCGTTACGTTGTTTATAGTCATCGATTCACTAAATACGAGTATTTGTTAATTATAGTACTCTGTATTTAATTTCAGAGTCTCAAAGGTCGGGTTCATAAAGAACGACGCGACATTAGAAGGGGTGGCATCGGTAGTGCAGCGATATAATAGACGACTGCATGAGCTCATAATGTTCGATTTCCGAGTCGGACAAAGAGGCGTTAGAATTATCTTTCATGGAATTGTCAGTAGCGTCTGGAACTATGGCCAATAAATGATAATAGGCGACGTGAAAGTAACCATAGTGTAACATGTGGGTGTAGTACAGCTCTAAAAAATTACGTAGGTATATTAAAAATTGCTGGAATTGATTCAGTAGCCGATTTTGAACAAACTACTTTCAGGATGTGCGTTTATTGTTACATGTTGTATATTGTATACATATGTATAATGTACTTATAACAATATTAAGAAAACAGATAACAGGAATGGGAAAGGGTTTGTTTTATTCTGTTTCTATGACGGTTGTATGATTTTGGCATTATGTATATATTCAGTAAAATAAATTGCATTATTGCTATAAATTTTCCCATAGGTACTGATAGAGGTGGGCAAATGTTTATATGTATTATCCGTCAATTGTAGAAATACCAGGTATCATTAAAAACAATTGTGTCTGGAAAAACTGCCTCAATATGACATTGGGACACGAGAATCAAACCCGAGACTTCATGCATAGCAGTCGGACGTATGAACTGACGAATCGAATCTGAGTGCTCTGCTCTGAGTAGAGTACCGCACTGCTGCTGTGCGCTGCACTGCGTACATCAAGTATTAAACGAATTTATATATAAATTAATTCATTGTAACCATTTTAATAATACCCTAGACGTAATGTCCATGTGGAATAATGATGTATAATTAAATAATTTACTAATAAATAATGAATCATTAATCGTTAAGCTAGGTAGTTTAGGGTCTTAATCGCGTTGTTTAGTATTTAACTGCCTACCTCGGTGGCGTAGCGGTAGTATATGCGGCAGCTGTATATGAGAGAGGTTTGAATCCCGTGTCGAGCCAAAAAAAAGCTATTGGATTTTTTTGACAAGAAATTGTCAGTTCAGTGGCAGCTCAGAGTAAGAAAGTTGGCGGAGCTATACACCCTGTGCCTCGGCAAGCCGTTGGTGCTGCGCCTGACCTCTCTGCGGTCGTGTCGGATTGAAGTCTGATCGGTTTATAAGAGTTAGGGAATACAGGGTGCACATGTGTTTGGGCACACAATTATTCACCATATCTCCTGTGCCGATGGTCTGTGTCCGTTAAGACAGGCTGTCGTGACCGAAATTCGGTCTGGAGGACCTTATCATAATAAGTATTTCAAAGTATAAATACCTATAATTTTTCCGACGATTCGACCAATTTGCATCGATCATGGTCTGGTGGGAGTTTAGCGGCGCCTTCGTGACGTGCTGGTTTTAGCAATTACCTGGTTATTTTCATGAAAAATACCTTGTCGGTACCGAGAGATGTGAGTAATAAACGGCATCCATTCTCCCGGTGGAAATTGCATTTTTTTATATTCTGCCGCTTCAGTTACTATTCTGTGAGGTTCGGTGGATAGATAATACTGAGATGAGATGTTGATGTTGGTTTTTCATTGGACGGGTTTTTTATATGCTCAGGTGGTTCTTGGGCGGATTTTACTGACACAAGGGCTAGATACACCGTCCGAAGAGCAGGAAATGTCAACCCGGAGTCAACAAAATTCATATTTTAAAAGAGTGTCGGTCAAAGATGGAAAGTTACTGTAAAAATACTCCAACAAGACTGCTCATAATCCGTCTCCAAGACAGCAAAGGATCTCAATCCTCTCTAAGCCCCTGGCGTTTACAATGTGGAATCCTGTAATACAGTGAATTTCACAAGCACAGGTGCCATCGTTACAAACTAAATTGTGTTTCTCTGGACCAATTATGAATACTATTGTATTATGCATTTTCAAAACTTTACGAAATAAAGTTATTATTATTATTACAGTTGCAGTGTTTCCTGTATCAAATAGACCAAACAAACGACTGCTGATAGCGTCATGAAACTCATCGCACCACATAAAAACAAAAGCAGTAAGACATAGCTACTTCGTTACATTGTGGAGATAATACCTACTCCAATACCTAGAAGGAAGGAAAATACCAGGTGACCTTATCAAGAAACAAAACCACATCAATCACACAATGTGTCGTTAGGCCGATACCTCTGACGAGTGATGCCGCGCGCCGATGAAAGAGATTATCTACCGATACTGTTGCTGTGATCCGTGTGATGTAACTCGACACGTAACGAGTCGACATTATATTCGATACTATTCATACACTGATAACGTAAACGAAACATGCGTATTTGTTTACGACACCTAATCGTAATAATAACATGTTGCACTCTGCCGTTACTTCCTTTATTTAGTGAGTACTGACCACTTGTATGTGCTTCAGTTCCGCAGTACCTGCTCTACACGACTACTTCTATCGTATTATTCCTTGGTCAGTTCAACGTTCAATAACAAAAAATAAGTGTTGGACTCTTTTTCTATCGTTCAGCCAATTTAAATTAGTTTATTTTAAGGTATATCTTATTTAAAACGAGATCTTGGTATGTATTGTTAACCAAGTTGTTAGCTTACCTACATACCTACATTTGTATTTTGTTTTTATGTCTCAATTACTTCGTCGCTCTAGACCACAAGTCTTAGACCTTGAACTAAATCGACATCGGAAAACACGTCACATAAAACAGTGACAGTTTCTATAGGGAATATTTTTGTGCAATTGCAAATGCAGTCTGTGTTCCTTCAATATAATAATAAGTCTGCACTGATGACGGCGTTGTTTAAGTGATCGCCTCGCCTCGCTGCTGCCGCCGCGTCGAGTGTTGTGGGTTCGATCCCCGCACGAGACAAACATTTGTGTGATCCACAAATTATTGTTCCGAGTATGGATGTTCTTTGTGTCCGTTGTTTGAATGTTTATAAAGGCGCCCACACGACTTATTCTTAGAGCAGGAGCTGTCTTTTTTAAAGTATGGGGCCCGGCGCTGGCGCCTTTGACGTTGTTCCGCAGCGACTGGGTTGCGCATGCGCGTGCCGCGGAGCCGGGGAGGTCCGCGACAGAGCTGGTAATTCCAAACTGAGTCACATACTAGCCGCTCGCTACAGCCATAATAGAGTATTCCTAACTGTTGAAAATATTTAGATAAGTACAAAATTGGCCTTCTTCTTATATATTCAATTCTGTACATCATTTTCATTCAGCTGTAAGTTTTCCTAATATTGTAAAATAAAATAAAATAATTAATAAATATATTAATGTTTACTTATGGATATCTAATAAAGGTACGCTCTGTGCATCTTGTTCAACATGTTCAAAATATTAAAAAGCAAAGATGAATCCTAATTAGGGCTTACTTAAAACTAAAAAGAAAACGAGTACTTATAGTATGTGATATTCACATATGGATGTAAGTACCTACATATATGATTACCTAACGTGCGACAGAAGTGTACAGCGACTAACCACATTCCGAATGCACGCTTGGGCCAATGTATCAAGCTTTAGCATTCTAATAATACAATGCGCGTTTTTTCGCTGAGAGAGTATTTATTGCAATATAGCCAATACGGTTATTTAATCATCAAAGCTAGTTCACTATTATCTAATTTTTAATTGGGGCGTGCACCGCCATCGCGTCGCTGCACCGTTGTGGGTTATTTGATGACGACAAGAGTAAGCCAGTTCGCTCGGGGAAGTACTGACCTCTTACAGGAAATCGGCTTAAAACACGTAGGTAGTAACTGTAGGTTCCGGGTGCTTAGTAAGAATTTCGAGAGGGAAACAGAAAATACCTCCTCTCCGATTCCTTTCCTTTAATCTTTAACTCCTATATACGTAAAGTCGGCCACCCTCACGAGTTAACATTTGTATTGTAAGCGATCTTAGGTTATAGTTTCCGCTTACCATGAGGACTGTATGCTGGTTCACTTCTAATGTATAATCCAAAAACAATTGCATTGTCCCTACGTTTAGCTCACAGAGCTATCGGGCAACGGTTTACAGCTTAGCGAAGAAAGCTATACTAGAAGGACAGGAAACAAATATTTTACCTATACTTCATTTGGTTAGGTACTTAACTAAAGGTAAACAATCTTGATGTGACTTTTTACACAAACACATATTAAACAAATAAACTAGTGCTTAAACTAACGGTTCAATTGATTTAGTAATCGTTGTTGTTGTATTTCCATTGATTTTTAGCAGCATTTTATTTTTAATGTATAAACTAACACACATTACAATAATAAATGTTTTATGTAATAGAAAAATAAGATTTTTCCTTGTAACAATATTTATGGCAAGACTATAGTCTGTTTCAACTTTCGAAGTACGAAGTCCCGTTTGACACTTCATAGCACATAACTCTGCACATTTTATATAAATTGCTAAAATAAACAATTATACTTATTATAGTATTATATTATCTGTGCTTATGGTACTGAAGACTATTTAAAAATAACAAGAATCTGTACATAACATGATATAATTGTTTCATAAACATAATCAACTAATAATTTCTATTGATATTAGTCTTAAATAATTTAAACAACAAAATAAAGTAATATTTCACTGCAATACCATGGTTACACACCAGAGTAATTTTTTTATTTTCGTTTATAATGGCGCAATATAGTATGAATCGGATAAAATCAAACTAATTTGAGGTGAAAACAATCGTCCCAGAAATACTTTAGAAAATTTGTATTTGGTATTAGTTATTATTACATTGCAAAATACTTTAAATCCCATTCTACAAACCGTTAATATATTCTCTTTATAAATATGGATTTGAAGATGCGATATTGGACGTATGGTTTAAATATCCCATAGTTTTTAAAGAGTAGCCACCTTGTCAATCTAAATCTATTATACCAAATTTATTTCACCTTTATACTAAGTATAAAGTAAGTATGTCATACTAGGAATGAAAAAAATAAGTAAACACATTATTCAATATATCTTTGATGTAACTATTCTTTCGATATGTCAAATTTGGATGGCCTCATTCTTTGTTTCTATCATTACTGTTTCGATTCGGTTTTCGATCGGGCTTAGCCCACGATTACAGTTTATTTGGAAAATTAATCGGTTATCGATTTCGTGATGTGTCGATTGAAACGGTCTCTTCTAGTTGCTGTTCAACGATCATTCTGTCAAATGGGACTTCGTATTTTAAACGGACTACAGGCATACACAAGAAGGTAATAGGTATTATACTTTACGTGAAATGAGGAAAATCTTGCGCGCTGATGACTAGTCAGAATTAATTGCCTATCTGTAACGAAATCAGTGCTAACCTTGAAGAAACTCAGCCTATTTGGATTATTATGCTATATGTAGTCAGTCTTGGTATATATTATATTATAATACAAACTAACCTTGACACACGCCCTCATATCACTGAAGACTTGGCTGCAGTACATAACACATATATCACATTTACACAGTCCATACCGCAACTAAGAATTTTCTCACTAAAAACCTACGGTCACTTTGTCGGACCAACAATGTGTCAAGCCAGGTACCAATTAAGTAATGGTAACAGGACCAAATGGGCAGTCATGTAAATGATATAACATGTAAGGCAGGGTTTACTGTAGCTAGATGTCTTGTGATGCAGAGTAAAACTTCCGATAAGTTGTAGAGTAGGTACGAATATATTTAACAATAAAATTTGCATATTTATATACACAAATTCAGTCATAAAAGAAGTTTTATACAAAGGGAGTTTATATGTATGTATTTACAATTTAGATTTTCATTATGTGTGTATTTACAATCGACCAATCACAGGATATTACAATCATGGTGTTAAAACATAGAAGAAAACAGTTGAATTATAACGTAATCAAATTACATAGGTTACCATGTTGGCTTTCTATATGATAACTAAGTGATATTCAATTTATATGTAATATACTCTTAAAGTTGGATGTGACAACCGTGTGTGTGTTAGATGACGGGGAAATCAGTTTCTGAATATTTCACTTAATTACCAATTTTTTAATTATCGTAACAATTTTTAGCTTTTTATACATAAAACTATTATCAAACAATAATTTTGTTTTTAAAAAGGAAGTTCTGAAGTTATCGCTTACCATATTTGATTAATGTTATTTATTTTCGAACGATTCGGACTTGTCACATAGATAAAGCTGTTGTTAAATTTGACTTTGTTTTATTTTTTACAATTCCATACTTGCACTGATCTTGGTTTTCATTTTTAAGTGAATGTACAGGCTAGCGAATTTTATAGTTAAGTATACACATTCTTACCTATAAACTTCGCTAGTCTGAAAATTCACGTAATTAATCACTACATCATTATAATAGATATATTATATACCCACGCATATGCATGTATTTGAAATAGTTGCTTGAACCGAACGCCCGCCGGTAAGCGCTAGTATCGCCAATGCATTGAGTGACGTCTCTATCTTCCTATATACAAATGTACTCTGTGATGACAATATTGTTATGATGACGTAACGAGCTTGAGCGCGCGTTTTCAGCGAACGCGGCTCATATATAAACACGTGGCACGGAAATTCACGTCATTTGACGCTCCGCGCCGCAGTGTGCGGACGCTGGACGTGTACAAAACTTTATGTATTGTAGCTACAGTGGTCCCACCTTAGTGAAGCGTACCAGAAGTCCTCACAGCTCTGCCAGATCTCGTCCTGTGTGGCTGATCTTAGGATGTCATTGTTGTCGCCGTAGATGTAGCAGAGATATCCGTAGCATGCGTATGATTGCTGTTATCAGCGTTTTGTTGTTCAGTGCTCAGTGTATACGCCGGTTTCAAGCGATCGATTGATACGTTGATAGTGCGTGTCGGTAATCTTATTTTGAAATATTTTACTTCTTTCCAGGACAGGATACGGGCCTTCGTAGGGACGTTGCAGTGGTTTCCGTACGCGTCAACACGTAGAAATACGGTATACTCCATTTTTGTACTTGTAGTTGATGGTGCTAATGAACTAATGAAATCTTCTGGTAGTCGTATTGCTTGTCCGTAGGTAAGCTGGGCTGTGCTTGTGTTAGTGTCAGTGCGAGTGGCGGCACGAAGTCCCATAAGTACTGTAGGTGGTTCGTCGATCCACTTGCTATTTGTTGTTAGTCTTGCCATCAGTGCAGCCTTCAGCGAGCGGTGCCAGCGTTCAATAATCCCGTTACTCTGCGGGTGATAAGCAGGGTTTTCCCGGCGCCAACAAATCGTGTTAGTTCGAGAAACAGCTGACTCTCGAACTGCCTTCCTTGGTCCGTTGTTATAGTGATAGGCGAACCGAATCGTGTTATCCGTGCTTCGTAGACCGTCTTCACTACTGTTGGAGCTGATATTTCTTATATGGGGATAGCTTCAGGCCAGAGTCGCGCGATCTATCATAGTTAATAGGTAGCGATGTCCGTGCGCCGATGGTAGTAGCGATCCAACTATGTCAATGTGTAAGCATTGAAATCGGGCGCTTGGCGGGAATGTTGCAAGTTCGCTGTAGGTATGTCGTTGAACTTTAGATTGTTGACACGCAGTACATCCTTTAACCCAGTGTCCGATGTCTGTGTTCAGTGAAGGCCAGAGGTGTCTTTCTTAAATTAGTTTTCGTGTTGCGCTGATATCGGGATGGCTTATATTGTGTACGGAGTTGAATGCGGTTCGACGAAAATTCGGCGTATGTTGCTCGTGGATATTTCGCAGTAGATTCGTTGGTTTGACGTAGGTATAGTTATCTTCTTAAGCGGTTCGTTTGTTTAAGTAGTTCGGGTAATGTTGTATCTTGTTCTTGCGCGGCGGCGAGTTGCGAGTAATCGATTGAAAAAGGTATTTCAATCGCTTCGATTCTTGATAATGCGTCGGCGACTGCGTTGTTTATACCGCTCACATGACGTTTTTCCGTAGATAATTCGCTAATAAATGATAGTTGGCGGGCTCGGCGTTGTGTTCCACTGTCTGATGGTGGCTTGTGGATTACGTATGTGAGTGGTTTGTGGTCCGTGTAGATAATGAGTTCTCTTCTTTCGAACATTTTTCGATAATGTTTTACAACCATGAATATTGATGATAGCTCTCGATCGAATGTACTCTATTGTTGTTGTGCGTCGGAGAATTTCTTTAAGAATTAGCCTATAGGTACCCATTTGTTGTTTATGCGCTGTTGTATTACTGCGCCTGCACACTTATCTGATACGTCACACTGTCACACGTTAGTGACATCGGATGGTCGGCGGATGGTGACGGATGGTGACGGATGGGCGAGTAAAGTTGCGTTCTGTATGCTAGCTTTACAGGCTTCGAATGCTCCCCGGGGGAGAGCATTTCACTGCTCTCCCCTTTCGACGTTAGAAGGCGCGCGGGAACACCGCGCGCGCCCTCTATGGGTTCTTACTCACGGGTGGCAGGGTCCTCTGAGGCCTTGCCACCCAGAACCCTTAGGTGGGGACCAGTCATTGCCTGTGTCAGCCGGAAGGTGACGGCGCCATGCCGCCTCTCCAGCCAATCCTCAAAAACGGGCCTTACCGCCTCAATCATGGCGTACCCGGCACTGGGGTGCACAAGTCGATTTCGCTATTCTTCCACCAGGACCTGGCGGAGTTCGGACCGTGCCTCCTCTAAAACGGAAAGATCTGGTCCTTCGCCCTGAGCTAGCGCTTCCTGGTGCCAACGGTACAGCGATGCCAGAAGTGCCGCTTCCAGGTCCCAGGGCGTAGATCCGGCGAGGAGGCTCGCTGCCTCGAACGAGATCGTGCGGTATCCTCTTATCAACCTGACGGCCAAGGCGCGCTGTGGCGCACGAAGTGCCGAAATATTGCGAGCCGTCAGGTTGTCCGCCCAAACTGGAGCCCCATAAAAGCCCATGGACCGCACGACCCCTTCGGCAGGAGGTGCCTGGACCCCTTAGGTTGGGCAACAGTCGCGAAAGCGCACCTGCAGCGCCCAGAAGACGGGGGGCCCGACGACGAAAGTGGGCTACAAAGTCCCATCGGCTGTCGAGCAAGACATCTAGATACTTAAGGGTTGGCTCGACAGCGATGCGGACCCCTTCTACCATAATGTGAGCCCCTGGAGGTGGCCGGTGCCGAGGACCGTGGAAACAGACGGTCTCGGACTTAGACAGGGCAACCTCAAGGCCCAATCGCCTGATACGACCTACGATTTGTGCAACCCCAGCGGTCGGCAATATGGCCGCCGCCCGGTGCGTTATACCCCTCGCCGTGACAAGAGTGTCGTCGGCGTAACAAATGACGCCGACGTGACGGAGGAGTGCACCTCGCAGCACCCAGTTGTAACCGATGTTCCACAGGAGCGGACCCAGAGCCGATCCCTGTGGAACACCGCACGACATCTCTCGCCGACTCCAAACGTTGTGACCCGGGTAGATCACTACCCTTTCTGACAAATATGTCCCGACAATGCGGCGGAGGTAGGTCGGCATTTGATGAAATATGAGTGTTTCCCTAATACAACTCCAGGGCATGGTGTTAAAGGCATTCGCGATGTCTAGGGACACCGCGAAGACGACCTCACCCCGGGACACTGCATCCTCCGCCAGGCTCCCGCATCCTCTCCCAGGCTCACTCGCAGATCAGCGTCAATTGTGGAGCGCCCGTAGCGGAAACCAAACCGGTTGTCCGCCAAATCCGGGCCCACTGAAGAAAGACGCTGGACGAGGCGCTCCGCAATAATAAATTCGAATAATTTAGCAACCTCGTCCAGCAACACGATGGGCCGGTAGGCGGACGGGGAGACCGACGGGCGTCCTTCCTTCCTAATCAGGACCAGTTTCCCCCCCTTCCACTGACGCGGAAACAGGCTCTGCTCTAGACACTTGCTGAGGAGCCCTCCTAGTCGGGGCGCGACCTCTTCTAAGACCAGGGCCCACGCACGGCCTGGAATGCCGTCGGGCCCTGGGGCGGTGTTCTTGGAGTGAAGTCTTGACACCACTGCTCGCAATTCTACTTGGGCCACTACGGGGATCACGTCGTCGTCTAAGTCCGCGTTGGATGTCATGGAAGGCGGAACCATCGGTGGAGAAATGTGCACCGCCCGAGAAGGGATAAGAGCGGCCAGCACTTCCTCAACTAATTGGGATCGGAGATTCTGGGACAATGGGGGCGCCCAGGGGCGAAATTCGCCCTTGACCATAAAATATGGACGCCCCCAGGGATTACGGTCCAGAGTCTCCAGGAACTCTTGGCGGGCCTGATCTTTGGCCCACTTGATGGCTATTTTCAGTGCCTTTTTGGCCGCTCTGCAAGCGGGTTTAGTGACTGCATTAAGACGCCTGTAGTCACCACATACCCGTATATCGCTGTTTTTCTTTGGAATTACGTGAAGCGGGCTTGACCAAGGGCTTTTGCTTGGACGGCATAGGCCTTGTTGCATCATGATTTCGAACTCTTTTTTGGCGGTCCAGTAGTGGTGCGGCGGTGTCTTATCTTACCTTATATACGGGGACCAGTCAGTGCAGACCAGCGACACTTCGACCCAGAGGGATCTTTTGTGTCGGCCCCAAGATCTATCCTTTAGCTATCTCCTTATGAATGTACTGCATCAGCCGCAGCGTACACTTCAGAGGCAGAAGCCTGAAGTCTTCGGAGTTTGTATATGCCAATCCCATCAGACCCATTCTCAATCCAGCCAGCGCGTCACATTTACACAGTAGGTGCGATATGGATTCGTCCTGTTCACCACAGGCTCTGCAGATCAAATTGTTTGCCTATCTTAATCTGCACAGGATGTCGTTGGTGCCAAAATGGCCAGTGAACGCTCGTGTTAGCAGGTGTATTTGGCCTTTGTTGTACCCGCAGAGCTTCTGGGTGAAGCCCGTGGCTCTATTTGCATTGAACTTCTTGGAGTGTTCCAGACTTCTGAGGGCCATCCACTTTAGCCTGTGTTTATCATTGCCATGTGCATTCAAAGCTGCGTTAACGGTGCTCTCAGAGAGTCCTACGAATGGCTCGGGGCCCACAAACAGTTGCTCCGAGCCCTTTTTGGCTAATTCATCAGCCTCCTCATTGCCCTATACCCTTGCATGCCCCGGAACCCACACTAGTCTGACTGAGTTCTTCCTGCCAAGTTTGTTGAGGGCCTTAACACAGTTCAGGATCAGTCTGGAGTCCACCCTACAAAGAGTCCAGAGCCTTGAGAGCAGCTTATCTGTCACTGAGAATAGAAACAGTCCTGTCAGTGACATTAATTCGTTGATATTCTCCTAAGCGCAGGCAATTATAGCATAGGTTTACGCTTGAAAGACCGTTGCATATTTGCCCATGCTTTGGCTCACCTTGCAGTCGTTGGCATAAATACCAGCGCCTGATCCTGTTTCTATTTTGGAACCATCACTGTACCAAATGAGACAACCGGTACCCTCTTGGACCTAAGTTCCCTTTCAGGGCAATTACTTGTCCAGGCCATATTCACAGTCTGGACCAATTTGTCTGCTGTAAACTCTATGTCTAATGTAGAATTGAGCTTACCCTTAGAATCCTGCAGATCTATACTGAGGTCACTCCTAAAGGAGTTAAGTCCGTATTTCTGGGATTCCTTCTTCGTGTTGTAGGAGCTGGAACCAGCATCCTGTACGTAAAGCAAACGTAATAATGATCTGACAAGGTAATCTCATCAGACACATGCCATTCGACAATCTTAGTGCTAGCGCTGTTGATGGCTAACGTAATGTCAGTTACCCTGCTCGCCTACAGTCAGCGAACGTTGGCCTGTTTCCCTTATTTAGAATTTGCAAAGAGGTAACTACACATACTCCAGTAGCTTTTCCCCTCTTACATTTACATCCGTGCTCCCGCAGACTGTGTGGTGTGCGTTGGCATCGCACCTCAGGATGATCCTGAGGTGCGATGCCAACGTCCAGGTTCTTCCGACTGCATTATTCAACAAGGTCTTTTATCTGCCTAGATCTTATTTCCTTGTCCGTATAGTCAAAGTATGAAGAGGTCAGGATCAGAACAGTATCCCACACCACGCTCCCACGAAAATCGAAAAAAAAATACAAAAAGGAATTTATTCAATTTAGGTTACAAGGTAACACTTATGAATGTCAAAGTTACAAAAATGTTTCCTGTGAATTAACATTTACTGCCATTTTCACCAAAACAAGGGTGTAGGGCTCATGAGAAGAACGGGCAAGAAACTCATGGTCACTCTTTTTAATCGCCAAGTTTACAATAATATTTCGTTTATAAATCACAATTGTAAGATGCTGCAACAATTTCTCCATGAACGGCTACTGAACATATTCAAGCTGTATATGGCCGAGATCGTGCAAAACTGGGCGGGATATAATTCCTACAGGATACTCAATAAAAAACCTGTTAGGATATATCTGAACTATTTATTTAAGTTAACGACAGAACTATATATCGCTACTCAGAATTGGTCTAAACAAAACAAATAAAACATGTCGAGGTGGTTCAACCTCGGAGAATCTTAACATCGACTTTTAATTATTGACGTCACACGCACAGCGCCATCTAGTGACACCAATCGGAATTACGTTGACACTATGAACTTAAAGTTACTTGAACATACCGCCCACCAAGGACATTATCGAAGAATATGTCCTTAAATAAAACTAAATGACTGATACAACATGCAGATAATGTCATTGATGAGGGTTGAACATTACAAAAAAACTTATGCAATAAACTGAACAGAGTTGTTCTTATATCTAAGGAGTTTAATAAACAATTGCTACTAATTTCCCTTCAATGAACTTATAACAGTACAATAACAATAACAATTGTATAATAAAGAATACAAAAAAATAAAAAGATTTTCAAACTGTAAATAAGGCTAAAAACATTAAAACTTATGAACTAAATAACAATAAAATTGTATAAATTGATCTATTTATTAACTGGTAAAATACAAAGTTTTGATGTAGGTCTCTTCAAAAGAGATCCCTTGGCCTTTAATGTAACTACGCGGGTAACACCGTCAGAACCTGGATGTTTTCCAACTACTCGACCAAGCAACCAACGAGCAGGAGGTAAATCGATCTCTTTGACTAGAACCACATCACCGATCTCCGGTTCAGGATTTTGAAATGACCATTTATATCTATGAACTAGCGCTGTTAAATATTCATTAGACCAACGTCGCCAAAAATTCTGTAGCATTTTCTGAATGAGTTGCCACCGATTTAGAGGACTGATGTATGAACTTTCATAGTTTGGTTCTGGGACAGTCACCAGTGGTTCACCGATCAAAAAATGGCCCGGTGTTAATGGCATCGGTTCATCCAGACTTTCACCCTTGATGACGGTTATTGGCCTAGAGTTGAGACAAGCTTCAACTTGACTCAGTAAAGTACTCATCTCTTCAAAGGTAAGAGTCGAATCACCTATCACCCTTTTCAGGTGAAACTTAGTGGACTTCACAGCCGCCTCCCATAACCCACCAAAATTTGGGGCATGAGGCGGTATGAAGTGCCATACTGTGCCCTTACTTTCAAGATGTTCCGCAATATTCTCTTGAATAGCGGCTAGGTCTTTGAGTTCTCTAGCAGCTCCAACAAAGTTGGTACCGTTGTCGCTCCATAATTGAGCGCAATGTCCTCGCCTGGCTATAAAACGCCTAAAAGCTGCTAGAAAACCCTGTGAACTTAAGTCACTTACGACTTCTAAGTGTATGGCACGAGTGGCCATACAAACGAAAACACAAATGTAGCCCTTATACGACTTGTGTCCTCGACCTTTAGTGGCCCTGAGATTGATTGGTACAGCGTAATCCAGCCCACTGTGAAGAAACGCTCTTGTTGGAGTACATCGCGCTGAAGGCAGTGAGCCCATTAATTGTGTATTAACCTTAGCGTTATGTTTAACACACGTCACACATTTACGCACGTGTTGCTTAACGAGACTCCTCACACCAAGAATCCAATATGCAGATCTTAAGTAGTTGGTCATGAGCTGCGGACCGCCATGCAATGTTCTGTCGTGAGCATCTGCCACAATCAACTTTGTTAAATGTGTATTATGCGGCAGAATTATAGGATGCTTTGATTGTTCTGAAAGAGGAGCTTCCTGCAGTCTACCACCAATACGAAGTATATTATCGCTATCTATGAAAGGACATAATGATCTAATTTTACTACCCTTGAACTTAATTTGCTTTTTATTTTTAACCTGTATATATTCCCTTTCAAATTCTTTCTTCTGACAATGTCTTATGCAACACTTTAAAGCCTCTTCTAGTTCTATCCTTTGTAAATAGTTTGGTCTTTCCTTCTTATTCTTATAATTTATTAATCTTCTACAATAGGCTATAACTCTAAGCAATCGCCATAGAGTGCTGTAATTTTTCCAGGGTGACTCATCTTCAGCTACAGCGACGTAAGACTTCACAGACTCCTCCAATATTATCTTGTCGTCTACCAGTCGGCTATAGCTTATATCAGTGTCGTACAAAAAAGATGGGCCTCTATACCAAAGTTTACTTTCCGAGAGCAAGCTCGGCTGAACTCCCCTTGATGCGCAATCCGCAGGGTTGTCTTTAGAAGATACGTGCGCCCATTGATCTGAATCAAGTGTGGTTAAAATCTCCGATACTCGGTTTGCCACGAAGGTTTTCCACCTACTGGGATGACTGTTCAGCCAACACAGCACCACCGTTGAATCTGTCCATGCATGCACGCTGCGTTTTGGAATATTCATTGCCTTCGCCACATCTGCTAGTAATCGAGCTAATAACAGTGCACCACAAAGCTCGAGGCGAGGAATGCTTATCTGTTTAATCGGCGCAACCTTTGTCTTGGCAACCAATAGAGATACACACACATCTTTATTACTATTGACCGTTCGAGTATATATCACCGCTGCATATGCTGACTTGGAGGCATCACTGAAACCGTGCAATTCAACAGAACTATAATTGCCTACTATTCCTAACCATCTAGGAACACGAACTTTAGACAGCTGCGACAATTCTGCGCGGTAAGTCTGCCATTCTATACTTAAGAGATCTGATACATCATCGTCCCAATTCACACCTGCTAACCAAAGCTTTTGGATAATAATCTTCGCCAATACTATACTGGGCGCTAACCAGCCTAATGGGTCGAACAAGCGCGCTATGTCTGATATAATATTGCGCTTTGATACCTTATCAGATATGGGATGCAGTTTCACTGTGTACCTGAACTCGTCTGTATACCGACACCAGGTAAGTCCTAATATTTTTGTGGTCTCAAATATTTCTATTTCTTCTTTCGAACCCTTGTCCGTTTCACCCTTATTCCTGCCCTCATAGCATTCCATTTCCTTTAAAATTTCTTCATTGTTACTGTTCCATTTTTGTAATTGGAATCCAGCCTTTCCTAGTAAGTCTCTCATTTCTCTACACAAGATCTTTCCTTCCTGTACTGTTGAACAACCCGACATTAGATCGTCCATATAAAAACTAGTTGAAACCCTTTCAGATGCTGTTAGAAACTGCTCTCCTTCATCCACTGCAATTTGATGCAATACCTTTACAGCCAAGTAAGGAGCCGAAGCTGTCCCAAAGGTTATGGTTGTTAAAGAGTAATCTCGTATATCCTCATCAGGATTGTTTCGCCACACAATTCTCTGAAATGAGATATCCTCATCTGCCACTCTGACCTGACGATACATTTTAACAATGTCGGCTACTATGGCTATTTTATGCATTCTCCAACGAAGAACTAGGTGTCGTAGATCTGACTGCAACGTCGGACCTATCATAAGAGTGTCGTTGAGTGAGATGCCGTTCGCATTCTTACAGGAAGCGTCAAATACCACCCGCACCTTTGTTGTTGACTTGTCATCTCTTATAACTGCGTGATGTGGTAAGTACACAGCCCTTTGTATATAAATATCATTCTTTTCTACTTCTTTCATGTGATTTAATTGTAAATAGTCTTTAATAACTTGAGTGTATTTTTCTTTCAGATCTTTATCCTTACTAAATCTTCTTTCTAACAATTTAAATCTCTTCAAGGCAATTTCTCTACTATTACCACCTATACACGCGGGATTTTGTTCCTTGAATGGCAATCTGACGATATAGCGACCATCCGTTGACCTGTTAGTTGTAGCTGCAAACAATTCTTCGCACTTCTGTTCTTCGTCTGTCCACATTTTTTTAGAATATGGTGATTGTTCTTCGATTTCCCAGAACTTTTTTAGAAAATCATTATCTCCAATTTGTAGATGCATTGCCGTGATCTTATTAGTGCAGTTGACCTCGTTTTTTGGATATGCCGTACCCGAAAGGATCCAACCTAAACTGGTACATTGAGCTACAAAAGACCCAGTTGGAGCCTTTCTTACACCCTCTCTTAATACCTCACTATAGACATCAGCGCCCAACAGAACATCGATCTTGTTAGGCTTATTGAAATGCGGATCTGCTAGTATCAGATGCTCTAATTCCGGCCAACTGATAGGTTCTAATTGTCGCTCTGGGAGATAAGACGTTATACTCTTTAACACATAAGCCTTAACTTGTAACTCGTACCCAGACTCTGTTAAAGATTGAAGCACTAATGTTACCATGTAGTTAGCAACAGACGTTTTTTCATTACCAAGCCCGGATACGATGCCCCTTATTGGACTCTTCTTTAACCTCAAGTATTGGACTGCCGCTTCTGTTATAAAAGAAGCCTGGGAGCCTTGATCCAGCAAGGCTCGAACTACTTGAAAATCGTGCGCCGCAGTCTGAGCTTTTACTAGCGCCGTGGCTAATAACACCTGACGGGGGTGAGCGATCTTCGTTGAAAGACAAGATACCACTGGCACACTTGCATCTGATGATTTATCATTAGAAGAGGTGCTCTGCGTATCCTTCTGACCTTTAGGCTCATAACTTGTGCTCTCCAGATGCAGAAGAGTATGATGTTTCTTTTTACATACGCGACATGTTGTACCCTTTTTGCATTGTCCTACCATATGGTTACCACCGAGACAATTAAAACAGACTTTGTTCCTTAACACAAATTGCCTTCTTTGATCTACATCAAATTTCATGAACTTACTGCAGAAGTACAATTTGTGTTTTTCTGCACAGTACTCACAACGCAAGTTGGAAGTTGAGTCTGCTTTAGTTGCTAGCATAACCCGATGCTTTGTCGAATTGGTACTATGTGACTGTCCTGGTACTTTTTGAGGTTCTATGAATTCAAGTGCTCTAAAATGACTTTCCATAAATACCTTGAACTGTTCTAGGGTGGGGAGTTCGGTAGAACTATTGGAGGCCACATGTAACTCCCACTGCTTGCGAGTTTCCTGATCTAGCTTGGAAGCGACAATATAAATGACAATGATGTCCCAAGTAGTCACATTAATTCCTAAATTGGTTAATGCATTCATACAATCTGTTGTGGTGTCTAATAAATGTTTTAAAGTTACTGATGACTCTACACCAATACGTTTTTGGCCGAATAGACGTTGTAAAATACTATTAGCTAAATGACGCTTATTATTATACCTAAGTTCTAACTGAGCCCAGCACACATCATAGTTGGACGCAGTTATGGGTATTTGACGAAGTAATTGTTCAGCTTCGTCTGTCAAAGACCCTTTTAAATAATGCAACTTCTGGACTTTATCTATATTTTTATTATTATGCACAAGTGAAGTAAAAAGATCTCTAAAGCTTATCCACTCCGCATATTTCCCTGAAAAGGTGGGAAGATTGATCTTTGGTAATCTAATATTATCTGATTTACTACCACTAGAAGATGCCTGCTCGCGGGTATCTTGCCCTGCAATACTTATCTTAGCGTCCTTAAGTTCTGATTTGTAAATAATATATGTTTCTTCAGTTTTTTCATAAATATCAGCTGTAAAATATGAACTTTTCATTTCCTCTATTGTAGCTTTTTCAACAATTTCTCTATGTATGTTAATAAACTTTATCCATTGTTCTTCTAACGCCTCTAATCTTGTTTCAATATAACCCTGAGCACATCTATCTTTTGGCGATTTCTTAAAATTAATTCTACCTTTTTCAATTCTACTTTTTGTGTCAATTTGTAATTTTAATAATGACTCCATTTTATAACTTCTGTATATGAATATAAACTACAATAGATAAATTTATTTGATTAAGCAAAACAGCTGTTAAATACCATTAATAAAAAAACTCTAAACACATAACTTAAAATTAATTATTAAGCAATCAAGCGTAACAAATATAACTAAGTTGTAATTATCTACAATATGTTTTAAGTCTACGATTAGTGACCACAAAATATTCTAAGTGTTTGGAACAAATGTGATACTTAGAAAAATCGGGCATAGGTTCCCCGTAGTTCAACTTTTCTTAAAACTATTCTAAGTCTAAACTACAAAATTTTACTCTAAGTTCAAAATACTACAAATATTATTCTAAGTCTAAATTACAATATTGAAAATTTTCTAAGTGTTTTGAACAAATAAAATATTTGTTAAAATCGGGCATAGGTTCCCCGTATGTACACTTTTTCTTAAAATTATTCTATGTCTATTACTAATCTACAAATTTACTCTAAAACGAAATACACAAAGCAATGCTGAATTTTTTAAGTCCGAAAAGCACTTTTAAGTTATTGTTCTAAGTTTTAATAAAACTGCTACGATTTCTTCAGAGTAAATAGCGTAAAATTACTCACAGTTGTCCGTTGCACTCACACTCGTTCGCTTTAAGTCCCAAAATCCGCTTGCGCTTATGTATGAGTCCGGATCCAGTTGTCCTCTCGCTACCGCTCGTGACCTCTTGACTTGACGTGGTTGTCATCCAACGCTCCAAATTCCACTCAATTATGGAAATCCGCTTCCGCCCACCGTCGCACCACAGCCTGATCTTGATTCCTGGTGCTTCACCAGCACCTCAGCACCATCAGTAACAATCCGCTACTGTGTCGGCGCCTACTTTCACAGCGACTAATCAATCAGATTAGTCCCCTGTCCGGCTCGAAGGACCATGTATATGGCCGAGATCGTGCAAAACTGGGCGGGATATAATTCCTACAGGATACTCAATAAAAAACCTGTTAGGATATATCTGAACTATTTATTTAAGTTAACGACAGAACTATATATCGCTACTCAGAATTGGTCTAAACAAAACAAATAAAACATGTCGAGGTGGTTCAACCTCGGAGAATCTTAACATCGACTTTTAATTATTGACGTCACACGCACAGCGTCATCTAGTGACACCAATCGGAATTACGTTGACACTATGAACTTAAAGTTACTTGAACACAAGCATTTAATAAAATTTGATGGTAGCCTCTAAAGCAGCAGTATGGTAAATAGGAGCATCCAGTTACATGTACATAAATAATCAAGACAAGACATGATTATAGTCCGTAGTTTAATCTAACTGTTTAAATAAAAATGTAGTAAGTAAATTATCGAATTCCACGAAACCATGGTCGACCAGTCACCACAAGTAGCACCCATTCACGAGTACGACGCATGGGCCAGCCATCGCCCCCTTCGCCATATTGAAGGGAAGGGAATGACCCGGTCCATAACGCCACCACAAGCAATGACATTTGAGTGAGCATGACGGTCTTTGGCATGCGAACTCAGAATAAGACTCAAAAAGAATACTTTACGGAACTGTCCATGATCACGAGTTGTCTTCATTGTACATTCTTCTTGATTAAATACGACTGAGTGTAACAACAATGTAAATTTTAGCATGAACAAGGTGTAACATTACAAAAAACAAATAAGTAAATAAGTGTTAGTATTTGTCATTTAACGTCCTGTGATCTGATGCAAATATTAGTGCCATGGATGTTTGTCATTCAAATAATCATCTATATTAGAATATGCTTTAGAAATTAAGCAAGTTTTAATTTTAAGTTTAAATGTTTTATCTGGTAATTCTAGAATATCGGTCGGAATTTTATTATAAAAGCCAAGACCCATGAAGGAACCATGAACTTTATGTAGACAGTAGAATTTAACACATAATTTATATTTTTTCTAGTCTTGATGTTATGTATGTCACTATTTTTATGTATAAATCTATATTTTGACGGACGTGTATAATATTAAAATAAATATATTGTGATGCTACAGTTAAAATACCTATATTCTTAAATTTTTCTCTAAGCGAGATTCTAGTTCCTAATTGATAAACAGCACAGCACGCACAGGTCTTTTTTGCAATATAAATAAACTTTGTATATCAGCTGCTTTACCCCACAATAATATTCCATATGACATATCGCTGTGAAAGTAACTAAAGTAAACTAATCTGGCTATATCAACATCAGTTAATCCACGGACTTTTCTAATGGCGTAAGCGGCCGAACTAAGTTTCGCTGAGAGATAAGATATGTGCGCGCCCCACTGTAACTTTGAATCAAGTGTAATGCCAAAAACACTGGATTCTATTGCTTCCAGTACCTTACAGTTCAATGTTATGCTAGGACCAAGATGTTTTACATTAGGCAGTGTGAATTTAACACATTTTGTTTTTTTGGCGTTCAGTACTGAATTATTTAAAGTAAACCATTTTGTTACTTGAATCAATGCTCTGTTTAGTTCGTCAAAATGGTCCCTATTCCTATTTACTTTAAATATTAAAGAAGTATCTTCAGTAAACAGTACAAGATCACAAATATTGTTTAATTAAAAAGGTAAATCGTTTATTAAATTAAAAATATAAACGGGCCTAAAATCGAACCTTGCAGCACCCCTAGCTTTACAGGTAAGCTATTTGATTTCAAGCTATTGGCTTCTACACACTGGATCCTGTTATTCAGGTACGATGTAATTACATCCAGTGCATTACTCTGAACACCGTAAGGCTTTAGTTTCCGTATGAGCGTATCATGACAGACGCAGTCGAATACTTTTGAGAGGTCGCAAAAACACCAATAGCATTTTCAACAGTTTTCCCACGCTTTGTATATATGTTTGAGTAAAGCTTCTCCTGCATCCGTTGTTGAACGACCTTTAGTAAAGCCATATTGGTTGTCATGAAAGAGGCATTTAAATTTTAATTTATAAGTAATTACTTGAGTATGACTTTTTCAAATATATTGCTAAAAGTTAGTAGAATTGATATTGGCCTAAAATTACTAGGATCAGTTTTACTACCGGATTTAAATAAAGGTATGATTTTGATACTTTGATCAACTTGATGTGACAGTGATCTTAACTGTACAACTTAACGTTGCAGATAATAATATTAATATAAATCAGGTACATAATGTAAGGTTTTTAGGTATAGTACTTGATGAGCATCTTACTTGGAAAAACCATGTTGAAATGATTTGTAAGAATATCAACCAATTTATATTAATTGCTATAAAAAAGGTTAAATATGGCACGACTAGGCATACCTCTTTGATAGTATACCATGCCTACATCTGCTCGATAACTCGGTACGGCATTGTCGTATGGGGAAACTCTACCGAAATTGAGAAAATCTTTATTTTTGTTAAAAAAAGTTGTATCCGCACAATGTTCAATATGGAGTGGTCCTACTCGTGTAGGCCTGTATTCAAATCGCACAAACTTTTAACAGTATCTTCCCTGTATATTTACAAGGTAGCTAGGTTTTTGAGATCTTATCCTCTACTTTTTAAGCCGAAAGATAATACAAATAAGAGAAAAGGGACTAATTTGGACTTTGAAATACCTATACCCAAATTAGAACTATTTCGGAGGAGTTGTGTTTATATGGCCCCTTTGATTTATAATGCTCTACGGAAGTCAATTACTCAACAGCCCTTTAAAAAATTTTGCTTTGAACTAAAAACGTGGCTGGTGCAGGAATGTTTCTATTATATTCATGATAATTTGTGAAATATCCATGTAAATGTTATACGCATGATCTTGCATTAAAGTACAGACATAAATAATAACAACAATTAGTAATAGTAGATCGATTTAAAAAAAATATATTCATACATTTATGTTGGTGCTGAATTTTAATTATTTATTGTACCTGCTGTTATAATCGTGTTAATTTAATATCAAATTTAATTTAAAATATAATATGCTCTTTCGTTTTTGTTAATTAATTAATGTATAATGTTAATTTTAATAAATATAATTATAATATAATACATTTGCATGCCGCTGTGTCGGTGAAACATGATGGACTAAAATTATATGTAACATCTTTGTACCATGCTTCTAGCAAATAAGTAAATAAATAAATAAATAACTGACGTAAGATCCCTGGAACAGAAATTGTATAAGGACATTGCGTTTATGCCATTTCTGACATATACACATTCCTTATATCATTAGCCTGGTGTGCGTCTCTTCGACTTGCGTGCCCAGCACCTTCCACTCGCAGGTCCTTAGAGATGATTAAGGATTGAGGCGGCAGCATGGTCAACACCCTGGAGGCATCTAGGCACCAGGTATTCCTAGACTTCCAGGCCATCTTGATTAACCTTGGAAACTCCTTGGCGCTGACCACTTTAAGCTTCGCGTTTCCAACGGTTTTCCCATCGAGACCGAGAAGCCACTCTGCAACTCTCTCTCCCTCCCATGTCACATGCAGAGCCCCTCCAAGCAGTGCACCAACACTTATAGCCGGCAGAGGATCCGGTGCGGCGGTAACGGTCGTGTTCGACAATGTAGCGGCGTGCCGGTGCTTTCAATGTGATGTTCGACGCGATGTTTAGGTATTTGGTTTATTGAGGATGGTCGGATGATGTATTGTCTGGGTACTCGGCGAGGATTTGATGAAAATGTTGTTGATCATCGATGCTTTTTAAGGTTAGCTCAGTGGAGTATGAAACTGATATATTGATGGATAGGTTCGTGACTTTATCGATGAGACAACAGCTGCGCATGTCGAAGAGTAGGTTGTGGTGTTTTGTGTTTGCTGACTGCGGCGATGATGAACTTCCAAGTGTAAGGTCTTCGTACTTTCAGATCTAACACCATGGTTTTCTTGCCGTAGGTAGGTATTGAGGTGTTGTTAGCGGCGTACAGTTGAAACGACGTTGGAGCTAACATCATCCCTCTTTGCTTCGGTATGACAGATATGTTTGCACTAGTGTCGATAAGAAAAGATAGGCGCGAGTTTCTATCTTTTATGAATAGGCGGTGTGATGCGTGGTTCGCGTCGGTTGCCGCCTCAGCCAACGCAGCGGTTAGTTTTCTGGTGCGGGTAACGCATGTTCAAATTTACACGGATGCATGCACCGGTACCTATGCCTGTTTAGCGAACTTGTGGTGATGATAGCATATAGACGGTGTATCGGAGCGCTGCACTATGGGAAAGCTCCATACAATGCTGTCTCAAACTGTTTTTCACAAAAGTCGATGTTATGGGATAATAATCATAAATATATGTAGTATTATAAATGATGTTTTTTTAGATATTTTTTTAACTAAGTAAATTTATTTCTTTAACATATGTATGCGGGACTAGTCTTGTTACTCCGCTCTCAATAATATTTAACAAATCTCTTAAAGAGGGTGTTTTTCATGAGTTGTGGAAAATTGCTGAGATCACTCCAATTTACAAATCTGGTAATAAAAGCGACGCTTCTAATTATAGACCAATTTGTATACTGAACTGGTTTTCTAAAATATTCGAAGGCTTTGTTTGTAAACATATATATAATCATCTCAATCATTTATTGAGTCCGCGTCAACATGGGTTTATCACGGGTAGATCAACTTATTCCAACCTACTATGTTACTCTGCTTATATATGCGAATCTTTTAATTGCAAGCAGCAGGTAGACTTTATATATACAGATGTTTCCAAAGCATTTGATCGTGTCGACCATTTTGCTTTGCTCCCGAAGGCCCAACATGTCGAAATACATGGGAATCTGTATAGGTGGCTCACATCCTATCCATCAAACTGAACTCATCTTGTTGCACTTAGTGGGTACGAATCTATCCCATTTTTGGCGACTTTGGGGGTCCCCTAAGGCTCAAATTAGGGGCCCCTTTTGTTCCTGTTATTCATCAATGATTTACTTAGTAAAATTGAGAGTGAATGTTTAGCCTACGCTGACGATATTAAAATTTTAGACGTATCTCTGATCACCGAGACTGTGAGGCACTCCAATCGGATATAAATACTGTTGTCAAATGGTCTGACGAGAACCATATGTTATTTTAACCATATGTTACCAGGTTATATCATTTACAAAAATTAAAACACCACTCATTCATATAGACCGTATAGTCTATACAGAGACAGTTTGTCAGAGCTCTATGCATGATATGCAGCTTAAGGCGTAAAATACCTGAATACGAAGCTCGACTTCGTTACTTTAACATGGTTGGATTGGATAAAAGGAGATGAATAAGCCACATGTCCACTTTATATAAAATTTTGAAGGGCTCATTTAATAGTACTCTCCTAAGTCAGTTACACTTCAAGGTACCTACCCGATCTGTGCGTACTCCGCAGCTGTTTCGAATACCAACGTGCAACAATAATGTGACCCAAAATAATCCACTGTTTCGAATGTGTAGACAGTATAATGATATTTGCGCTCATGTTGATATATTTGTGGATAGTCACAGCAGACTCATAGGATCCTTACGCAATGCACCTTAACCTAATGTATATTACACTCCTAGTCTTAACTATATTATATGTAACTTTTTTTTTTATTGTAACGTTCACTTACATATTTGAAGCTGTATAATTCTGAATGCTGTGTACAGTAGTAATTAAAGTGTAGATTTAAAAATGTTTTTGATATAAAAGTAATCCTAATCACTATATCTTCTGTATTCTGTAACTGTACATTTTATAAATAAATAAATGTATAAACATGCATCAAACGTAACTCGTGTTCGATAGCATGCAAAATCTAGGTACGCGGTACGTTATTATAATTCAATGCCTTGTTACTCCTAAGTTTTTGATATAAGTATATAAGAATTATACATTTTTAAAAAGCTTATGCCTCGTTTCGTAAATAATATTTTATATATTGGTAATATGGTATAAAATAAATTGATATAGTTTATGTGTTATAATTTTAGACGTACTTGTAATTTAAATGAGAGATTTACCTGTTGCCGATGTTGAGATATTTATTGCATTAAAACCTATATACATTGCTTTATCATAGAATTAAAAAAAAAAACGCCAGTTTGCGCCTTTTCTAGGAATGTGTCAAAATGTATAGCGATGTAATGCGAGACAAAAATCCAATATTTGAAATTGCATCGTATGTCTCATAAAATCTCATGAATAGGCTTTGTTTTGTAAATATATTATTATCTATACGACCCTCTCATCTCGTGTTTTATACTAGGTGATAAGGTATTGAAAATAGCAGCTCTAAATGATCAACCAGTTTTATTAAAGATACAGCATTATCAACCATGTCAAAACTAACTTATATTATAACCTTTGTCTATATATTGTTGGCAATTTGTGTAAAAAAATTTAAAGTCTGCGATGGCTTTGGTCCGTTCAGATTCAACCAATTTATTTAAAATCTGTTTCGTGTGGTAGCCGAAAAGCCCATCCATTAGCCTTTGAGTCAACGTTGAGCGGAAGAGGCATAATGACTCATGCATTTCTGTTATGGCAATATCATTTCCCTGAGACTCTTTCATTAATGTACCAAAAGCACTCATCACGTTATGAACAAAATGCAAATAAGCTAGAGGTTTTGTTTTCCATACCTTATTATATACATCTGATCCCTATATATCAAGTTTGAGAAATACGTCAGAAACAATACCAAAGGAACTGTTTGATGAAGCCAAGGCTCTCCTTACATTGTGTATTATTTAAATATAAATATTTTTTGGAATTATGATAATGTTTAGCCGTGATGGCCGACAAAATGGTTGAACATTTCGAACCCGCAACAGTCGCCACAGTCCACATTACAAGTTCTACGCCGGCACACACATCAAACCCGTCGTGTTTACATTGCACAACTCATTCAACTACAGAAAATCTACAGTTTGACCTATTATACAAAGAAACAGAAAAACTTACATTGGAAATCGCCGAGATTCAAACCAATCAACAACGTGCGTCGTATCACTATTCGCGCCACTTGTTCGCATAGCAACAACCGATCGCGATCGAACTCGGATTACCGTTCCCGCTCAAACCGCAAACCCGGCGATCCCGACTGGCTGTGCTATTACCACCTGCGCTATAGAGATGAAGCCCGTAGATGCGAATCGCCGTGCACAAAAAAGAAGCAGGAAAGCTAGAAAATACATTGACTGTGGCGGGCGTCGATATTAGCAAACCAAACTACCGCCTCTGCGTTATCGATCTTAACAACAGAGAGAAGTTTCTAGTCGACACGGGTATACGACATATCCGTATTAGCCGCAAGAAATAAGAAACACGTGAAGCCGACTGAAAGTACCTACAAACTGTTTGCTGCGAACGGTACGGAGATACGTACCTACGGGGAGCGCAAACTCAAATTCAACCTAGGTTTACGTAGAAGCTACAAAAGGACATTTACCGTGGCCGACGTGAAAACATCAATACTAGGCGCAGATTTCTTAGCGAAGCTTAAATTACTTATCGATCTACATCAAAGAAAACTCATCGACCACTTTACCGACCTCAGCGTTCACACCATCAAAATCAAGTGTTTAGTTTAATTAATTTGAATATACATATGTAGTTATTTCATTATTTAATAAAGTAAGCTTACAAAACAATGGATTAGTTAGTCGAATTTTATATAGATATTGTGATAGGTACTTGTTTTTCTCTTTTCAGTTCATTACTTTTAAGCAGTCGGGTTTTTTGTTTTTATAATAATATCTAAACAACTGAGATAATTATGAAGTTTTATGACGAAACATACCCGACCTGCCCACTTAGCGCTGCGGCGTACTACTACGTGGCGAACGATGACTGCTCGGCGATCTTGATTTGTTGGGATGCTTGTTCCAGTACTGACGTCTTGGTTGATAGGCTCGTCGCGATTTCAGATCCTCTATCGCTCTATTAAGCTGTTGGACTTTAAATTCTGCCTACTCCCTCGTAAGCAAGTCAATATTTTCGTGTCGAATAGATAGTTCTTGGTCGAGGACTGAGTTGCTTGCTAATTCTGAGGATACTGGAGATATTCGTTGAGGATTTGCGGTTCTTGATGGTTCAGTAGGGTCACCGCTGTAAGGCAGGGTTTACTGTAGCTAGATGTCTTGTGATGCAGAGTAAAACTTCCGATATGTTGTACAGTACGAATTTATTTAACAATAAAATTTAGAAAGAAGGAAAGAAAAGTATTTATTTGACACATACCACAAACACATGATAACAAGTACTTATAAAATAAAAATAAGTAGGTACAAAAATAAACTTAGCGAGACGAGAAAATATAAAAAAATACAAAACAAAGTACATAATTATTATAGTAAGTGTTTAACAGTAGTGTCAAATAGGGCCCAGTTCAGCATGTGTCAGATGAAAGCCTGACGCTGGTTTTCAACTGAGTCCTTTAGTGACTCACGGATATAAAACCATATATAATATAAACAAAGAAAAATATTTATACAGTATATATATAAAAACAGAATAATATCCACTTTACACAGACACAGATAATATAATACACAGATCATACAACACAAAAATATATAAAATTAATAAAATTAAAAAAATTATAATTATAAGAAGGATACGACTGAGTAAAATTAATTTTAATTTATTACAATATCACACGCTCACACGACGAACGAGACACAGGCACACACACGCGCAGGTAGTCACACCTTTACATATATATAGATCAACGATACTAGCAATATATGAGGCTAGAAGGTCATTGCATTAAACGAACAACACATTTATGTTCGCCAGTCCTAAGCTCCGCTGAGCATCAATTAAGTATAGACGCAAACATCTTTTAAATGACGCAATAGTAGGTACTTTGTAATATGATAGGCGGTGGTAAATTATTCCATATTTTTAATGCAGCGTAGCGGTACCTGCCCCTAAATGCAAATGTTCTATGCAGACAGTATAGAGAACTGTAGTGAGCACTGTCTGCTCGTGCAGTCGCGTTTACTATTTACCCAGCTCAATTTGCGGTGTAAGTACGATGGCTCGTAAGTACTAACAATACCGAACATAAGACAGGCCAAATGTAGTTTGCGCCTAGATTTCATCATAAGGATGTAATTTTTGTTGAGGAAAGGTGTAACATGACTCCTAGATGGTATATTGAAACAAAAACGGGCGCAAGCATTCTGGACTCTTTGAATAAGCCTGTCCGTTCGTGCTAGTAGCCGCGGCCCGTACACCGTATTGGTATAATTTAATTTTGACAGAACTAATGTCTCAACTGGTCGCACCCGTAGCTCTTCTGATAAATATGGACGCATATTATATAAAATTCTTAACCTATAAAAGCAGTTACGAACCATCTCGGTGACATGTTTCTCGTACCTAAGACTAGTATCGATGTGCAGTCCTAGGTTGCGGGCCTGTTCAACTCTTTCAATAACTTCACCCATCAACGTTATATTCAGACCTTATAGGGAGCTTAGCTGGTGTTTATAGCCCAATACTATGTACTTGGTTTTGGACGGATTGAGAACCAGAGAATTTTCTTCCGCCCACTCCACATTGCGTTGAAGGTCCGCGTTAAGATCTGTCGATAGTTCGTTCGTAGTTCGTATTTTTAAACGATATGTAAACTTGTATGTCGTCTGCGTAAATGTGGTAATTCGTTTTTAACATACAGTTAGTTATATCAGCGCAGTAGAGTAAAAAGAATAGGATCTAAAATGGATCCCTGCGGAACTCCCCTTGACAGAGGGGAACATTCTGAAAAAACAGATTGTCCATCACTTAGCCGTAATTCAACACGTTGGTAACGGTTGGACAGATAACTGTGAAACCACTTCACTGATCTACAGTCAAACCCGAGGTACGTCAATTTAGATAATAGTAACGAAATATTGATACTATCGAAAGCGCGGGAAAAGTCTAGTAAAACCAGAACCGTACACATAGGTACCCTGATTCTGTGCATACAAAATATTATCTGTTACATCAAGTATAGCTGTAGATGTCCACTACCACGTCGTTTACGGAACCCAGATTGGAGTGTTGGTAAGATGTCATTGTTCTAAAGAAAGTATGCTAACTGCTGCACACTAGGTACTTTTTCTATAACCTTGGACAGACAGGTAGAATACTTATTGGCCGAAGGTCTTTTATATGCACAGGGTTTGCCTTTTTAGGCAGCGGCCTAACAGTAGCCATCTTCCGGACATCAGGAAATAAAGACGATTGTATAGTAGAGTTAATTATATTTGTAATAGCTGGCAATGTGTGAGGCAAAAATAATAATAACATCTCTAAATTCACGCCATCGCAACCCTCTGCCTTTGATTTAAGACCAAGTATATATTTCTGAATAACTTCTTGACTCACAGGTGAAATACTAAAAACGACATCGCTGTAACGGTGAAATTCGTAATAATGTCATAGACGATATACTGACCATCGGATTGCCCGGGACGTTCAAGAAATGGCAATTAATCGCATAAGGATCAGAGTAGTCAGCAGGTAGTTCTTTCGATTTCTTGTTTGGGATAAAGGTAGCTTTTAGATTTTTCCATAGGGCTTTGGAATTGTTCAAGTTACCATTGATATTGTATTTAAAATAAGCCACTTTTTTGTGATACAAGGATGATGATACAAGAGATTTAAACTGTTTATAGTAAATCTTTTTACTCTCCGTCCTGCACTCACGGTTTTGTTTTAAAACACCGTCACGCAATCTCATCATAACCTTCAGTATCCTATCCGTTAACCACGGATATGACGGTTCTCTGATCAGACAGGTCTTAAGTCGCGCGAAGGCATCGAACACCGCGATAATGTGAGAGTAAAATGCATTAACCTTCTCTGTTAATGTGTTCAAAGTTAAAATACTACTCCAGTCAACCCCAGATAGAACCCTACCTAAGCTCTCACCACAAAATATATGCTTAAAGGCCCTATAATTTACCAAGACAAGTTTAAGTCTCTCGCGTTTAATAAAAAAATCGCAAATGTTTATATTTTTAAACGGTTCAACAGCTACCCGTTTAACCCGCAGATTCGAACACACTAAATCGATGAGTGTCTCAATCGTTTCTGTGAAATGAATAGGAGTCGATACCATCTGAGTTAGACCTAGGCATGTTAAAAATTCCATCACCTTTCTTGTTTTACAGTCGTTCGTGTTAGAGAGATTAACATTAAAATCTCCCACTAGCACACAATAGTCAATATTATTAAACGAACTAATAGTGTCAGTCATGGCGTCAAGAAACAGGTCCAGGTTGAGCCAAGGAGGGCGGTATCCCGTGCCAACTGCAACCTTTTTCCCATTAAACGTAGTAGTAACCCACATTTGCTCGATTAACTCGTGTTTTGGATCTATAGCAACAGCTAACGTACGTACATTAAGGCAACTTCTAATGTAAAAGCCAACACCCCACCGCGCCCCGAGCGCACACTTGCCGGCTGCGGCACGTAACGCAGACGGTACCCGGGCACAGTCGGCCTATTTATATACACAGATTCAGTCATACAAGAAATTATATACAAAGGGAACTAATATTTACAATCGACCAATCACAGGATATTTCAATATTGTTACGATGACGTAACGAGCTTGAGCGCGCGCTTTCAGCGAACGCCGCTCATATATAAACACGTGGCACGGGAATTCACGTCATCTATAACGGGTTGGGAGCCTTCTGCGCTCACCCACAGTCCGCGTAAAGTTGTTAAGGCCATCTGAGGCCAACAAACACAAAAAAAAAAAAAAAAAAAATTCACCTCATTTGACGCTCCGCGCCGCAGAGTGCGGACGTGTACAAAGCTTTATGTATTGCAGCTACAAACACATACTCATACTAAATAAAGAATATTAATTGTCCTGTCAACTAGGCGTACTGTCGACGGACGCGTAACTTCATAGATGCCTTAAATAATTCGTGCCACTTAGCGTAGGTACTAAGTTATGTCCACAAAGCGATAGCAAACGTACGTTACCATTCATTTGTGACGATGTCGTTTAGGTTTTTTGGATTAAATTCAAAATCGCCGAAGACGAAGCTTATATTAAGCGCATCCGTATTTAAGTAGAAAGAACAATTGTAGATTCTGCATATTCGCAAATAAATTAGATGTATTTAATTCATTTCATAGAACGCTAGAACAATTTTACGTCTATACTAGTATCTGAAAAGAGAGAGCACACGACCACGCCATTAAAAAAATTAACCCGAGCAAATCCACTCGATCCATCTCGGTGTAGGACATGAGGTAGTAGATAGAGCAAGCGACATGAACGAAGCCTGCATCTAGGGTCGCGAGCGCGTCGTAGTCGTTTCGTTGACAGTTTCATAGTTTTGTATGTACCTAAGCTGCAAATAGGGATACACCAAGCGTATCCTGACGAACTCACGTTTATGACGGTGCGCTTGTGTGGACAGCGGGCCTTATCATCACAGTATATATGTACTTATACTTATATCTAAAGTCTACGTCTAAAACTTACGTCTGTATATCCCCAAGAGGTAGGAGTGTATATCACGAGCTGTTTGAGGCACATATTATATAGGCAAACCTTTATCATCTAACGCAGAGAGATTTAAGGCGCTACAACAGGCAAAACGGCTTATCTTTAAAAAAAATTTACTTTGCCTATACTGTTTAGGGTATCAGAAAAATACTTTTAATGTCTTTGGTTACAACTCACAAGTGCCATCTGTTAGAAGATAGTGGATCTGCTGCTAGAATGCCTTAGGCGCCATCTATTAAACTTTGTCGGAGCTACTAGTACAGACATTCACTAACAGGTAGCACTAGTGCAGTCAAAAGTGCATCTCAATCTGTTAGAAAACAGCAGAACTGCTGTCATACCGCCACAGACGCCATCTATTAGACAATAGCTGAATTATTATAGACAGTTTTGTAACTCATCATCTTTTATTACCATCCTCTTTTTAGTATCATCAATATAGGTTTCAAAGTTTCAATATTACAAAACAAATAAATTAATAATCAATACTTTAGTACCCTAGTTTTGTGCATTGTGTCCAAAACGGCAAAGGAAAAAAAATCAGCGGAATAAAAAAGGTGTAATTTACATATACAGGGTGATTTTGAAATCGTGTAATTCCTTTTAACCACGCATTCTACTGGTGATATAGAATAACCCTGACCATATTTTTATTTAATTAGATTTATTTTTTTTGAAAAATTATTATTCCGTTTTTTTCGTGAAATGGTGTCAGATAGTCATATGTTAACCAACCGAGGCAATTTTAATTTTTTACTAATTAAAATAAAAAAACATATTAATAATTAATGTCGTAAATAATAACGGGCGGTCCTTTTTATTGCCCCTTATTATTTACGACATCAGTTATTGTTATGTTATTATTTTTAAATTAGTAAAATATTAAGATTGTGTCAGGTGGTTAAAATATGACTATTTAAAATCATTTCATGAAAAAAATATGTACTCTAATTTTGCCGAAACCATTATTCTAATTAAGAAAAAATATGGTCTGGTTTATTCTATATCACCAGTAGAATGCGTGGTTAAAAGGAATTACACGATTTCAAAATCACCCTGTATATTACGTAGAGGTAACCTCGCTATCACACATCGCCACGGGCGGACACGTAGTCACACATAAGGCGAAACAGGCAACACCCGCCGGACACACATGCGAACGTCGTGGTGTTCGAGAAGAATAAGCGAGGTGTCTCTCAGATACTTCTATAATTCATAACACAAATAAAATAGAGAAATATGCACTTAAAGTATTTAATGTTATATAACTATACAAACTTATTTGAAACGTCTGTCGCGTACAGATAGCAACAAGTAGTACGAATGAGCTATGTATAGCACAGCATACAGGTAATTGTTGAAAGCTAACTAAGTCAGCGACAACGGATCATTTCCGTTTGTGTTTGGCCGCCTTCAGCGCTCGGTAGGCGGCCACCGCGTCCAGGCGCGCGCGCTCGCGGCGCTGCTGGTCGGCCGACAGCGCGGCGCCCGCGCCCCCCGCGCCCCCCGCGCCCCCCGCGCCCCCCGCGCCCCCCGCGCCCCCCACCCCCAGCATGTGCGACAGCAGCAGGTCGCGCCGCCCCGGCTGCAACACAAACAACACACAGCGTGTTCACTCACGAGCGCCACGTGCCACCGACTCTCGTAAACTTAAGGAGTAATATACTGACCCGAGGTGCGCCGTCGTTCTTCTTCAGCTTGAAGTGTAGAGCGGGCGGCGCGTGGGACACGTCGCCGAAAGACACGCGCTCGTACACCACCTCGGCCTTCTCTTTGCTCACCTGTAATTTATATAACAGATCGATGTCGATTAGAGCGAAGGGCGAGGCCACTGACTTGAACATTCAGCACCACGTCGGCGCGCCATCTATGCTGCGGCCAATATGCCCTGCTAGAGTCGGTAGAAGAGTTACCTCTACCGCAAATAGTTTTAACATTTGAATTATTTATTCTGTTTGAAACAAATGGACCAACACATAAGAAAGTAGAATTAAATTGTACTTCTATTATCTTTAAAAATCATAGCATTTAAATGATAGCTTTTGTTAATCCTGTGTTATATCATTATCTTCTGAATGTAGCTTGTTATTGTGCTTGTAAATATTATTATAAATGTATGTTCATAGCAACACATTGTTATTTTTTATATTCATAAAGTATTTAGCCGAACAAACTGTACGGTTTATATATACATACATATGTTCATAGCGAGCGACCGCTCAGCTGACGGCGAGGTCACACGACCTTGCGCGACCGAGGTACGAACTATTTAACCTGCGACACCGGGCCGCGCTGGACAGTGAGAATCCGCCTTCCATCGAGAAACATTTGTCCGTCGCTCGCGCATAGACTCAATCGATATCTGTTATATGTTATCCAATTATTATTTTCTTTAACTTTCGCCTTCTTACTTCTACTAGTGTGTGTGCTAAACTATAGTGAACACGGACAGTCATAAGCGTAGAAAAGTACAAACTTTTTCTACGCTTATGACTCGACTATGGTCCGTGTGTTTGTGAATAAACTTTCACTACCTTACATCAAGCTAACTTTTATTTTCACCTCAACTTCGCTTGCTTCTGCTTATATCACACTATAATTGGTGACCCCGAACTGGACACAATGGAATATCGTTCTAGAAGCGTCGCGATGGAGCAATCTCGACAAGATGGCGCGCAACATTTTGGCGAGTCATGCCGCGTCGATGTACGTGCGCCACCCTTCTATCCCGAGAAACCGACATTGTGGTTCGCTCAGATGGAAGGACAGTTCGTGTTGGCGAATATCATAAGCGATACCACAAAATACTTTCATTAAATCGCGCCGCAATGTGACCACAATACGGCGCCGAGGTTGAAGACGTCATCACTTCTCCACCGTCGAGCAACAGGTACGACAAGCTCAAGGAAGAGCTGATAAAACGCTTGTCGGATTCCCGAGAGCGGAAGGTGAAGCAGCTGCTCGACCACGGCAATTTGGGGACAGGTAGTCGTCGCAATTCGTTCGCCATCTTTAAAACCTGGCGGGCTCCGGCGTTCCACAGAATTTCGTGCGGACCATCTGGACGAGTCGTCTACCACCAGGGAATCAGAACATCATTGCGTCCCAGCCGAAGGCCTCGCTAACGGAACTGGCAGAGCTTGTAGAGCGCGTGCACGACGTCGTCAGCCCCAACCCGCAGGTGGCGTCGGCATCCAGTACACCTACCCCCAACATCGTGGCAGTGATGGAACGGCAGATCGCAGCGCTTACCAAACAGGTAAAGGCGTTGTCGTCGGAGGTAAGGCGATCTCGAGGCCGCGATCGTTCAGCTAGTCGCAGCCGCGAACGTCGACGGATTAGCAGAACTTGTTCGCCAGCCAACTGTCGCAAGTACCCCCTACGTTGGTACCACGGCAAATTCGGCGACAGGGCGAAGCACTGCATAAAGCCGTGCAATTACGCGGGAAACGAGGCGATCGATAATGGCGACGAACGATTGCCCGGGCGCCGGTCGCCTGTTCGTCACTGACTTGAACTCCAAGGTACAGTTTTTAGGGGTCACAGGTGATTTGTGTATATTTCCAGTGGAAAAATTAAAAATAAACCTGTTAGAAATAATTTAGATTTGTGTGCTGCTAACGGCACAAGAATAAAAACTCATGGGTTCATACATTTTAGAATAAACCTGTAGCTGCGCCGTGACTTTACTTGGCGATTTATTATCGCAGACGTCACACAGGCAATAATAGATGTGGATTTTTTGAGCCATATTAACCTTGTTGTCGATTGCAGGAACCAGCAGCTAATCGACATCAATACTAGCCTTACTACCGCGGCTTTATCTGCGTGTTCTTCCGACATCGTTTCCTCGATAAAGGTAATCACTGGCGAGCCTGTGTATCACAATATACTCAGGGAGTTGATACCTGATATCACTCGCCCTTCTGGCACACATCACATATCTAAACACAATACCGTACACTATATACGTACCACACCGGGTCCGCCCATATCATGCACACCTCGTAGGTTAGACCCGGATAAATTAAAGATAGCGAAGGAAGAGTTTGCTACTATGCTGCAAATGGGTATAGCCAGACCTTCTGACTCTTCTTGGTCTTCTCCAGTACATCTAACTCCTAAGAAAGATTGCGACTGGCGCCCCTGTGGCGACTACAGGATGCTGAAAGCCAGGACTGTCCCAGACAAATACCCGATTCGGCACATCCATGACCTTGCTCATAGTCTGTCAGGGTGCAGGGTCTTCTGCGCTTGCATTTTTTTACGCTAAGCTTAGTCCTTCCCAACGTAAGTACTCACCGTATGACCGAGAACTGCTTGCAATATACGAAGCAATCAAGCACTTTCGGTATATGGTCGAGGCAAGAGATTTTGTGGTTTACACGGGCCATAAACCGCTATGTTACGCTTTCCACTCTCGCAAAGAGAATTGTTCGCCTCAACAGTTCAGTCATCTCGATTTCATATCCCAGATCACCACGGATATCAGTCTCATCTTCGGTAAGGACAATGTCATTGCTGACACACTGTCGAGAATTGACGAGATTGCCAGACCAGTAGACGTTAAGTTATTGGCAAGATTGCAAAACTCTGATATTGAGTTGCGCAAACTACTGGATAGCAACAAACCGTTGTGCTTTAAGAAGGTGGTGATACTGGGTACAGATGCTGAACTGTTCTGTGACATAAGCGGTATCATCAGCCGACCATATGTTCCGAAAGACCTTCGGTATCAAGTGTTTGAGAGCCTGCATTCCCTAAGTCATCCCAGTGCAAACGCAACTGCCATACCTGTGACAGAGCGTCACACTCACAGCGGTACATGTGGCCAAGTGTAAGGAAGGATTGCAGAACGTGGACACAGTCGTGTCTAGCATGTCAGCGGTCCAAGGTTAGTCGTCATGCTTCTCCTCCCGTCGGTACATTCAAGTTGCCATGATCAAGGTTCGCGCATATCCATATAGACTTAGTTGGCCCGTTGCTACTGTCTCATGGATATAATTATTGTCACACTGCCGTCGATCGATTTACTCGTTGGCCTGAGGCAATACCTATTCGCGATTGATACGTTTTGGATGTCCGTCTGACATTGTGACTGAACGCGTCGCGCAATTTGAATGTGCCTTATTTAAGCGCTTGTCATCCGTCATCGGGTTCCAACATAAAAGAACTACAGCATATCACCAAGCTTGTAATAGCATGGTGGAACGCTGCCACGGCAATGACAACTGGTTGGAAACGCTGCCATTAGTCCTCCTTGGTGTACGCAGTGCCTACAAGGAAGACATTCGCACATCTTCAGCTGAACTCGTATACGGCGAGTCGCTAAGATTGCCCGGTGAGTTCTTCCACCCACAGGCTAACCACTTTAGTGATGTGACGGATTATCTATCTCGTCTGAGAAACTTCGCCAGACGAATCCAGCCGTCACCAGCATCCCGACACGTGAGTCGGGCTGTCTTCATTTTTAAAGACCTTGCCACAGCATCGCACGTCTTTCTTAGAGAGGAGATAAACCGTGGTCGCTTGAAACCAGCGTACACCAGTACTCAAGAAGAGCGAAAAGGCACTAACCATTCTGTTAAATGGAAAAGCAGTCACAGTATCCGTAGACCGCGTTAAGCCAGCCTACATACATGATACACAAAACACGAACACACACTCAAACACTAATAACTCCAAGCAAACACCATACACATTACAAAATACATCACTATCACCACCACAGACTTCCAGTGGCCCTGATGCCGAGTAACGCGATGTTCGAAGAACGCGATCAGGGCGCAAGGTTCATTTCCCAGATTATTATCGCCCGTAGGACGGTCTCTAGGAGTGGGTGATGTAGCGTGTTATTGTGCTTGTAAATATGTATTATTATAAGTGTATGTATATAAAAACACATTGTTATATTTTATATTAATAAAATATTTAGCCGAACAAACTGTACGGATTATATAATATATACATATGTTTATAGCGAGCGACCGCTCAGCTGACGGCGACGTCACGTTGACGTTGCGCGATCGAGGGACGAACTAAATAACCTGCGACACCGGGCCGCGCTGGACAGTACGAAGCTCTACGTCACCTACCTCCGCGAGCAATTGCGACGCTGACGCGCCTCTTCAATGGCATCCTCCGTACCGGACACTTGCCCTCCGCTTGGCGACTAGGCAGAGTCATCATACTCTCAAAGCCGGGGAAGAACATCCTACCGCCGGGAAGCTATCGCCCCATCACGCTCCTCTCGACGACATTGAATTTATTCGAGCAGCTGCTACTGCTGCACATGACGCCACACCTTCAACCACGCGACGAACAGTTCGGCTTCCGCGCCGAACACTCCACTACTGACCAGCTCGCGAGGGTACTGCACGACATCGCGGTTGCTCGCAACAAACGCGAGCGCGCCGTCGCAGTATTTCTCGATATGGAGAAAGCGTTCGATCGCGTATGGCACACCGGCTTGCTGTGCAAGCTGTCCGTATCCACTACTCCCCGTCGAGTAATTAGGATCGTGGCCACCTTCCTGCAAGACAGACGCTTCCAAGTGGCGGTTGAAAGCGCCCTGTCTACAGAGCGGGAAATTGCCTCTCTCCCGTGTGATACACGGACGACATCCCCGTCACCGACAGCGTTAAGCTCGCGTTGTACGGCGACGATGCCGCCTACATCGCGACATCGATGAACGGTGTCCACGCGATGACCAAGATGCAGCGCACCCTAGACGCGTTTCCCCGTTGGCTGAAGGACTGGAGACTGACGCCAACGTGGCGAAGACTCAGGCGATCTCCATGAACAGCAAAGCCTTGCCACAGTTCATGGGAGAGAACATCGACTGGTCCGCGACGGTGAAATACCTCGGCGTGACCATCGACCGCGCCCTCTCCATGAAGCCCCACGTCAACAACGTAGTCGTCCAAACGCGCACCGCGCGCGCTCTCCTGCGACCCGTGCTATCGTCCCGACTGCCGCTCCGTGCAAAGCTCGGCGTGTACAAGGCGTACATCCGCAGCCGACTCACCTACGTTGCCCCGTCTTGGTTCGCTCTCACCTCTGAGACGAACCGCCGCCGGTTGCCTGCGCAGCAGTCGCTTACGCTCCGCACTATCACCGACGCCCCTCGCTTCGAGCGGAACAGGACGATCTCCAGGGAGTTGTGCATGGAGAGCTTGGACGACTTCGTGAGACGCCTGAGCACCAACTTGTTCGTGCGCGCCGACGGATCGCACGCCTGCCATCTGCGGGAGCTTGCACCCTATCATAGGCGACCGCCGGACAGGACCAACGTGATGGCAACACTCACCGCACCTACGTGATGCCCCTCCCTGACGCTGGCTGACGGGCGCTCCCCGGGCAACCCTTCTCTAGGACCTCGACCTCACCAAGCGCAGGAGGGACCCATCGAACAGGACCCGAGCGCTGCTGGCCAGTTGGTCGCCCGCGGGGACTCACCCTTGCAGGCTGGTCCTCGCTAGCTGCGCTACCCACCGGCTCCGATGATCCGGACTGACCAACGGGCCCACACGGGCCCACCCCAATGACCCGCCTGTTTTAGCAGGCAGCGACGAACACCACCAAGACAGGCCACGGCCACGGCCTGGTCTGGTTACCCCGAGACCCCGTAGGGGTCTACGAAAAAACCACTGATCGTGCTGGACAGTGAGAATCCGCCTTCTGTCGTGAAACGTTTGTCCGTCGCCCGCGCATAGAGTCAATCGATCTCTGTTATATATGTTATCCAATTATTATTTTCTGTAATTTTCGCCTTCTTACTTCTACTATTGTGTGTGCTAAACTATAGCGAACACGGACAGTCCTAAGCGTAGAAAAGTACAAACTTTTTCTACGCTCATGACTGTCCGTGTGTTTCTGAATAAACTCTCACTACCTTACATCAAGCTAACTTATATTTTCACCTCAACTTCGCTTGCTTCTGCTTATATCACACTATACTGATTTAGATTACAATCTTAATTGAGTGACCAGTTGATTAAAAAAACACCAATCAATATTAAGCTATTCTTAAAATGCTATGATTTTTTAAAGATAAAATGTTCTGAAAGGCTGTTGTTCAGGGCATCGACCCTAAAATGATACCCTAAGTTTATAAATATAATTATTGTTTTGGGATTTTCAGTGTTTTTAATACACACTATAGAACAAGGTAAAGGTGCTTAGGGATCCCACCAACATCTTCGGGGCCCAAGCCAACCTCACCTACGAGCGGTGCACCTATCGGACAACGGACGGGGCTCTGGCGCGGGCTTTCCCTTTTTAGGGTTGGGAGGTCAGACGGCAGTCGCTTCCGTAATAGCCAAATTAGCCAAACCAAAAATGGAAAGTTTAGGTAGAGACTGCCACAGATAGGGCGCCGCTGCAAAACGGTGCGCAGGCGTCGCCCAACTCCTGTGGCAAGTGGGCTAGGGCTACCTTGTCAGGGGTGGACATGGCTAAAGACGCGAGCTACAACCCAAAAGCTCCGTTTCGCATCATGGAACATTGGCACGCTAACCGGACGCACGAAAGAACTCGCCGAAACACTCCACAGGCGGAGGGTGGCCGTGGCGTTCCTGCAGGAGGCTCCGGTGGTGGTTGCTTGAAAAGTCAAATCCAAGGAGTTCGCCTCGGTTATTGGCGACCAGCCCAAGACCAATGGGACAGAATTCAGGCAACCATCACTGGGGCGGCGCGGACGATGCTGGGCGTCTCAAAGAGCAGCCGCAAATGTGACAAAGAGACATGGTGGTGGAACGACACAGTCCAGAGGGAGATAAGGGTGAAGAAAGCCCTCTACAAAACGTGGCAAGCGACCAGATCTCCTGAAGATCGCGACGCATACAGAGCTGCCAAACGTGCCACTAAGAGAGCTGTAGCCAGAGCCAGGCGCGACCACTTGGAACCTCTTTATGAGCAGCTGGAATCATCTAAGGAGCAGAAGCACATATATAAGGTGGCACGTTCCAGAATCAAAGCGGCACAGGACATCTCCAAGTGCCGCTAAAAGTTCCTGGGGGCAACCTTTTATGCGAGAACCTCGCGGTAAAGGAGAGATGGCGCACGTACTTTCACGAGCTGCTGAATAAGCAGCGAACCTAGAACTAGTGCCTCCGATAGCGCCTGAGGAAGTCCAGACGGCCCTTCGCCACATGAAGAATCGGAGCCTTACCGACTTATTAACAATGTTGTCATTAGAAGCACGCTGCACGCCACAAAGCCATAAGCTCTCATAAAGGTGAACTGAAACTCGCAAGTTACCTCTAAGGCCTTAGTTTGTTTAGCTTTCTTCTTGAGCGCCAGTTTCTGTGTCCTGCTCAAGTGCTGCGGCGGGTCAGCACCACCACCGCCGCTGCCGCCGCGCTTGCGCGCCTCCTTCTCGGCGCGTCGCCGCTTTTTAGCGCGTCGCTCGCGCTGTTCGGCCATACGCTGACCTTTGTAATCCTCAGCTTCCAAATCATGCTGCACAAATAGATGTTTTATAAATATTGACAATTGAACAGGTCCTCAATGATAACAGTGTAGCTGTGTTATCAGGAAATTTGCATGATTGTCAGCTGTCACTGTATTATGTGTGAACACATGAATATTATTCACCCAAAAATTTGCAATACTAGATTGCCATATTTATTTAATGTTTTAAATAAATATGGCAATCTAGTTCTGCAAATTTTCATTTAAAGTTAAGCACAGAGATTAAGTTAAATTAATAAAGGTAAACTTACAGGGTAATCTACTTCTTCTTCAGGACTGTGGAGTGCCTTGATAGCACTGTTAATTCGCAGAGAGAATCCACGTCCTGTTTCACCTGGTAACTTGTGTAGCCGAGTTATTGGGTTGTCAGTTTTTACTTGATGATCTGCAATGTAAAGGCAAACAATGACTTTTAAATACTACTACTAAGCTTAAAGCAGGGAAAAGCTAAGTAGTGCAGTAGTAGCAGCAGCAGTAAGCAACTGAGATCACCACTGGGCGAGTGCTACCACGGGAAGTGCCCAGATCGCTTTACTTAAATTTGCAATCTATAGATTGTATACAACATTATTAATAACAATTTCATAACTGCCAATTACAAATGTTACAACTTTAAGGGCTTGTCCTACCACCTTCAGATAGCATTTATCTATAATATGAAAGTCTCGCCATCTCTCTTCTTAAATCTAACAAGAGTGAGACTGAGTGAGAAATTTTACTTGTTAGTTGTAAGGACTAGCCATAAATTTGATTTTGTGAGCTTGCAAGTGAAATTCAAGAGTCCAAACTATAAAGGACAAGCTACATGTAGAACAAGAAATAAATTTGACATTAAACAATATTATTAATTGGTTAACATTGAATAATTTGAATATTAATTTAGGTAAAACCTATTTTATGACATACAGAAATAGACTAAGTAAATTGACGAACATGGATATTTGGTATTTACACCAAAAAATTGAGGAAGTAGGGGTTACGAAGATTTTAGGCTTAATTATTGACAATAACTTTTTAAAAGTTATCTGACGGCGCGGAGACAGTGTCTAAGAGTCTCTGGCCAACTAAGTGACTCCAGAAATAATAATTATGGTGTGCCACAAGGCAGTTTGTTAGGACCTAGTTTGTTCAATATATATATAGATGATATCTACAAACTACTTCTCCCCAATTCAGAAATGGTTTGCTACGCGGATGACACTGTTATACTCTTTAGGGGTGCAAACTAGGAAGAAACATTTGATAGGGCAGAAAGTGGCATGGCTACAATAGCGAATTGGCTTAATAACAACCTTCTGACGCTTAATTTAAACAAAACCAAATTCATGTGCTTCCATAAAACTGCCGCTTCTGCTCCGCCTACTTCATTAAAACTGAAGTTACACATATGTCACAACCCATCCTCTACTAAATGCACTTGTAGCATCATCAATAGAACTCCTGAAACCAAATACCTTGGTGTCATGATAGACCAAAAACTTAATTTCCAAATCCACATTAACTCCCTTTCGAACAGAGTAAGAAAAACTATAAAGATAATGAGACAACTAAGATATGCCGCCTCTCCAGAAACACTTAAAATGACTTACTATGCACTGTGTCAATCACTGCTCATCTACTGCATCCCCTGCTGGGGTGGAGCAGCCAAATCACACATGATTCAACTAGAGAGAGCACATCGCACTTTATTAAAAACTATGCTCAGAAAGCCAAGGCTATACCCAACCACTAAACTCTACGAGGAATGTCAACTCCCTAAGTGTCCGGAAACTTTTCATATACTTTATTATTTTACCTGTGCACAAAACAGTTATTTCATCTCTGGAATATAACGACCTGATCAGCCGTCGTCTCTTTAGAGTACCTGTACCTGTATGTCCCGTTCCTATCAGCTTACGTTTATAATATTGCTTCCAAATGCTGTGACATATGTCTGAATACAGCATCAGAGACAAAAATAAAAGCCTATGAATGGTTAAGTAAACTCACTTATGAAGAGACAGAACAGCTGTTAACCACAATAGCATAGAACATATTTACTTATTTATATTATTTAGAACTATGTTTTACTAATATATATAATAGTATTCCCTATATGTGTTATATTTATAGTTTAATAAGTATATAATATAATTAGAAATTTAAACGTGATCTCTTAGTTTTCAGTATTTTAATATTTTTATTTTGTTAAATTGTCTTGTTGTCTTACCTTATATAGTTATAAACACTGTTTTACTAGTTTCTATTATAATTATGTAATTACAATTGTAAAGTGCAGGAGCTCTAAATCTCTATTGTAATTACGTTTGGCTGGGACCCCACGATACAGGCTTGCCTAGTGTGTGGACCGCGTTAAATATTTACCTGATAAGATCAGCTACACTAACTTTATGTTTTGTTAAGCACTTTTATAACTTTTTAATGTTATAAAATAAACGATTTTTTATTTCATTTTTTCATTTTCATAACTTAAACTGGAAACAGCATATTGAAACATTGTGTCTCAAACTAAATACATATGCATATGCACTTTATAGGTTAAAGAATACAGAGAGTATCACAGGTGTTTTAACAGCTTATCATGGTATGTTTACTCTCTTTTATGGTATGGTGTTATTTTCTGAGGCAATTCTACTGATAAAGAAACTGCATTTAAGGCGCAAAAGAAATGCATACGAGCAATATTCAGTATTAAAACTACAGACAGTTGTAAATCATATTTCAAAAATTTTAAAATTCTATCTCTACCATGCATTTACATATTGAAAACTGTCGTATTTGTGCGCAAAAATATTAATCTATTTAAAATCCTTAACAATAAGAGGCGAGACTTGGAAATATGTATGCCTAGAAATAAAACAGCCTTATTAAATAAGAGTGCACTTTGCATGGCTGTTTGATTGTACAATTGTTTACCTAAAACAATGTTCAATATTTCAGATAGCATGTATATTATATTTAAAAATAAAGGCTAACAAATATTAATTGGAAAGAGTTACTATTCCATAAATGATTATTTAATTGAATTGTAATAAAATGTAAACATATGACATGTGCATATTTAACACATTGACTGCCATATAACAGACAAAATAGAAAATGTATTGTTCGTGGTCATTCATGACCGGCATGGCGTTCAATGTGTTAATTAATAATAAATAATGTTAAATTTAATTTTTTTATATTCAAGTAATAACCATATAATTATATAAACAGCATGTATTTATGAATTTTCTGAATGTAATCAGTATTATTTGTTGTGTTAATTTTGCATGCTGCTGTGCCAGAATATGATGAGACTAATATCATTGTAAGAGCTTTAATACCTACTCATGTTCTACAAAATAGTTTTGATTTGATTTGAAAAGATAAAAGACAGGTTTTATTTTATTTTCTTCAAAAAGCCCAGGCTTAGTCATTGGAGGAAGGTACATGGTAGATAAAACTGAAACAGTGTTCCTACATTCGCTTTAAATAGATTAAGATTTTAACCTCACAATATACACAAATGTGATATTTCTTTAGATGGCACAGTGATAACAGTGGATTCAAACCTTCCCTTACAGAACAAATATTGTGATCACTGGGTGGGTATTGTCTATGTAAATGAAAATGTTTTAATATTTGTGAAATCTGCGAAAATAATTTTTGTGTGGAAGTCAACAAAAACTGCTAAAGTTTACAGTTACAGTTAGGTTAAACAGGAATATTTTGAAATTCATCATCTACATAATATGAGTAAGATTATAAAATATGACTGTTACAGAATAAAATACAGGCAGAAAGTGTATGAAAATAATGACAACTTTAGATTTTTATTGTGTTAAACTATGAGCCTTCACTATTAGTCTATTGATGGTTGTTGAAATAAATTCCACTAAAGTGAAGTTGCTGCTAATAGCCTACCTAGCCTTCTATTATTAATTCAATTTTAAATATGTTCATACTCTGTGGTAACCACATAAGGTAAACAAAACTAACCTTACTCAGATAGTTAGCTAACTTTTATTAAGTTAGCTAACTATCTGAGTAAGGTTAGTATAATAATAAACTTTTATTTTAGACTATTGTCCATAAATGTTAGTAATACAAAAACACAGGCTGCAAGTATAAAAAGATTGACAAAATGCTTTAAAAAGCCTGATATTAACTTCCTGTGAACATCAAGCAAATCTGCGGGCGATATTACAGCAAACTGACAATTATTAGGTGGCCGAGATATTTAAACTGTGACACCCTATTTAAAGTTACATCATTTATCTGAACAGATGGAACAGTTTCAGGCCTTTTGGAGCCTGCTTTAAATATCATGACTTCACTTTTTTTTTACATTGTGTACAAGACCAAGGGACTGCATATTTCTCACACCTCCCAAGCAACTGTTGGAGGGAGTAAATTGATTAAAAAAGAATTCACATAGGGAATAAAATAAAATAATGCAAATATTACCTTTAACGCGCGCCAAATTTCTAGCTTTGTTAGTTTTTTTCTTGATAACCTCTTTTTTGTTCGGATCCTGAAGACCAAAGAGCCGCATTAGCGAACGCGGTACCGGTTGTTCGTCGGGATCTTTTGGTGGAGCATTTATCTTACCTTTTAAACTAAGATAATAATAAATTACTAAGATATGACCATTATTCGTCTTCAGCAAATAAGATATATACATAATTATTACAGATAAATCGTGGTTCTTACCTTTCTAAACGTTTAGCTTGTTGTATTAAAGGGTCTTTTACCCCACGATGTTTCTTTGCTGGTATTTTACGACCCATTTTTTATATGTATTTGCTGATAAATAATATACTTCTTTTAGGTTATTTCAACCATCTGATAAGCATAGTTGCATACTCCGCTGCTGTCAATTAGGAATTGTTTTGGCATACCATTGCTATAGCTACCTGCCAGATGTTAATCGACGAAAGTTATTCCACGACACTACCTATCACTAGTTAATAAGTTATTGGTTGCTTGGTTTGAGCAAACCAAAGTATATAAAATAGGTGGATAAGTAATTTCCAATTTTATTGTCTTGTGTTTATTTACACAGCAACGCAAACGTCATGTTTATTTTTAATATTTTACAATTTGAATCCTAGCTTTTTAATCCCTTAGTGGTTAATTAACTTGGTTGGTGGACTATAGTCTAGCTATAGCCATAGCCAATGCTGCGACATTGCTAGCTGGTATCTATATTACGAACGTCAAATCTATAATAATCTGTCGATTAGTATTTTAAAAACTACAATCTGTATTTGTATCTTAAAGAAGAATTAGTGATCGGCGAATATCGTCGAACGTATTCTTCCGTACTTTTTTGGGTACTATGGGGACACATAGATTTCCTAACACAAACATCTACAGGATTTTGTTATAACCTATGGTCATAACGACCAATTCACACTCCAAAGACAAAGCACACACTGATTCATAGACGTAATGGACACATAGTTATGAATGAAAAGAAAATGTGTGTGTGTGTATAATAACACTGCTTACGCTTCGGTACACTTTCAGGTGCAAGTATACGACTCTACTCTCTACTCACAATTACTGACGTTATTATTATGTATTATAATTACTTTTATTATAGGTAATTATGTAAATATATAATTGGTACCAGCCAAAAATTAAAGGCATGATCGAAAAAAATTGAGAATAAAGAAGCATTATTCGAGATTACATAACAAAAAAAGTAAATATTTCTAGTAACAGGAGTAAAATGACCGTCACAGAGTATACATTTTTGCCTATAATTTTTAAAATACGTCACTTGGATTTTGTTTTATATTTTTCTGATAGCTATTATAAGTTTATAACAGCCTGTTACCTGATTCAGGCTTGACTTCGACTTCTGGGACATTCTGTGTATATAAATCTTGTGTCACGGTGTTTGTGGGCGCACTCATGAAACGGCTCGACCGATTTTTATAATTTTTTATGTATATTTGGTAGGTATAAGAATAGGTCGTATGGTTATGTATATTTCATACCGCTAGGTGATTAGGGTGTCCCTATCGAATGAATTTATATGACGGGATAACGTTTGCTTGATCAGCTAGTATATATGTGTATGTTTATATCAAAGTATATTTGTATATGTATTTACTTAGGTACCCAAAAGAAATAAATACTTATATAAAAAATATAGTAACCAGAAACAGGGATAACCTAACGGGTAACCGTTGGATTACCAGGCAGACGTCTTGAGGAGGAATCATATCTAGATCGCAAATGAATGTGGAAATGATTCGTGCGGCCATGCCGATTCTAATAACATCGAGGAACCCCGTGGTAGGTTTAGTCGGTTTGACCGGAGTGTCGCCATCTTTCCCCGGGTGAGTCCGATTTAACCCCTCTGCCCACTCCCGTTGTGCGATATGCGTTCACGCAATCACACACGTAAAAAAATGTGGTCAAATGACAAATAGTCATACTAGTCACAGTAGTAGTAGTTATTACATAAATCTATTGGTACATTGAAATTTATTAAATAAAAATATAATTACGTTTGAATTTTTACAAAACATGAATATATTCATCTTCGCATTTTTAAAATCCCGGGCTAAATTTTGCAAATGGATGCAGCGCAATTGGATATTTGCCTAGGAGATCTTTTTACAGGTACACAAGCAATTTTTACATAAAATATATTAGTGCTATACAGTTTAATAACACTTTCCTATTTGCACACAGATCAACTTGCACGTGGCTGAAGCTTTTATGGCGATTCCAATCATTCTTCATCCTAAATATAAGATTTTATTGGTAAACCACATCGATAAATATTCGGAGTACTTTTAATTCCTAAGTTTTTGATATAATTTTTTTTTTGTTTAGATTATGTCTTTGTTATTGTATGCATATTAATTATATATTATAGTATTAAATTGTTTCCGTTTAAACATCGCACATTTCTCAGATATATTATACTGCACTAAAGCTTAAATATTTTACAAGATTCCGGTTGAAGTACATCGATATCAGATCGGTACCTATAATTTGTAAAATTTACTTAGTGGACCGTAGACAAACAGGAATCAACGAATGATGTCGTATTGTGATTATTGTGAACGAACGCAGAGTGTGCGGGAGGGGGCTTGTTTTTAGCAGCAAGGTCGTTCTTTGTGTCAAAATTCTACTTCTTGTGACGAACAATTAGTTTCAAAGTATTTACTTAATTTAAAGAGTGACTATTTTATATCCGATTAAAGTTATTGTTGTGCTAGTGTGCCATTGTAGATCTTAGTTTTTAGAACAATCCGTACGCTTCGAACGTTCCAATGAGTTTGGGAGGAGGTCAAAACACTGAGGGCTCAAATGCAGGAGGGATATTTGTCCAATTTAATCAAGATTGCACGTAAGTAAACGAACATTCAGTCGAAGATTATTTACAGTCATGAAATCATTTGTAGTTTATGACATGATATCTGTGACATGATGAAGACTGGCGTCAAGGTGTCCCTGGGTGCTGGTTGCGAAAGTCCACAATGTCACGAATTAATGTCGATATTGTTACAAGTGCGTTTCGTCGGTGGCGCGATGATGCAATATGTCATTGCCAGCTGTTTCGTAATGTCTTCTCCCACAGCATTCGATATCTGTAAACAAACATGGCGTCGAAGGGTGTAAGCAATTAACCGCCTCGCATACCTACTGCTGGCTAGGCTGTATTCTATGGCAGCGCCTTGTGCCCAAGGTGAGGCCACAAATAAGTGTGCCAACATAAAACTTGTCACCCAGAGCCCTTCAGTATTATCAGGCTTTGTTGATGATGGTAACAGCTGGTACCTGGGCAGACCATTTTCAACTTCTCCATTTGGAAATGCATATATTATTTTCATTATATTAGAATTGATGAGGCAATGTTATCCTAATATTACTTTATAAGAATATTATTATGTGGCATTATTTCTTTTTTATATGATACAATATAATAATGGTTGCTCCATTATATATTATATAACATAATAAAAATTATAATTGATTACAGTATATGACAAAATGTTTTCAAAAATTAATAAATCAGAATACAGTTCGATTAACTTCTGCTGTTTGAAATTTCATAATAATAGATAAGACTATGTCTCAAAGACAAAAAGAAACAAAGGGAAACTGAAAAACGTTATCTATTCATTACATATTAAGGTTCTGGTTCAAGGTTTTATTTCTTATTACTAAATGCTTTTTATAACTTGGTAAGGTAACTTTTAATATCATTGCAAAGTATGTGTGAAATTATTCAATTACATTACATTGCTATTTTTGTATCCCGTTTGTCATTACACAATGACAACAATACATTCATTACTATCTGAAGCTAAGACCTTGAATTGCACAGGGAAAATTACAGTAAAATTTTTTAACCAGTTATACAGTCACTGCTTTTGTCTATAAATATTTAAAAAACAATATCATGTTTGTGTTTATCATTTGATGACTCGGCAATTAATTTACCTGTGGTTTTGTTTGCTCATATCATAATGTTATAGAGCTTGGATAAGTGTATAAAAGCAGTAAGAATAGGTTATTAATATAAGACCATTAATAGTACCTATGTATTTTTGAACTAATCTCATTTGATAAGGTACATTATAATCACATTTTCCTCAGGGACTAGCAACTTAAATAAATAAATAAACTCATTCAACTAGTCCGCATGATGGTAAATGGTTACTAGCCTCTGATCTCTTGCAAAATTAAAAATCTGTCTCATACAACTCTAGGAAGAACCTATTAGGGAGGGGATAAAAGGAAAGGAATATTAGAAGCAGGGTTGTGTTTTCCTCCAAAACCCATAGTGAGCAGGTACAAAACCCACAGCAACAGTGTTATTATTCTGTAAATGTTTTTTATATTGTGCAATATGCATAGCCATATTGCGGTTATAAATATTGCACAGTAAATATTTACAAGTGCTTATGTGTGATTTAGGTCCTTGGTGGCGGGCAGCAGCAGTGGCTACCACCTGTTCGCATTGACCCCTGATGATGGTATTGAAGAGATCTATGCTAGCCGCTCCGGCCAAGAGACCTGCCTCGTCGACCGTCTCTTCAGCAGCTCGTTGGTGGCTGTTGTCACAGTATCCGCTCCCAGGTACACTTCAGTCTTTTACTTACGATATATTACTGGGTGATCATATTTGGTGGATCTGACCGCTGACGCTGTTTATTGTCGTCATAGGCGTTTAGGCTTTGTATCTACCATGTTGCTAGGATAATATGAAACAAGATTTGTTCTAACATACATACCAAGTAATGGTTTTACAATTGTTAATTTTTGCACTTATTACGATGTTACCGAGGACTGATTTAAACAGCTGTGAACTCGGCAAACGGAAATGTGCGTAACAGTCACGTTCGTTTGATGTGACGTCACACATTTGATAGGTACGTTACAAGTACTTTTAACATTTGCAAATAATTCAAGTGTTCGCGTGTGCTTAGATGTGTTGATCAAGGTTATATAAATGTGCAAACACGTATTCGTGCTTGATGTACCGACATGATACGTACATACATATATGTATTTTGTGTGTCATTGAATCTAATCGCTCGAGTGAAACTACGTTCATAATACAGTTTGTGTAGAGTGAGCGCAGTTTACGCTTTGTTTACAAACTATACAAGATTATCGTATTTATAAGTAAGGCAAGCTGACCTCCGGCCGCCCGGGGCTGTCTAAAACAAACGTTCAGTTTCATCGCACTACAAAATGTGTACTGTGGTGTATAGGTTCAACATCGACACGGATACAACAGACTCGCAGGGACGTGCGCGTGTGTGTGTGTGTGTCACTACGGCCCAGTTAATTGATTGCCAAAATAGTCCTTCAGCAATAGCACACAGAGAATCAATAAATGACACTGAACCGCCTGTTACGGTTGTGAGATCGCGGTCGGCGCGCGCCCGACCAACGTCGCGGTGACCTCAAACGTTCTAGCAGTTTGTTGCTAATGTAGTATAATACACAACAAGCCACTAATATTAGCTTCGCTAGTGGCGGCGGACCTTTCGTGACGTCCAAGTCTATTTGTGTAGCGGCGGATGTTGCCGTGGACGTGAACTTGGCGCGCCCACCCATCGCGCTCATCGCCTGCTGTTAACCGACCTCTCCACACTCCCGCCGACCACCAATGAGCTGACAGCTTTACCTTACAACGCATTCTTGACCGCTCCTCTGTCCAAGCTGTAGGTGACCGTTTGACGGCCGAGGCGGCGACATTTCGCCGCTAACTGTGCCGCGCGATAAAAATTAATACTTATTAACTATTGATAACACCAGGCATTGCGCAATTCTGCGTTAAAATACGCAAATATTGTCTGCTTTAGTTACAGTCTTACTTTAAGAATGAATCCCGTCCACAGCACTATCGACGTAAACTCGATTCCAGTACAAGCGTTTAGCTGACCCAGAGAGGATAACAGAACACTGCAATAAAACTTCTTGTCATCACAGACAGCATTAGTGTACAACAACAACACTGTCGCTGTACATACTAACCGCTCTACATATCGCTTGTAATTAATACCACGTGCAGATATCACTCGTCCTCCAGTCTTGACTAAAGGGATTAACTCATTCATGGACCGGCAACCATGCACGATTAAAAAGCATTGTCAGTACCGCAAGGCACAGAGATTAAAGATGTTATGAAACGAACGCGAGCCTCCGGAACTGTTACTCGCAACGTAAACTACCCTTCACCCGTTTCAAGTAAGAGGGTGATGCTTCCCGGGCGAGGCGGCTCATTCGTGTCGTCGTCAAACAATTAGCATCGGTGGGCATGGTATGCTACCAGAGCATGCGTATTCTAGTGATTGGTTAAAAATCGTGCCATTAAAAGCAAAATTATAAAAAAAAATAAGTTCATCACTGTAAATAAAAGACAAGCACATGATGGATGAAAAGCTGAATACCGCCTGTATTCAGCTTTTCATCCATCATGTGCAATACAAACGCAGCTGAAACCACGGGAGTAAACTTGTTCTACTAATATTATTAATATTATAGTTTGTGGAGAGATGTTTGGATATTTCTTACTCTCAGTCACGCGTAGCCGTTGAACGGATATGGATGAAATTGGTACATAAATCGACAACCGCGGGCGAAGCCGCAGGCAGAAGCTAATGTTTAGTGAAACTTACAATCTTCCTTATTTAAAGAAAACAATTTGGTAATACATAGATCGCGGGCACTGGCAGTTTATTTATTTGCATCGCGTGTATAATGCGCGAATGTAGATAACGATCGTTTTGTTTATACCTATGTATCTAGTGTTGGAGCGTTGACTCACAAGACCAGCGCGCGATCGGTGACGTCACCCGGCAAGTGACGAACACGCGCTATCTACGCAACATGCGTTTCGCGTCTTACACACTTGTGCGCATCTGTTGACAATGTTGACGCCTCCTAATAACTTTATATAGATATACAGTGCGACATAAAAGAGTAGACAATAAATGAGGGCTCTAGCATCGTACATGTGGCAACACAAGAAGCATGCGATCCACTAATTTTGAAGACTGAGTGTTTGTTTGTTACGCTTTCATGCCATAACTACTCGGCGGAGAATCATAAAATTTCGCATATAGGTACGTCAATTATCATAGTAAGGGATCTTAAAATCGAAAAAAACATTATAATACTTCTTTTGATGGTTAGCTTGTGCTCATCCTAACTATAAAATAAACCGAAACAGAAAAGGACAAGATACCTTTTATCCAGAAAAAGTACTGTTGAAGGTCGATGCTGTGTACACTGATTTCAGCAGCGCTTTTGACAAAGTCAGTCATTCACTGCTATTGTCGAAGCTTGCCGAGGTCGGTGTGTATGGATCACTCCTGACCTGGTTTAAATCTTATCTTGAAGGTAGATCACAGATTGTAACAGTGAACGGATGTGGATCTCAGACTTATTGCGCAACTTCAGGTGTCCCACAAGGTTCGCATATCTCACCTGTCCTGTTCTCTGTATTCATCAACGACATATCTACTCAGATGAAACACAGAAAACATCTGATATTCGCAGATGACTTAAAATTTATAAAACAGTAACATCTTCTGACGACGCTGCCAAACTACAGAGCGACATAAACAAAATACAAGAGTGGTGTCCAAAAAACTGTATGTTGTTGAATATTAGTAATTTTTACCAAATCAAATTTAAAGAAAAACAGTCTGTTATTTATTCATATACTATTGATAGTACTAGATCTAGCCAGAACAAATGAAATTTGTGATCTAGCTGTCATTATAGACAGCCATTTGAATTTCAGATCTCATATCGATAGCACAGCAGTAAAGTGTGCTCAAATGTTAGGTTTCATCAAGCGTACCACCATAGGTATTATGTCTACCCAGGCTAAAATAGCACTTTATTATACCCTAGTGTGTAGCCGGCTGGAAAATGCTTGTATAATATGGAATCCGTGGTATGACGTTCTCTCTCAAAGTATAGAAAAACGAGCTTTTACCAGACATTTAGCATATAAAACGCATAGGTTATCACCTCGCAGTTGTTACAACCAACGTCTTAGATAAGTTAATAAATGGATTGTAATTTTCTTACAAATGTATTTCTAAGTGTCCTGCGCAAGGTCACCCGATATTCAATATCGAGAATATACGTAAATATACGAACGTTGGTGGAGGTGACGGAACCTTAACTCGGTCATTCACACTCTACCCGAAGTGGTCATATTTCATGATAGCAGAGCAAAATTTGAATCCAAAGTTTTGAAATCCCTAAGTACATACATAGGTCATCTCAGTAGACACATCTCTTTAGAAATAATTGTAAATGTAAAAAACAAAAAATCTAGTTAATTTTATCCTTAGGTAATAATTATGTTAACTCTAGATAAGTTTTAGTTCTGGTTTTTAATATTGAAATTTATCTCGATTAAGAAGCATGTCTTAATGAGAAGTATATAATTATGTAGGTATGTATATGACATGATTATGTTAACTCGTAATAGGCATATGCATGAGAATATAATATGTACTTATTCTAAAATATTTTAATGTAACATGTATATGTATGTGATGTGAGTAAACCTTATTAAGGTTAATAAATAAATATGGTTTACAAATTTATAAATAAATATTACAGAAACCGTTTTCGGCATAATTTATAGTGGGTATGTAAGTAGTACTATATTAAGTTGAAGTTAAAATTGTATTAGGTATATCTCTTCGAAGAATTCTCCATCAAAATGTCTAAACAAGTTATCGAAACATTTGGCCATCTGCATTAGACACCACGTGTAGAGTCACGTCCGTCACGTCCTCCAGTCTTGACTAAAGGAATTAACTCATTAAAGAACGACATAATTATGACGACAGCCGACATTCGACTAGGTAGTCGAATATAAATAAGCGAATTGTGACACCATTCATTAATATTAAGACTGCGCCGAGCGAAATGTGTCAAAACAGGCGGTCACTGTTAAGTGAATAAAATCTACATTTTTTGCTTAATACAAATATAAAATATACATTTACCATAACAATGAATGTGTTTACAACTAAAAAACTTAAAATAATCAATATTTTCGCCAACATAATTACGTAAATTTGCACGAAAAATGCAAAAGCGTAAGATCGTGTTACGTGATTTTTATATTATAACAGTAGAAATCTATCCTATTTTACAGCTTAAACGAAACATTAATAGTTATATTACAATTTGTCCGTCCCAAATATTTAAGATAGGTATTCGTTGACAATAAAAGTTTTTAAACTTTCGCGATTTGTACACATACTTAATATAATGTTAGACAACGGGTCTTACTCGCGATAAAGTATTTAAAAGGTAATAAAAACCTATTGATTACCCGACGTTTCGACCGACTTGCATCGATCGTGGTCACGGGTTGACTGATGTGAGCTCAGCGGCGCCTTCGTGAAGTGCGGGTTTCGGCAACTACCCTCACTTGGTCACTATTATTTATATTCGCACTGTCGGTATTTCGACACACAACACTAACGACGTCTACACACTGGCTACCTAAGTCACTACGGCGACGTTTACATTTGCTGATGACTGGATTCCAAGACAAACGGTATCCATCCTCCCGGTTGAAGTTAGGATATTTCTTAATTTAAACCGCTTCACGTACTATCCTGGAGTAATAGTGACGATCGGTGGATAAAACCTGTGGTTTATGTAACTCGATCCAGTGGTTTGGTCCAGACTCCAGCAAATGCTCGGCTATAGCGGACTTGTTTACTACCCGGTCCTTGACAGCTGTGATATGTTCCTTGACCCTTTCAGCGATTGTACGTTTGGTCTGTCCGATGTAAGAACTACCACAACTGCAATCCACCTTGTAGACGCCGGGTGTTTGAAAAGGGATAACATCCTTTGGAGTGCGTAGATAGCTTACTACTTTGGAGAACGGACTATATACTTTATCGCGAGTAAGACCCGTTGTCTAACATTATATTAAGTATTCGTTGACAATAAAGATACCTACATATTTATAAAAAAAGCACTTCAAATCCTCCATACAATTTTACCATGGCGGCCTCGCGCCGATTTGAATATGCACCGCACGAGCTCTGTTATTATCTGTCTTACGCTCGGCGCAGTGTTAACCGCGCAACCTAAATACGAACAGGATCTCAATGAGATAAGTCGATATCATCTCTCTCGGCAAGCCAACACGCGTTAACATACACTATACTTACAAAGATATGTTATTTAAATGATTGTTCGTTCTGTTTTCAGAAAGCTGATAGTATGCCATTACAAGAAGGGTACCGAGATATGTAACTACAGCTACAGCAACACGATCCTCGCCGTGAAGCTGAACCGCTCCGTGAGTGCCCCGCCCTTACCGCCCGTACCGTCCGTGCTGCGCGCGCAGTGACGTCACCACTCACCGACCGTGTCTGTTGCAGAGGCTGATCGTGTGCCTGGAGGAGTCCCTGCACATCCACAACATCCGCGACATGAAGATCCTCCACACGATCCGCGACACGCCGCCCAACCCGCGCGGGCTGTGCGCGCTGTCGCCCTGCGTGGACCACTGCTACGTGGCGTACCCCGGCTCCAGCGCCGTCGGCGAGGTGCAGATCTTCGACGCCGTGCACCTGGTGAGTAGCGCCCGCGCCCTTCCCTGCCCTGCCCCGTCCCGTCTCGCCCGTAGCTCGCTCACGCTCCCGCTGACGGCCGCGTCGTGTTGCAGAACGCCAAGTGCGTGATCAGCGCGCACGACAGCCCGCTGGCGGCGCTGGCGTGGTCCATGTGCGGGCGGCGCCTGGCGACCGCGTCCGAGCGCGGCACGGTGATCCGCGTGTTCGCGGTGCCGGAGCGCACGCGCCTCTACGAGTTCCGGCGCGGCGTCAAGCGCTGCGTGTCCATCGCGTGCCTCGCCTTCAGCGCGTGCGGCGCCTACCTCGCCGCCACCTCCAACACCGAGACCGTGCACGTGTTCCGCCTGCAGGAGGCCGGCGCCGGGCCCGCGGCGCAGGCGGCCGGCGACGAGGGCGCGGGCGCCGCCGGCGACGACGACGCGGCCGGCACCTGGATGGGCTGGCTGTCCAGCGCCGTGTCGGCCGGCGCCGGCTACCTGCCGGCGCAGGTGGCCGACGTGCTGGCGCAGGGCCGCGCCTTCGCCGCCGCGCGCCTGCCCATCACCGGCTACCGCGCCGTCGCCGCCATCACCAAGTGAGTGCGCCGCCCCCGGCCCGCGCGCGCGGCCGGCGGCGCGCTGACGGCTCTCTGTTGCAGCGTGGCGCGCTCGCCGCGGCTGCTGGTGGCCACGGCGCAGGGCGTGCTGTACGTGTACGCGCTGGACGCGGCCGAGGGCGGCGAGTGCGCGCTGCTGCGCCAGCACCAGTTCCTGGAGGCCGCCGGCGCCGCGGCGGCGGCGCACGAAGGTAACGTCCCACCCGCCCCTCCGCCCCACCCGCCCCACCCGCCGGCGCCCGCGCCGCGCCCCGCAGCTCGCCACACTAACTCGGCCCTGCGGCGCCGGCCGGTCGCGCTCGGCCGGCCCGGCGCCGCGCCGGCCGCACACGCTCCCCTCCCCCTCCGCCTCCGCCTCCGCCTCCGCCTCCCGTCGCCCGCACTCACCCGATCACGCCTCCTCATCTCGCCCGCGCTGACCTCACGCATCACAGGTGTTCGGCCTCGCGGCGTTCTCACGTAATCCGCGGATTATACGACGATCGCCATATATCGCTACATTCACCCGACATGCCAACCATGTACCTCTCGACTAACACTGGACTCATGTATTTACATATAATATGTATATATTTATACGTAGCTCAAAGTACGTATATGTATCTTATTGTTAGCTATGTATATATTTATTGTAGTCACTCATTAAACGCGACGTTCGTTTTAGTTATGAGATAATATTAAATACCTATTACGGCGATTACTCGATAAGCGTTGTCGCTCTAATGTTCAATATGCAGTTCTGACAATATTAGAATCATTAGTGACACAGATATTATACACGCACATACGTGATACATTGTTGGTGTCATAGCTTGTGCTAGCGTGTTGTTGTAGTTGACTTCGTGAATGCACGCGACTGTGCTCCCGAGTGGCGCTAGCGCCTGGCGACAGTGGCGACAGTGGCGACAGTGGCGACAGTGGCGACAGTGGCGACAGTGGCGACACACGCTCGAGCGCCGCGTCGCAGCTGTCCCGTCACTGCACGCTGACACTGTTCCATTATATATTAGTCAAAAGGATCGGGGCGGTAATCATAATTATTATCTGGATTATAACAAAAGTAATACCCGACAATTGTCGCTAAAATATTAAATATTGCTTTAGTAATATCGGATACCGTCCTGCTAGATTCTTAACGTTTTTGAAAGCCGTATAGATTAAATAGCAAGTTACTGTTGTGCACGGCCAATGAACCACGCGGCATTTAATGTTTTAACAAAAACGCAAGAAAATTTAATTCGCCGCATCGTGGACACGCTTTCTACCCAACCAGCTATGTCGGTACGACGGCGCTTATCGAGTAAATCTGGCTATAGTTTTCTGTAAAAATATGAATGCAAAGCGTACGTTACACGACTCTCCACGGGGCCTTCGTAGGGCCGATGCGAGCGCAGCAGACAGGCCTCGGCGAAGAGGAGTCCGGCGCCGAGCGAAGGGCCGAGTGTAACCGGCGGGTAGAGTAGGCGCCACAGGGCTAGAGCGAACGGACGTCGCGTTTAGCGCGAGAGCGCATCGCTAACCTTGTTGTTCCCGCGCAGCGGCGGCGCTCTCCACTAGCAACAGTTACGCGGGCGCGCTGCGCGGCCGGGACCCGACGCGGATGACAGGTACTGCCCCTCCCCTCCCCTCCCGCGAGCGACAGCGCGGCCGGGCGGCGCTCGTGCGCCGTCCGCGCCCGCGCACACGCGCACACGCGCGTCGGCACACGGGCGGCGCGGCGCGGCGCGCGGTTAGGTAGCGCCAGTACACGCTTGTGCATTGTGCCCGAACAGGCGCCGCGGCCGGCGACCTCGGCGCGCCGGACCTCTACTCGTAGCTGCGGCGCCCCTCGCCCCGCGCCCTGCGCCCAGGTAAGTGACGTCACGCGCCACGCGCCGAGCTACGACTCCACATGTTTCTAGAAGCAGGTGTCACTTCTTTTGTAAATACTGTGTTCTCGAATGTGTCATGTTATGGGTACTTACAATTGTAACAGCTATACGTATACGTATATACGTGAAACCATAAACTTTATCATCGTCGCCGTCGCCAGTTAAGTCAGATCATCGGTAGGTAACATTTTATTATCTAATTGTTTGTGGGTTGTAATAAACGGACTACTTTTACTTAACCATATTTTAAAATAACTAAAATATCGGTTTAAATTTAAAAGTATGGAACTTAAACAGAATTGACAGTAACCAATTACAACATTATCCATCAGCACATTTTATTTTCAACGGCATTAAATATTTATAACTTTCAAACTGAATACATACAAAAACACATATTTAACACTCTCACTGCCAGCAATATATAGCATGGTTCCAGTTCAGCAAGCCATGGAGTCCGCCGGCGGGTTTCAACGATTCCGCTGCGGTAGACCGTCACTCAAAATGAAAAACTATTACAACAGGCCATGGGGTCCGCCTGCGGCTAGTTAACAATGTTTTGAGTACGCTGTGGAATCCGGTGTGATCCCCTAAATTCAAACAGATTTTTGTACTACTGGCCTGCTAATAAGGAAAAAATATGTCAAGTATTGGCCAGCGCATACAGTGAGCAAAATATCAAGTCAATTGGAGCAAAAATTCCATTTCTGTACGGTAGAGGAAAAACGAAAAAAAAAAAATTAAATTGACAAATCTTTATTGTTTTAGCACAAAAACGAGGACAAAATAACAATGTGAAAAAAATTGTTTTTGCTGTGTTTATTGGCAAAACAAGACGCACAAACACTGGGGTTCGTTGGGCAAGTGAGGCATACAGTACTTGCTTTTTTAGTGAGTTTCTTGGCCTCTGAGCTCGTTTTGCCTTCTTTTCGTAAATTTTCGTAGCAGTGTATACACTTGCGACGTATTAGTCGATTGCAATGGTCAGTCAAGGGGTTCTTTCCGAACTCATGTTTGGTTACGACAGGATTGGTAGCATGGCGCTGCTGTAAATCCATCAACTGTATGCATAGTTTCGAAATTTCGTAAATGTATAAGTTTTTGTTGTAAGTCTTTTACGAGACTTGTATATCAAGTAGGCGTTTACGACAGACGAAGTTAGCAGTAATTCAATTGCCAGTTTTTGAAACCAACGTACGTTTCTTCTTGACGGATTTCAGTAACTGCCCATCTGATCAGACAAGTCAATTGTACTTTTGTATTTGTTGTATTCGGCAATTACTGATAGTTTCAAAGCAGTTTCTCGCCTATTTCGCTTGCTCCGGACTGTCATAAATCCAACTGAATGTTTGGTTGATAACGCGAGGACGTCTCTCTTGTCTTTCCACTTTAAAACCAAAATTCCGTCATCATTTTCTTTTGCTATCATCTCACCTTTTTACAACTTTGTGGAAACAATGTCTTTCGGCAACCCTTTTCGATTTTTTCGAACTGTGCCAAACAAATGCGTCGACCGATTTAAAAGAGACTAAGCTAAGTCCACGCTTGTATAAAAATTATCGGTTACAATACTTGAGTCCGCATCTAAGTATTTCTCGGTCAGTTTCATAACCACATCTTTAGACAAATTTTGGCCAGACGTCGTTTTCTTACCTTCATATACTATCAGATCATGTACATAACCATTTTAATCGCATATTTTGAATAGTTTTATCCTATACTTGTGCTTCTTTCCAGGGATATATTGCATGGCAGGATTGTTCCTGCCACGGAAGGCAACCATTGACTCATCCACTGTTAGATATTCTCCAGGTGTGTTATAATTCTGAAATTTTTGTGTAATCAAGTCAACCAGACGTTTTACTCGGATAAGTCTGTCAGCGCCAGGTAACAAGTGAAAATATGTATCCTCAAAGTGCCAGCACCGCAGCAGCAATTCAAATCGATTACGGCTCATTACTGATCCAGCTACGGGATTTTTGTATAATATATTCTGACTCCAGTAATCAGATATCTTAGGCAGTTTTTTTACACCCATCCATATCAGCAGACCGAGGAATTTCTTCATTTCATTTTGATCACAATCCTTTCAATTTACTAGTCTACTTGATCGTCTCAAAACTGTAATTAACTTCGTTTTATTCGCATAACAGTTAGTCATGGTCACCATCAGGTTAATCATTTCGTCGTCCACAAACAAAAAATAGTAATCCAGTTCGGTCTTACACGAGTCGGGAATATTTTTTATACCAGATGCAAAGGGAATATAAATTGGTGGATTCCAAAGATCACTATCTACCGATTGTTGTACGGGGCGGTCATTTTGATGTAAATTCTGCGCAGTGACATCTTCGTCGGCGTTTTCGCTATCGGTGTATCCATCAATAACGGTACTACAACTAGATTTTGACAAAGGCACATAATCGGGATCATAGTCCGCGTCGTCCGGCATGTTTTACACGATATAAAACAATATTATCCGCAACAAAATTGCCTCTAATCCCGAAAGTTGCGAAAGCGCGGGAAAACGACGCACACAGCGAGCCAAGGGGGCGGCCGGCGGCCAACTGACAATTACTATAGCTGGCGTCACAGGTAAATTCTATAAAATTACAAGCGAACGGACAAAATGTTTTGGGGGCGGCCGGCGACTTCCCACGGCCTGCTGTTATTGTTTCTTTAAAATAAGACCGGCCCTTTGCACTCGAAAACTTGGGGCCCGCCAGCGGATCCCATGGCAGTGAGAGTGTTAAGTATGACGATACATATCCGGGAATTACAGTTTGTAAATTTACGATTACGATGCAAATGTTATTGTAAAAGTTAGAAAATTTGTTAATGTTAACGTATCGAACAACCCTTAAGCTTCACTAGCAATGTTCGCTTAACGATTAAAAATCAAATTGTTTGAACATTCAAACAAACTGAAATATTCGAAACATTGATAAAATACCTAATTATTCGAATTGAATGAAATGTATATCTTTGATTAAATATAAATGAAGATCTAAATAAACAGCTCATCGCCGTTAATGATCATGTACCGAAACATCGTCAGCATGATCGACAGATCAACCGCCACAACCGCGACCTGACTGTCAACCGTGCCATCAAGAAGTTGTATTCTGATAACGAATTGATCAACGTTCGGCTGCGGGCTCACAATTCTATCGTTTCTTTTGCTAAGGTCCGACCGAACATTGTTCTTTTGTCGTCGCTAAGACCGAGACCGAGTCAGAAAAGTGGCGCAATAACATTAAGTAAATTAAAAATATGTCAAAATAATACGTAAAATCTGTTATTCTCAAACAAAAACTATATTATTTTTAGTGTAACAGACCGACGCTTGTGATGGAACTAAGATAAATTTATTGGTTGCTGGCTTGAGAGGTTTATATGGAGATTAATACGATATTATCGGCGTTTTTTGGCCGATAATGGGAGCTAAAATTCGGCTTAATTTTTTGCCGAGTATTACCAAAACCTAGACCGAGATCGAGATGGCAGACAGACCTTAGCAATTGCACATCGCTAATCTTCAAACACTTAAGACAAATTTAACAAAATGCATAATTTATTAATATAATTAATTATGGGAATACAATAATATTATTTCAGTTTATCATAAACCTGAATACTTAGTTTAGTATCAAAAGGGAAGTGGTCTTATCTTATCAGCGCGCCGCGGTCACCGCGAGCATACGCGCACATGAGCACACACTAACGAAGCACGCGCTCTGGCCCTCGACGTATTCCTCGCGCTGTACTAGTAGTTAATATTTAAAAAATAATCAGCTAACCGTTTTAAACGTTGCCTACCCACCCACACGATATTTACGACGCCGCGCGCCAAAAAGCGGAGCTTGAAAAAAATGCTGTAATTGTTACTGTAGCCTTGAAAGTTAGTTGAGTAATAGCTAAATAACAGGGAAATTGAAACAGAAATTAAGAAACAACGGCCGTTGTTTCTTAATTTAGAAGTAACTTACAAAAGTCATAAAAATTAAAATAGTAGTTATCGCGATTTGAAACATTTGTTCAGAGCACAGTTTTCACAGATATCGAATACTTTCACATTTTGCAGCTCGAAGAAAAGGAAGGAAGATCTATAACGACTTTTCCGAAACTCACATTAGAAAATGTGTAGAATGATTGAATTTTAGACTCGAGATGGAAATACTTATGTCAATACTGGTAGAACTGCAAATATCATGGCAGAAAGAGGCATTCGATGGTGACTGCGTTGAAAGAAAATTAATTACTTAAATACAACAAACTTCGCAAAAAATATAAACGGCTAAAACCAGCAACTTTTATGAATAAATATTGTAATATATTGTTGTTAGTACACAATAGAACATACATTACGTACGCGGAGCGAAACTGACACCATCACACAATGCGAGCGACGCGACAAACATTATGTAATGCTAAGCTGTTATAGTGGTTCTGCCACAGATACCAATATCCTGAAATTTTGATAATTAAACATGATGTACAAGTTTTATTTATTTTAGTGGATTAGTTTGTTATTTATACATGTATTTATATATTTATACGTGTAAATGTTGCAAAAATATAATTGAGTTTTGTCTTTCCACGCTCTTCTTAGCTAAACGACTATTGAAACTGATTTGTAAGTGAAAAGGGTAAACAAAAACTCAAGGACTTGAGGTCTCGTTACTTGGCTGTAAGATAGCTAAGTGTTAGCTGTCGCACAGCGCGGTACGATGCTATATTTTGATAAGTATTTCAGCACACTACACACAGAGCTATATTTTGTATTTGTACCCGTTACATTTGTATTAGTGACACACACCTAATTAGTAACGATGTGCCGAGGCGGAGTGCGTGCCTCCTACTCGCAGTTGCCGAGGCTGCTGATGACTGAAACGGGACGGCGGCTCAAGGACCATCTTGGCGCCAACACGGATTTAAATTAACATTTTGTAAATTTAAAAATGTATTACGTTCTTCTAACTTTGATAATTAACTACAGATTCTAAATGATGTATGTTCAGGCTTATGATAAACTAAGAATATTGTTGGATTTGTTTTAAACACATTTAATGTCAATGTATTCATACTGGGCGTTTGAAATAATGTAATAGCAGGTATACATAATAGACAGCATAGGAGGAAGGTAGCGGTGGCTTGGCACCGGCCAGTCAGGAGCTTGTATCAGTGGCGTGGGCACACGCGCGTGTAGCCTGGTGTCGTTGACTTGTGTCGTACGTGTGTCGCTTGGGCACGGGGCAGGCGGGCTGCCACTCTCATTAATGCCATGTATGTGTCTTAATTTGTTTGTCGACCAGTTTACTGTCCACCGTTCACTGGCACGCGCGCCAGCCGCCAGTCGCAGCGCCTCTCTGCACGCAGCCGGCCGTTATATCTCAATTGTAACGTTCGGTTTATCACTACACCACCTGCGGACGGTTTTAACTTCGAAAGCAATGTCATCACCAGTATAGAAATCGGGGCACGCTCCTCATCTTATCTAGTTTTCTGGAGTTAAATTAGATGCAGATACTTAAGTATTGTATTTTAAAAGGTCTTCTATGCTTTCATAGTTGTTAAAACTCTCCGTTTACGCCTGGGCATTACACGAATATCAGAAAATGTGTCAAGATTAGAAATTTGTTAGTAAATAAAGCACTGAAAGATGTCGGTAATGGTCCGGCGACGGTGTGAGCTGAGTGTGGAGAGGCGAGCGGCGGTGCGGCGGCGGCGGCGCGAGCAGTGAGCGGGTGGTGTAAGCGCGCTGTGTCCCAGAGTCGGAGCGCGCGCATGAGCTGGGCGCCGCGCTGGAGGCGTCGCCGGCGCGCGGGCCCTTCGACCTGCGCGACCCCAAGCACTTCCCGCCCATGCGCGCCGCCGGGCCCGCGGCCGCCGCCGCGTCCGCCGACCACTAGCCGACTGCAGGCCGACCGCGGCCCGACCGCGGCCCGACCACTGGACGTCGCCGACCACTACTTGTACATACGTGTAAATTAGGAGCCGCTGTATAATAGATAATACTAGACTGTAATACGTTTATGTGATAACTGACGACGGATGACACTGGAAGCTTGCGTCTTTGTGTGTAAATTAATTAACTGTGGCGTTCCCCTCTGCTGCGATTAAATGAGAAAAAAAAGATATAAAACTGTAAAATCCATAAAATTGTATTGTAAATAAATGTATGGGATGTTTGCTGACCGACGGGGCGAGCGCTCCGGAGTGGCCCGCGGGCTGCGCGTTCGAAGTTCGTACCGCGCGCCCGTCGCCTGCGGGCTGCGGGCCCGAGGTTTGTACCGCGCGCCCGTCGCCCGCGAGCTGCGAGTCGGAGGTTCGTACCACACGCCCGTCGCCCGCGGGCTGCGGGCCCGAAGTTCGTACCGCGCGCCCGCCGCGGGGCGAGCGCGCGCCGTATGGCCGGCGAGCCGCTCGCTCGGCTCGACCACACTCGTATAAATATTATTTTAATATTGAATTAGGTCATTAATAATTCACTACACTAGTCGAGCTCGGACGAGTGGCTCGCGGGACAGAAGGCAGCTAAATATTTAATTAATTAATATTGTATAGATTACAATTCCAATCTGAATTAAATGTCGACAAATTTTAATTTTTAACGAAATTATTGTGATAATGAGCTTGGCTCTTTATTCTCACTGAGTCAGTTGGACTTATAAAATTTAGTGTTAGGCAAAGTACAATTTGTCATAGTCGGGCGAACGACTATTAAGACATGAATTATAAACATTATAATTCGTTTAAAGCTTCGGCAAAGTATGTCGGAGCGTATCTCGCATTGTAGGTGCACTCGCGGCGCCGCGGCGGCGGCGCGGGCCCGGCGTGCCTCGCTTATATGCAAAATTGTACATACTAAATAAATATTTTTACAAAACCATTTGCTTGCTTTATTTCGTCATATGTAAGTACCTATACTGAACAGAAAATAAATGTTTGTCAATGGAGCGACACTTTCGGTTTGGGGCAACGCATTTTAAGGCCGTCACAGACGAAGATATAATATTAATATACGTTATAGGTAGGTAGCTAGGCATATTACGATATAATATATCTACAATATTACAAAATAAATAATTGTAATATAGTTACTTTTTAGTTCTTAACTTAACCATACTGCAACACGTGCTTTAGAACTAATACTTATAAATAATAATAATATAATATCAGCCCTGTATTAAACTGTCCCACTGCTGGGCACGGGCCTCTTCTCACTGTGAGAAGGGTTATGCCATAGTCCACTACGCTGGCTCAGTGCGGGTTGGCAGACTTCACATATCTTCGAGAACATGGAGAACTCTGATATGCAGGTTTCCTCACGATGTTTTCCTTCTCCGTTAAAGCAAGCGATAATTAACTATTTAATAGGTACGCATATAACTTCGAAAAGTAGAGATGCGCGCCGTGGGTCCGAACTCGAGACCTCTGCGTGGCAGTCCAACGATTTCCCACTAGGCTATCGCTTATATACTTATGCGCATTAATATCTTTTACGTTACATCATGTACGAGTTTCATCGTCAAGCAAAGGTGCCGCGTCAGCAATTTACGCTAAGCACAATTTTATGCTATGTAGTTCGAGCAATGTTCATGTAAACCGCGTCGCGTTCACTCATATCATTTAGCAATAATTAAGTCATATCATTGTATCAATTACGTTGAATTCAATACATCAATTTTCTATCATAACTCGCGGTATTATTTATCATAACCCTTATGTTCTGAGTGAACAGCTCAAACATAATTTTGGTCCTTATACGAACTACCATATCAGTTCCACACGTTGGTTTTCGGTTTCGTGGTGCCACGCTCTGTCAGCATTTTGCGTAGGTACCACGTGTACAATACGGACTAGTGCGTGCGGTGAGGTGAATTGACTCTATCAAAGTTTTATTAACTATATCATAAACTACTATCAGTGTGTAGGATCTATACCTACACATATAGATCCTACAAGTGTATCAGTGATCATGCAGATCAGGTACAAGTACCCAGGATTTTCTCGCACCAGGTTCCAGGGCGGGGTTCGATCATAGTCAGTCGCTGAATAAATCAAGTAGGTAAGATCTTTCCTTATTTTCATATTATAAGCAATCGCTATGGAATTGCAGATCTTTTTATCGCAGAAGCTATCAGCAAGCTCGGTATTAACTTCAAATAGGACGAAACCGAGCGAAAGACTCCTGACTATATCAAGAGAAGGGTAGAAAATCTTAGTTCTTATTGGAATGAGTATCAAAAAAATCATGACTATTCATGTGAAAATCTCGATCCTTCACATTCTAACTTTACCTACTATTAATCAATTTGATCAAACGAGGCCGTACGCTCCATGATTGAACGTTACCGAGTCCGGAAACCGGTAAACGAAGCCCTCTACCGTCGGTAGAAAGAAAGAAGAAGAAGTCGGAACTTCCGCAACTTCTATTCTCGAACCCCGTAGAAAGCAGGCCGTCAACTCCGACTCAAGTCACCCCAACTCCACAGAGGGTGCTGGGAGATCGGGTCTAACCATTAGGTCTCGAGGTAATACAAGTAAAGTGGACGAGATGTTACGTAAACAATGAAGTAATTTCTGAGCCTTCAATCGCACTGTATCAGCTATTAATTTATAAAATATATCTGGAAAATGGGCACTAGAAGATGCCCTGAACAATCTGCAAATCCGTTGGTCTCCCATAGACAAGCTGCATTGGGACAGCGGCAGTGAAATCTGCGGCGAAAATAAGATCTATGAGGAAACTTATTCTAACAAAGCAGCTATTTACAACACTATGAAAAATGCTATATCAGTAGATAAACTTTGGTCAACCTCCCACCGCGAAAAGTCTACCCCATGGGTAGAACTGCCGATTTTCCATGGGTCCTTTCAGCAATTAGTATCGTTTAAAGACCTCTTCTACGAAACAAACCCTTCGTTGTCACCTGCTCAGAAAATGCAGTTCCTGAAGGGCAAGGTTAAAGGCGAGACCGAAAAGCTTATATTCAAAAAATAAGCTCAGAGAATTATCAGCATTCAGCATCGTACCGCAGCATAGGCCAATGCAGTTAAGTGTCCTTCCTTGTGAATTTCCGTCTAATCTCAATTAAATTTAAATTTTCCCAATTAAAATTGAAACATTTCAGTCGATCAACGTCACTTCATTGCTACGATCCCAACCTCTAGGTGAGGATCTCCTCGAACCGCACGGCAGCCGATCCGGTGCCGCGCGACACACGAACACAGGGCCGGTTACAGGTGACGCTAGGCGAGAAGCGTGAGATACAATTATCATTATTTATGTAGGTACATATTAGTTTATTATTTTGTGTGTGCATTACTTTCGTAATCGAATCTTATATCGTGGTAACATTTTTTTTATACATTCAAAGGTAAAATTTAATATAAAATTCAAAACAACTGAATTAGCATTTAAACATAAGTACCTACCTATATTATTTTAATTCATAATGGGTTATGGAAGTGAACCCACCACAAGGGACTCTCATGATTTACAGGAAATTTTGGTTAAACGTAGTTCCGTAAAGGGTCAAATTATAATTTTTTTTTATCAAACACAATTTCTAAAGAAACGTAAACTCAAATTGAGTTAGTTGAATTAATTTACAGTCGATTTGATGACAAAATCAGATAGAAGTCTTTAATTCTGATAACTTATCGAGTGAAATCGATGAGGGCGATTCCATCGAGCAGCTGTTTGTTTCTAACATTGCTATCGCTCAAAGTATTATACAAAAATATAACACGAAATAACATGATTAAAGCAATTATAAAGATTTGAATTCAAGTCAGCAGCGTATTATCCGTGCAATATTATCGATGATCGTGATATAGGTTTTAAATTACCTAAAATATAAATCGCAAAATTCGACAGTTCATACTTTTGTTGGCTTGAATTTCGTGACACATTTTTATCTGTGGTGCATAACAATGATCGCATCACTCCGATTCATAAGTTTCATTACCTTGTTTCGTACCTATAGGGCGACGCAGCGCGTATTATTTCTAACTTAGAGGTATCCAGTGCTAATTATGGCAGTGCTTGGAAGTTATTATGTGATCGTTATGATAACAAGCGCCAACTAAATAGTCATCACTTATCATTGTTAAACGTACAACAAATAACACGCGAATCTGACAAATCATTAAGATTTTTAGTGGATCACATCACTAAGAACTTACGCGCTTTATCCAGTTCTGACAAATCATTAAGATTTTTAGTGGATCACATCACTAAGAACTTACGCGCTTTATCCAGTCTAGGACAACGTACCAACGAGTGGGATATTCTAATAATTTACATAAATGAGTTCCAAGCTCGATAATCACACCCGCACTAAATGGGAAGAATATCGTGGCACGTTGGATGAAATTCCTAATTTAAAACAATTCTTTAAATTTCTTATTGATCGCGCTGATGTACTCGAGTCAATACTAGGTATACAATACTCGCAGTCATCCGTCGTCTTCAAACATTAAATCACATACATCCTTGAAGCTAGCAGCTTTCAATACGAGGATAAATCAGCCTTACACAAAGTCGTTTACTTCATCTAGTGAAGACAATGTTAATCCTTCTTCGTTATGTATTACCTATATGTAAAGGTCAACATCGTATTTACGATTATCCCACATTCAGAGCTAAGAGTGAAGATGAACGTATTTCTGATGTTAAAATGATGATGATATGATATATATGATTGATAAAATGTTAATCTATGTCCCAAAAGCTTAAGACTTGGTCACAATATACGCGGCTGTTACCTGGGTCCATGTCACATATGCAAGACCAGGCACAATACTCTCTTCCACAAACAGACTGTCAACAACAATATTTCTAGTACTGTCTCCACCACACCCATAGAAATAATTATATCTATGACCACACCTGACAATACTGACGATACTATAGCTAGTTTTTCTAGACAGAATGTTAGTTGTACTGTCTACTGCCATGATCGATATATCCAGGATCCTGGTGGACAACATCAATCCTACAACAAATTAAACTGAGAAGTTTCGCGCCCTACTCGATTGCGGTAGCCAGTCCCCATTTAACACCCAATCCATGAAAACAAAACTACTTAGGTTTACAACCTAATTCAAATTTCTGTGTCAATGTTATTGGCATAGGTAAAAAAATTACCAGTCAGGTTACAGAGACATGCGTGGCTCAATTAAAATCTTGAATGAAGCATTATATTGTCAATTCTTCATTTATGGTGCTACCTATTTTAACCGAAACGTACCTTAAATGCATATAGATGTAAAACAATTAAATATTCCCAGCGATATTTTTATTGTAGACCCTAACTTTCACCAACCAGCGCCAATTGATGTCCTCATTGGTGCCGATATTTTTTGGGATAGTCTGCGAGCAACAGTCTCTTGGCCCTAATTTACCTCAATTAAGAAGTTCCCAATTTCGTTGGCTCATTTCAGGTCCTATTATTTCAAACTTTACCTGAAACAATAAATTCAGTCATACTAGTATTCAATGTAATCAATCAATTATTTCTAAATTTTCTAATACCTCATCTGATGAAAATATCCATCAAGAACTCACCAAGTTCTGGGAGCTCGAAAGCGTTCCCCTAAAACCACTTATGAGTCATAGCGAGAAGGCATGTGGAAACCATTTTTATCTCACACCTTCCGCCTACAAACTGGCAGATTCTCGGTCAGTTTACCTCTAAAGGATACACCTGATTGTCTTGGGGAATCTTATTCACTGGCTAAAAACGATAATAATCGTTTTAACTTAGATAAATGTTTTCGTAAACAGCCACAAGTCAAATCACAATATGTTGACTTTATGCGTGAGTACGCTAATTTGGGTCATCTATCAGAATCTCCTATAGCTAAACCGATTACATCATATTTTCTATGTCATCATGTTGTTTTTAACCTGTCAAATCCCGCTAACGCCGATCGCGTCTTCAGACTTTTACACGTCAAACCCCGGTGACCCCATATGGGGTCGAGCACACTCGATAGTGTATTGTTTACGTTTGCATTAGTTATTTGAGCTAACGTAAACATTTCACGAACGGGGTTTGAGCGGAAGACAGTAGTGAATCAACAAAGATCCAGAGTCGTGTTCGATGGCTCAGCTCCTACTTCATCTGGCCAATCGGTTAACGACATGCTCATGGTAGGGCCCAATATGCAAGACTCTCCATTCTGATAAGAGATCAGCAATACAAGTACCTCCTGACCGGCGATATTGAAAATATGTACCGCCAGATCCAAATTAATAAGGAGCATCGAAATCTAAAAAACCCATCAAGACGTTTCAGCTGAATACTGTAATTTACGGCATGGCAAGTTCCAGCTATTTAAGCACTCGTTGTCTTTGGCAGATTGGCGGAGAATGCTCCGATCCTGATTAAAAACATAATACAGCATAACTTCATAGTCGATGACATGATCACAGGGTCTGAAAGCGAAGAAACCCTACGCTATATCTATCAAGCTGTAACTGAAGCACTGAGTAACGGTTGTTTCGATCTCCGTAAATATAAAACGAATTTACCATTTTTATTTGATTCGGAAAATATAAACATTAATATATTCTAGTACCTTAGGTATGGGATGGAACCCCTCAACTGATAAACTACATTTTCCTATTAAAGTTCCAATAACTGTTGAAAATAATCAACTCACAAAACGATCTACACTTTCTTCTCTTTTTAAAATCTTCGATCCTTTGGTACTAATCAGTCCAAGCGTAGTAAAAATGAAAATTGTATTACAACAGCTTTGGCTTCTGAATTTAAGTTAGGACTCTCCTGTCCCACATGAAATCCAAAGAGATTGGGAAAGGTTTAAACGTGTTCTCTGCGATGAGCCTACAACAGTTGAACTGCATTCATTTAGTGACTCTTCTCAAAAGGCTTACGGAGCCTGGGTCTATTTGCGCTCTGTCAATGCTAACAATGAGATCACTGAACAGTTGCTTTGTTCGAAATCCAAAGTAGCCCTAATTAAAAATATGACAATTCCCAGACTTGAGTTATACGCTGCTTTGCTGGCAGTCAAGCTATCCCAGTTTCTGAAGGAATCGTTGCGATACCAAATTCAATATGAAGTACACTGGTGCGACTCTACTGTCGTACTTGGATGGTTACATACCAGTTTTAAGAATTTTAAAACCTTCGTTGCAAATAGAATTTCTGAGATTAGTGATTTGACAGATCCTTCGTCATGACGTTACGTGCCCACATCTGCCAATCCCGCAGACTTCATTTCTAGAGGAATCAGTTCAAATCATCTCAGTGATACTAAGCTGTGGTGGTCGGGCCCTACGTTCCTCGTGGAACCCGAAAATACTTGGCCTTTTTTAAATAATAACATAGATTTAACAGATTTACCGTAAACGTAACCTAATTCTACTACATCTAATGTTGTTATCTAAAACAATAATCCTATAATACAATTTAAAAATTATTCTACTTTATCAAAATTAAAACGAATTTTTAATTAGGTACTTACTAAGATTCATATATAATGTGAAGAATAATAAAAATAAAATACCAGGCCACCTAAATAATTAATTTCTTTGCTTATGTCGTTTAGCAAAACAAGAATTATTTTATAAGGCATATAACTTATTAGTTATTATGTAACAATAAACCTTTGAGTCCTAAATCTAATATTTTGTCGTTAACTCAATTTTTAGACAACAACAAAGTCAATCGAGTTGGTGGGCGTTTAAATTCATTTGGTTTAAGTTTTGACATAAAGAAACGCCGTCGTCATGCACGTTTCTCATCATCTTACACAATTAATATTCGAATATGAATATAAACGTGGCTTGCACGCTGGACAACAATTGTTATTGTCTATTGTCAGAGAATATGTGTGGCCAATAAATGGTAGATATTTGGCACGACGCACTGTTCGTAATTGTTGCAGGTGTAGAAGTTTACAAGGAAAACCTATTAGTCCTATAATGGGACACTTACCGTCACAACGTGTCACGCCAAGTTTTCCTTTTCAAACTGTAGGTAGGTATTGATTTTGCCAGTCCATTCCTAATATTAAACAAGAGAGGACGTGGCGTGGTTCACAATTAATTAAATGTTATTTGTTTTTTTGATATGCTTGCGGATCAAAATTTCACACTTAGAAGCTGTAAGTGATCTTTCTAAAGATGACTATGACCTTCCTTAGATATGTGTCACGACGAGGCAGGCCAACGGAAGTAGGTATTCTGCGACAATGGCCGTAACTTCGTAGCAGGTGCTAAAGAAATAAATCATTTTTTAAATCTAATGCTGACTCCCTATCTGATTTTGCATGTGAAAAGGGCATTAAATTCAATTTTTCTCCATCTTACGCTCCTCACTTTTGCGGAATCTGGGAAGCCGGCATAAAATCCGCGAAATTTCACGTTAAGAGAGTAATGGGTAATTCTCATTTGACCTTTGAAGATATTTCAACCGTATTTGCACAGGTAGAGGCTGTTTTAAATAGTCGTCCTTTATTCCCTTTATCCAATTCACCCGATGATTTCCATTGTCTTACTCCTGGGCACTTTGTTATTGATCGGGCACTCACCGCCTTATCCTCGCCTGCTTTTGAAGATTGCAACCAGAACAATCTGCAGCGCTACTTGAGACTGCAGCAAATACACCAACACTTTTGATGCCGGTGGCAGAAAGAGTACCAAGCCGAGTTGCAGCAGCGCCGTAAATGGAAGACCAATACACATTCTCTTAAGATTGGAGACCTGGTACTTCTACAAGAAGATGACGTCCCACCGTTATGCTGGGCTCGGACGTGTTGCAAACTAATAAGTTACCCTGATACCGATGGAATACCACGAGTCGCGTACACGAGGATGCGTGCGACGCGCATTAGTTAGCATTTGCCCCTTGCCTACCGAAGAAGAGTTGCAGGGTTGGAAGCCGACTTCTTGCAACAGGAGAGGATGTTAACGCCTATAATAAATTTTTGTCTCCACGTAATCGATATGATATGCTTTGAAAAAACTGCTAGGCGTTTACGATTATTTCATACATTTTATTATTTGTTCAACCACCGCCATATTCGCCACAATTAAAAAAATACTTTGTACCCGAAACTTCTGCTCAGAGTTAAAATTGTTAAATACGTTTTATACACGAAATATACCATTGTTACCACAAACAGATTTCCTACGAGCAAAAGTGAAGTCCCAAACAGGCCTTATTTTTGATCTTTCGGTGTTTCGAACATCTATGGCACTAAATTCGAACTGTATAACGTGCACTATCACAAATCTTCCCGAAACATTACATGGTTTAGGGGAAACAGCCTCCAGCTTTAGGACTAGCTTTCCCTATCTGCGAACCAGAACCCCATAGAAGATTTATGGACTTTATTAAAGCGTAGAGATAAGCACCACACAATTAATAACAAAGAAAAGCTAAAACACAGCCTGCGCCTAGAATGGAATTATTACGCGATTACTCCAGAACATTGTAAAAATCTCGTAAGAGCTCTATTCCAAAAATATTTTCTGCCGCAATGAACTCGAAGAGTGTACCCAAAAACTATTAGTTTGTTACTAATCAATAGTAATACAAACCTATATAAATCGTTTTATTTCATTTTGTTTTCAAATTTCCGAAAAACTGACAGATATCATGATTACTCAATCCTTTGGCCAAGGTTACCCATATTGTACTGATTAATACAACATCAAAAGATATTAAATACCGGAGCAGGTTAAAATAATTCTGCTACTTAGGATACCTAAAAGAGTAACCTTTTGGTTAAATCATTAAACAGGAAAGCGGGGCATCATAATTGTGTGTAAAACCTGGAAGATCAATATGTAGATAAAACAAATTTTCAAGTTGTAGTTTACCTGTTTTGAGTATTCGAAATAACCACAGCATGGCTCCCTATTCACTTGAATACCTCAGAAGACAATGCGATTTAAAACTAATATAAGTGATGCGTAATTCAACGGAGTACTTTACTTCTGTAGCAATACATACCTTGTTGTTACTTATCAAACAGTACACCAGCGGATTGCATACTAGTTGGCAGGGGCGTGCACAAAGATTTCTGGTAGGGTATGCACTTCATACCCGAAACCTCTGCGAGTGCACTACATTTCATTTATAAATGTTTATGTGTGTATAAAAAAAGACACATTTCTCAGGTAGTAGTTAGGATAGATTTTTTTTCATATTTTTTTCTGAACGGCCATCAGTTCCACTATAAGACATTTCCATGTTATCCATTAATTACCGGACACCCTGTATATATCTGTGTACAATAAATAAATAAAATATCTTACCAAATTAAATTCAGCGACTTGTCGACATGGCACCATTAATAGTGACTGATGGTGAGAACAAGTCACCTAAATGATATCCATTGTGGCCTTGTAGGCTAGGGCCGTGAGATGTTAAGAGTGTTTTTTGCGCAAATGAACAAAAATAAATGAACGAAATTATTAACATACTTGACGACTGTAGGTATTATTTTAATTACGTCAATGAACCGTTTAAAAATATTTTTATTCCTTGCAACTTTTGTGTGGTGCCTTACAATGTCTTATTTGAACTGTGTATTCAACTAGACTCTATTCTAACCTTTCCAAACATTTGGAACTTTAAACAAGAATCTATATGTTTTTCTGACGTATTGTGTTTAGAAGCAGCTTTGTGAAAATTATTTAAATCCGAATATCCATTATAGATCCAAACATTATTTTTATCTTGTTTTGAAAATAATATAAGTACACGGAAATCAAAATAGTTTAGTTGTGTGTACACAGCCCGCTAGCCAGCTATAAATATCATAATACTTTTTATTAAAATAACGTGTCGTATTACCTTTCTGTTGGTTTAGATCTAAATCGCGAACACAGCGTCCAAGAGAAATTATTTTATTTTTGTCATCATAAGACAACGTCGAGAAAACATCAGTTTTAATTTATTTAAACACACATCACCAACACAGATCTCACAGGTATAATTATCCATAATTTACAGTAATTCCGGTAATTTCATTTCATTTAGTTATCAATTACAAAGCGCTCAAAATCCCCTCGACAGCTCTGTGAAATAATTAATAATGGCGTACGATGCTATATTGCTAAAATAATAGGCCATATATAATAAACAACAATTATGATGTTTTTGACAACTATTTAAGCTAGTTGGATTATCGTTGTAGGCAGTGCCTTCAGTCGGCGAGTACACACGTGCATTTTACACACACAAGCAAAATATTTGTCTCGTAGACAGCGTAATCGACTGACGTTTAAATGTACTGCCAATAAGCACAAAATATCTCTGCTTCCAGACACCTCTATATTATATATTCTATTCGTTTAGTAGTTTGCTCAAAGACCAATAGATGGCAGTGGCACAAGCCATTTGTTTAGTAGTTCGCTCACGAACCAATAGATGGCAGTTTCACAAGCTCTTATTGTATCTGATAATTTTATAGTGTATTTATTATTAATCAGCTTGTAGTATTTAAATAAATAGATTTCGATTATATAGATTTACATAGGCTAGCGGACTACGGTATGCAGTGCTTATTTGCTTGTATGAAGCGCACGCGCCTGCTGGTCGGTCTGTGCGCAGGCGATGTCCCGCGCGGTGTCGTCAGCGCACACTACACACGCTGTGTGCGAGACACGTGTTATTGCACCCATAATAATATAGATTTCTCACCAAAGTGTGTTTCATCAGTTATCTTCATTCTAGTAAATTATCACCTGATATTCTAAAAGCCAAAGTAGAACTTTGGAGGTTGGAAATAAGGTACCGGCACGCACTGAGACGTATAACGTCTTACCGTCATAAAGCTAAGTATTCAGCCAGCAGAGGTCGACCATGTCCCAGACATGGCGGCACGTGTGGTTTATTTTGTTAAAGAATATTCACTATTTGTCTTACGAACTATTATTCTTAAAATTGTCTCCAACTACGTTACTACCCTTGTAGAGTAGTTTACGTCAGCAGTGGAATGTGCGGGTCTCGAACCCACAACCTCTCGATCGCAAGGCCTGATCATTAGATTGGTGATATAAAAGTGTTATTCGTTCGTTTCCAGTAAAAATTTAGCGTATAATTATTTAAAACCAATAGATAACAATGTATATAAATATATTAATCGGGTGTGTTTGGATTGTTTATTATTATAATTACAGTGGGTAAGTAATAAGACCGATTGATCCACTTAACCGAAATGACGAGGCGATTTAGTGAGGCGTGTAGGTGAGAGGTCGCCGGGCCCGCGGCGCGTCACTAGCTGTGCGAGAGGAACACCCGGCGCTCCCGGCCCGCACTCTCCCGATGTTTACGATTATGGTGCACTCTCGTATGTCCATAGCACAGTAGTTCGTACAAAAATAAATTAAAATAGTATCGACGGCGGCCAACGGCTTCAGATTATCTCAGTATAAAAGTTGGGTACATCGACGAACACCACACTTACATCGCGTTGCTTCTGAAACAAATAGAGTACAATAGAAGAGTCGGTATTTACACTATTGACATCGTTCACTCATTTTAGTACAATTAGTAGCTTTCGAATATATGTAGCACAAAGAAATAAAGTTGATTTAGGTGGATGCAGTCGAAACGTTAGGGCCTTCCAGCCGGTGATAGGGCGGTGGGCAGGGCGGCAGCACGGGACCCTTTGCTTCCGGCTAGAGCAAGTGTTGTCAGGCGCACGGTTGCTTCGGCAAAATATAACTGTACACGGTCGCTAAGAGGGAACAGAGTCCCACCTGCCACCACTGCAAGCGTGAAAAGGACAGGGCGCAACACATGCTCGTAGGTTTCTCGCCTACCAGCCATTAAGTCGGGGCGACATCCTCTGTCGTGCCGGACGTCTGACGTGCGGGGTCGTCGCCCGCAGACTTCCAGCGAGTCTGTGTGCGGTCGGTACGTACCTCGGCATGGCGCACATCTCGCAGGCGTCGCTGTGCGGCGCGTTGTGGAAGGTGCAGAGCGGACACGTCCACACGATGCGGACGCGTTCAGCGAGTCTGTGTGCGGTCGGTACGTACCTCGGCATGGCGCACATCTCGCAGGCGTCGCTGTGCGGCGCGTTGTGGAAGGTGCAGAGCGGACACGTCCACACGATGCAGACGCGTTCAGCGAGTCTGTGTGCGGTCGGTACGTACCTCGGCATGGCGCACATCTCGCAGGCGTCGCTGTGCGGCGCGTTGTGGAAGGTGCAGAGCGGACACGTCCACACGATGCAGACGCGTTCAGCGAGTCTGTGTGCGGTCGGTACGTACCTCGGCATGGCGCACATCTCGCAGGCGTCGCTGTGCGGCGCGTTGTGGAAGGTGCAGAGCGGACACGTCCACACGATGCAGACGCGTTCAGCGAGTCTGTGTGCGGTCGGTACGTACCTCGGCATGGCGCACATCTCGCAGGCGTCGCTGTGCGGCGCGTTGTGGAAGGTGCAGAGCGGACACGTCCACACGATGCAGACGCGTTCAGCGAGTCTGTGTGCGGTCGGTACGTACCTCGGCATGGCGCACATCTCGCAGGCGTCGCTGTGCGGCGCGTTGTGGAAGGTGCAGAGCGGACACGTCCACACGGCGCCTCCCTCCGCACCGCCCGCGCCCTCCGCACCCCCGCCGCCGCCCATGCTGCGCACACACACAGTACACTTATTTTATTTGTAAAGTAGTCGAAAATGAAAAACAAGTTCAGCGGTTCCTAACATTTTTAAAATGTAAAACATATATTTATATAATACTCTACACCAAATTCAGTTCCATATGAGCAGTAGTTTAGGCACAGAATAAATTTTTAGTTTTTGCTAAACTGCAACAGGTTGTATCTGCCTTAACAGCTGACCGAGAGTTTAAGCATAGGTATCTAAGGTCATGCACCTTAAAGCGACAAAAATGTAGGAGACGTTGCCGCTCTGATACTTAGTACTTATTGTTTACATTATTATAGTAGTCAACAATCACGCCAAAGTGAGTCTTAATCTTAGCGCAATAAGAACGAAAACACAAGCATAACATTACACCATTAGTTTGTAACACAAACAATTGTTCCGGGATACCCGTGATTACAATGAAACAATGGATGAAAAACAAACAGAATGCGACATTGCCGTTTTGTTATGCAGGTGACCACAGGTTATTATATTTTATTTAATACATTGTTTGCCAACAGATTTCACATAATTTACGTGAACTGACAATTAATGTTAACAAAAACTTTTACAGAATGTAAATCCAATGCTAGGCACACAAAACATTTACTGAGTATAACACTCAGCTACTTACGTGATACTCATCAGTGGCATCACAAAATACTTAAATGTAAAAAAATAAAACTAATTATAAGTGAGTAAAACGAAATTACATAAACGAAAACAAAATAATGGTAATATACTGGTTGACTTAAAATTCTTTTTTGAAATCCAATATTTGTTTTAAAGAACTTCAAGGCAAATGGAGGAATATTTTGTAATCTTTGGCCACGATGTAATAATAGTGGACAGTCGAAATTACCGGTTAAAATTTTAAATAGAATTATTTAATCTGCAATCCACCGACGATCCTCTAAAGAATTAATCTTGAAAATAATTCTTTCGTCTTTCATTATAAGTACGAAGAGATTGTAATTTTTAGCATGAACTGTTAAGAAAAACAGAAATCGTTTTTGAATTCTTTCAATTTGGTCAATGTGGCACTGGTAGTGAGGATTCCAAGCACTACAGCAATATTCCAATATAGCCCGCACAAGAGCATTATAAATTGTAAATGTTGATTTGCAATTACGCCAAATGACAATATTATCAATATGCGGTATAAAGGAAAATTTGGTGTCAATAATAACACCAAGGTCCCTAATCTGATCAACTTCATCGAGCATGATGTTATCAATGGTGTAAGAAGTTTGTAAAGAAATTCGTTTACGATGAAATTTTATATGTTTACATTTATTTAAATTTAGTGGAAGATTATTTATTTTAGTCCAATTAAATATTTCGATAAAATCTTCCTGCAACCGCGAAGAGTCCCCAACACCTTTAATAATTTTAAAAATTAAATGAAAATTTAGAGTATTTGATCACACAACCCAGATCATTTATGAAAAAAGAAAATAATATCGGTCCCAAATGAGAACCTTGGGGGACGCCCGATGACGCTACATAACTATGAGATTCGTGACCACAAACCACTACTTTCTGGGATCTGCCAGTTAAATAAGATGAAAACCATGTAAGTAATGACCCGTGGATGTCTACATTCGACATCTTAGTAAGTAACAATTTGTGATCCAGTCTGTCGAACACTTTACTTTAATCTGTATAAACAGCGTCGACTTGGAGAGACTTATCTAAGGAATCAGATATTTCACTTGTATAACTCTCAACGTTCGAACAAGTTGACATTTTACTACGAAATCCGTGCTGTTCTTGTAACAATATAGGCTTGATGTGATTACTTACAAAAGGGGAAATAAGATATTCAAACAGTTTGCTAAATACTGTTACCAATGAGATAGGTCGATAATTCGTGATATCACCAACATGACCACCTTTTGGTATACGGACAACATTAGCCGATTTCTACTTAGAAGGAAAAGTTCCCGTTGAAAGAGAAAAATTAAATATTATTTGAATAGGGATTACGCAAGTAAACACTTCTTAATAAATACAGCTAGGATCTGATCAGGACCCGCTCCAAGGGTAGTATTCTGTTTTATTAGAGCCTTTTCAACTTGTGACTTATCAATTGTAATTGACCCCAAAGTACTATGAACCATAATATTTGGATTTTGCTGCAAAGTGCAAGCAAATGTAGGTTGACCATCGTTATTAGTTATACAGACTGTTCGCTTAGACGAGGGACATATTGAAGGAGAGTACTCAGTATTCGATTCTCGTTCCAAATATGTAATAAACATATAACCTTATTTTTTGACACAATTATCCAACAAAATACACAATTTATGAACACCAAGCGCGCGAACCAAAACTTGCAAATAAACGATAGGTACTATCGACATGAGCGTCGGTTGACCATTTCAGAAAAAAATTTCGCTTACACATGTGGACCAGTTGAGTTTGTATCGCCTTAGAATCAGTAAACAAATGTAAAGTGTAAAAAACTCAAACAAAAAAAGGGGCCGTGTCACGGGTGTTGGCCTGATGCAATTTAACAATACCGTCACACGGACTGCCGAAAACACCCTCCCCGCGCGCACACCACGCCCCGCACCTTTGTCCTGCGACGGCGATGCGCCAACAGGACATAGATACTCCCGCGCAACCAGCAGTCTGCACGAGTGCATCGCTACTTCCGCATTTCTGTTAGCGCGCTTCCGTATTTCCCGTCGATCCTATTCGATACTATTTTGTGTAAACATTTGTGATAAGTTGATAACAGTAAAATCAGTTTTAAACATGTCGACTTATCAGTATTCCAATGAAGAATACTGGGATATGGTGCGTGTCTATGCACTATCCAATGATAGTGTTCGGGGAGCAGTCAACTTGTACCGCGAGATGTTTCTCAACCGCCAGACTCCTTCGTGCAACCTGATGTTGGGCATCAATCACCGATTGCGAACATTCGGACAATTCACCGTGCCGACGCATGCCGAAGGTCGTGGGAGAGAGCCATACCCAGTTCATCTCCAGGAAGCCGTCTTGGAATACTCTGAGCATCACCCGCAGGAGAGTACTCGAAGTGCAGCAAGGCGGTTTGAAGTATCAAACTCAACCGTGTGGAAGCTACTCCATGAAGAAGGAATGCACCCATATAATTTTCGTCCCGTTCAACAACTGGGGGCTAATGATTACCAGCCGCGAATTAATTTTTGCCAGTTGTTTTTATCAAATTTAAATAACGTTTTGTTTACGGATGAAGCCACTTTTACAAAAATGGGAGTATTTAATGTTCACAATGAACATTGGTGGAGCGGTGAAAACCGACGCGACAGGACGCTTATCAACATAGGTTTAGTGTTAATGTGTGGGCAGGCATTTTGAACAATTGTTTGCTAGGCCCTTATTTTATCGAGGGAAGACTAAATGCTGGACGATGTGCCCCTCAGTGCTCACCGCAACCTGTACTATCAACATGACGGAGCGCCCGCGAATTATCAGGTACGAGTAGGGAGTAGGGAATTTGGTGGCGCTGCCGTCGCGTAAACATTCGCTCTCGATGTTCCGTGTTATAATAAATTATTTAAAATAGTAAATCACTATGAATTACGTGAAAAGTGACACTAAAGTGCTCAAATAGATTCAGTGAACCTGTGACATTGTTATCTCTTCATAATACATGACAATAACAATTTTTATGTGATATAACATTGGTAATTCATGCTTAGAAGAAATACTAAAAAGAAGATACCAGACTAGTAAATGCAAGTAAGTGATCTCAACCAGTGGGTAAACCCAACCCTTTAGACTGTCAAAAAGTGCTCAGTAAAGAAAAATCGATAATCTTATCATTCAAGACCGTAACAAAAACTATTTTTGAACTAGAAGAACAGGGTTAAGACTATTTACCGATAGATGGCATGGGAAAACTATTGAAATTTTAACATTTGATGATAGCGCCATCTACTGCCAAGTAGCTGAAACTGTATCGACCCTTCGACACTAAAAGACATACCCAACATCATCTTTTAAGTACTCCACGGTAGAGGGCGCTATTACAACATAAAAATCAATAATTGATAATGATTGACAATGATAACATCACAATTAGAAGACCGCATAGAAGAAGAACGTTGGACTTGGATCTGTCTCATTTTATTGTAGACGAAACAACACTCAACTCATTTTGTGAAGATTTAGATGTGTCAGCGAAAAGTATTCCTGAATATTCTACTATCAGCCCACTTGAGATTCATGAACTAAAGCAAGATGTGGAGAAACTACGAAATGATCTTGCTATCGCCCATAATGAAATCACTAATCTTAACTGCGAGTGCAATGAGCTGAAAATAGAATTAGCTAACAAGGGCATTCAAATTAATCTTTTAAAAAATCTATCACTTAACTTACTAAAGATTGAATCACCAACTCCGCTAACAGCGTCTCGTACACCGATAATAAAAAGGCTCACAAACATCCGAACTAAAATTCATCGGCTCTCCATTGCATGCCTGGAATAAGCTTGGGGACCTAAATGAAACACCTAAAAGTAGAACCAAATTGTCACATACAATAGAACGACTGCAAGGTCAACACTATTTTTTAAGGATCATGAAGCAATCACAGATCAAAACAAACCGTCAATATTACATACTTCACTGGATAACTCACTCGGAACAAGAAACTTGGAAAAGTATCGTACAACAGATGGAGCTACGGGTTCAAGAAAGAAGCGAATATATGTAGTGGGTGATAAACAGTCTAGGTTTTTGGCTTCTCTAATACATGATATGAACAATAAAGACAATAACTCAAATTACAAAATATTTGGTATAGTTAAACCTTGGGCGACTAGTAGCGAAATATTAAATACGTGTCTTAATGTATGTAATGAGATAAATAATGATGATATTGTTATTTTGACAATTGGTTCACATAACAAAAATCCTTACAAATTATTTTCTGACCTCAACAGTATTTTGTACCTTTTACGACGCCAAAATGTTTTTGTCGTCAAAATTCAACATAATCCCTACCTCAGTGAACACTTTCTGAATCAACATATAAAATTATACTTGAAAAATTATAATAATTGTAAATTTGTTGATATTATGATTACCTATATAAAAACTACTCCATTAAATATGCAAAAATATTAAGTTTTAAGCTACATGTAGAGATAGAGTATTTATCATTCTGTAAACCCAGCAAAATACAGAATTCCAGATGTGTAATTAAAGATAATAATTTTGATCCAAAACAAATTCAACCGGGTTTTACTACCTGCATAGACAACGCGAAACTTATATCTTCTGATATCCACCATACGACCATAAAAAAAGGAACAATACCGTACTATTTTTCGCAGCCCAATCTAGTGTTAAAACATAAAAATCAAGAGGACAAGTTTTTTCGTTAACAAAACTGAATGCGATTTTAGAATACTACATCAAAACATAGCAGGTGCCATAAATAAGACTGAAAACATCTTGTTAGCGTTATCAGAATTCTCCCAAAATAATAAAGAAATCGGTATTATATGCCTAACAGAAACCTTTATAGAAAAAGGTACTGAACATTTATTAAAACTACCAGGATTTAAATTAGCCTCGTCGTACTGCCGTAAAACAAAAAGGGGAGGTTCATGTATACTAATTAAAAATTGTATAGAGTATAAACCTTTGACATCAATAAATGACTTGGCTTGCAATTATAATTTTGAATGCACCGGCATAGAACTAATATCTCAGAAAAGAATAGTCGTTTGTATCTACAGAACGCCGAACAGCAACCCTCATATCTTTATTGAAAAACTTGAACAAATGCTATTTAAAATTACACATCGACATAAGAAAGTTATAGTATGTGGAGATTGGAATCTTGATACAATAAAACCAAACAAAAGTTGTCTAGATCTTATAAGCTTACTTAAAAACTTCAATATTGAGTTACATATAAAGTCACCAACACGACAGTCATCCTGCATTGATCATTTTGCTAGTAACGTAAAGCAAAACATTCGAGGCGATGTACATTATCTAGCACTTTCAGATCACGAAACAGGTCAAACTTTAACCATAAGATCCCATGTCAAAGGTGAAATAAGAACTTGGCATGAACAGATAAGAGATTATAGTGAAGAAAATGTGATGAAATTTTGTAAAAGTATCTCTTCCCTTAGTTTTTCTGATACATATAAAAAATGTAATGTAGATCAAACATTTCAAGAATTTCATGAATTAATTATATTATTTTATAACTTACACTTTCCTGTTGTGAAAATTAAACGAAATAATAAAAGAAAAACATCGACATGGCTAACAAAAGGAATAAAGAAATCAAGTGTTAAAAAGAGATACCTATATTTAAAATACAAACACAACAATTCAAATAAAAAACGAAATATTTACAAAAATATAGTACAATACTCAAAACGTGTATTCATAAATCGCAACAAATACAAAACAAGAAATACATTGATAATAAAAAGAATAAATGTAAAGCCGCATGGGACATTATAAATGAAAATATAGGACAGGGCAATATAATTACAGATATAAATATAATTAGGAATGGAAATGACACATATAATAATCCCACTGCCATAAGCGAAACATTAAATAATTATTATATTAATTTCACGCATGACATCAACTATGACTATAAAGCTAATGACATAAATAAAAATACGGACGATATCAATTTGAATACAATATTCTTGAAACCAACTGACGCTATGGAAATTTGCAGAATTATTAAGTCTTAATAACACAACATCAGTGGGCATAGATGGTATCAGCACAAAAATAATCAAGGTCTGTTCAAAATACATTTGTGAACCTTTGAGCTACATAATTAATATGTCCTTTGAAGAAGGTACTTTCCCAGGTATCCTAAAAAAATCTATTATAAAACCGTTATTCAAAAAAGGAGACGCAACTGACTTAAATAACTACCGACCAATTACATTAATACCGATACTATCAAAGATATTCGAAAAGGCCATGTTAAAAAGACTTTATGACTTTGTTACAAATTTTAACATTTTAAAAAGAGAACAATTTGGATTTCGAAAAAACAGTACCACTACACTAGCATGTTTCGATCTTATTAAGGAAATTACGGAAGCAATCGATGGAAGAAAGCCAGTAACTGCAGTATTCCTAGATATGAGCAAGGCATTTGACTTTGTCCACCATAAAATACTGTTACATAAATTAGACAGGTATGGAATTAGAGGAAAAGCAAATGACTGGGTCAAACATTATCTTTTAGACAGAACTCAATGTACAGAAATAAGGAAACTACAAAATAACAGTAAGGTTAGCTATAGATCTAATTTTAAAAGCAATAAATTCGGAGTTCCTCAAGGTAGCGTCTTGGGACCATTTTTGTTTCTGTTATATATAAATGATCTCCCTAATGTTACTAGTCATAAAACTGTATTATTTGCGGATGATACAACTATAATTGTCAAATGCGAAAACATAAGCACATACGAACATGAACTGAACGTAACTCTAGACAAAGTTATTAATTGGCTTAATACCAATAATCTTAAAATTAATATAATCAAAACTAAAATGGTTCAATTTGAAAACCATAAACGGCAACAAATCAGTCTGAACATAGTACATAATAATACGAAGATAGAACAAGTACAAACAACAAAGTTTCTGGGAATCGTTTTGGACAAACATTGCAGTTGGAAGGCGCATATAGAATATGTCTGTGACAAACTGAATAAATTCGTATTTGCCATAAAAAGACTTCGGATAACAGTATCCACGGAAGCAGCACTAAGTGCATACCACGGTTACGTATCATCCACGCTTGCGTATGGTCTTTTGCTATGGGGAAATTCGGTCGAATTTGAAAAAGTGTTCCGCATACAAAAAAGGTGTGTAAGAGCAATAACTGGAGCATGGTTTATGGAGAGTTATAAACCTATTTTTAAAAATTTTCGTATTCTACCCCTAACCTGAATGTACATAAAGGAGGTCTGTGTTTTCATTAAACAACATCCAGAGTATTTCGAACTTTAATCTGAAGTAACGAAACGTAATGTAATTCCTAGGAATAATCATAAACTCCATCAATCTCAATGTAAATCTGACTTATTTAAAAAAAATTCATATGTCAATGCAATTATTGTCTATAATAAATTGCCCAATATATTTAAGGATTTGCCCTTAACAATATTTAAAAACAAGTTGAGCAAATGGCTCTTAGAAAAGTGTTTTTATAGTTTAAATGATTACATGTCGTATAAGGAATAATAAATTTAACGAATAGTGGAATAATTTTGTTACATTTAACCAACACGGACATTAGAATTATATTTAATATGACATCTCACTTATATACTTATCTACTGAAATTTATAAATTTGACATCAATTAATTATTTATTTTATTTTTTGTATTTGGTGTACCTAATATTAAAATTTAATTCCTAATTATTATATTATAATAGTAGCATGACATGACAACAAAAACAAATATTTGCACACCATATGTAATGATAGAATGTATATGGGACATTAGAATTTAAGATCATACTCTGTAAACCTACATTCTAGCAAATAAATAAATTTGAATTTAAAATTTAAATTTGAATTTGAATTTGAGTACGTGAGTTCCGAAACGCTCACTTTGGTGATAAGTGGATAGGTCGCGGAGGGCCTGTACCGTGTCCGGCTCACGTTCCTGATCTCACCCCGTTAGATTTTTACTTATGGGGTGAAGAGATTAGTGTACGTAACGGAATACTCGAACAGGGAGGAGCTGAAAGCGCGTATCACTAGTGCATTTGATAGTGTCCGAACTGATCCATTTGTACTCAATCGCGTTAAAGACAATATGCGGAAACGGGCTGAACTGTGCATCGCGCGGGAAGGTGCTCATTTTGAACAACTTTCAAGATTAGTGTAGTAGTAAATTATTAATCAAGTTAATCGTTGTAAATAGGTGTGATTCCTTTTTTAAATACGCCAGAAATACTTATGTATTACTTAGAGCCTATTAACATCGTAAAATTAATATTCTAAATTAGTATTTACGTTAATTGAAAATAGTTGTGTAATATTTAGGTATTTTTGCCTGTCTTAAGCCAGGATCGAAGTATGAAGGGAAAACGAATCATGCTTAAAGAGAAAATGACCTTTGAAGTAATAGGTAGTTAACGCTAGCCGCTTGCGCTTGAGTGTCCAAACGTTGCGAGACTTTTCACGAATTGTTTGGTAAGTTATTTCTTTTTTATATACATGTATTTTTATTTTTCAATACTTTTATTAGATTCGTGTATTCCTAAACTACAGCTGATTTCAATATGTCCCTCGTTTAACCGAACATACTGTATATACTGATGAAAATTTTCTGGCAAATGCATTACAAATTGACTGTGTACGTAGAAAACCCGGCATCTAGCGTCATTTCACTAGGAATAGAGGAAACACCTTTACGCTTGTTATTTATGTAAGACCATTTAACATTATTATTAGACATTTCTACCTCAATATCTTTTTAAATATTTGGCATAACAAGATTTTATGAGGCTGTGGACTCTAGTTCTAGCCAAGCAGTCATCAATCTCTTCCATAGGATTCCTAAAACGCTTAAACCTTTGACGGTATTAGTCTTTTTCTTTTATGAGATTTATAAGTTGCCGTGTATACCACATAAGATAGCTCTCTTTGCTGAATGTTGAAACAGGTACATATCTTGCTATGATATTCCATAGAATATCATAAAAAGCTTCCACCATATCCTCTATATCCCCTGACATAATACACTTGAGAGCAATAAAATCGCACACGTTGACTTTTTGTTGTTAAAGCAGTTTTTTTCATAAATGTGAATACATATTAAAATAAAACTTACACTATTTGAATGTTTACTTCAGTACCTTTCTAATGATATCAAATACAGTGTAAAAAAAGTACCCATAGGGAGTTTTAGGGCACAAAACCCAACATACGGATAAAATTACCCAATTTAGCTTAACAAAGAATAAAAATAAAACTCAAAATGCTTGATCAAATTGTTTTTTAATAAGGTGTATTCCCTCCCCTAGCCTTGATTACAGCTCTTAATCGGTTTTTCATGGACCGTATTAATTTCACCATGAAATCTTGTGGTATGGCGTTCCACTCCTCTTCAATGGCAAGTTGAAGCTCTTGGAGGCGCGTAGGAGCAGGGCTTCTTGCTCGAACTCTTCTTTTTAGCTCATCCCAGACATGCTCAATCGGATTGAGATCAGGACTACGAGCTGGCCACTCCATCGCGGTGATTCCAACATCTTCCATGTAGTCGCAAACTGTTCTAGCGACATGCGGTCTGGCGTTGTCGTGCTTTAAGAGAAAATCTTCTCCCATAAGCCACGCAAGCGGCCTCACATGTTCTTCGAGCACTTCTTCGACGTATCGTGCAGCCGTCAAACTTCTCGATCTCGGGCCGGTATTCGCCGTAGTGATGAATACAATGTCAGTTTTAGTGTCCAACATTATGCCACCCCAAAACATACACGATCCACCTCCAAAAGCCACACGTTCGCTTATGCAGCATTGTGAAAATCGCTCTGATGACCTTCTGTAGACCCTAGAGCGTAAATCATGACCATGTAAAGTCATTCTGCACTCATCAGAGAACATAACAGCCCGCCATTGGTCATACGTCCAATTTAAATGTTCCCTAGCAAATTGTAGCCGGGCTTCTCGGTGAGCTGTGGTCAATTTGGGACCATTTGCTGGGCGATGTGAAGTCATTCCTGCTTCACCTAGTCTTCTTCGAACTGTCCACCGACTTATACTGACATTGCGAACTTCTCGAAGCTGTTGTCCCAGTTGAACCGCGTTCAGTTGCCGATTTCTCAAAGACCTTGTCACAAGAAAGCGGTCATCACGCTCTGATGTTGTGCGTCGCCGGCCAGATCCTGGTCGCCGAATGTAGCCACCGGTCTCTTGGAACCTCTGGTATACACGACGAACAGAGTAGCGGCTCAAATTTAGCCGTCGAGCAACTTCACTTTGGTTATGGCCTGCTTCGAGCAAGGCAATAACTTGAGCGGCTTCTGCGGGCGTGGTATCCATATTTTTCCAGTAAATCCGTATGCTTCCAGTAGAGATGTTATCACGTTGACCTTCGGTATGCAACTGAATAAAAATTCCAATAAACTGACCTTTTTATACCTGCGGCTAAGGGTGCAAGTAGTGACAACGCAAACGCGTGAATTTGGGGAATTCGGTGTACGGTCGGTTTTTGTAAGTTACGTGAAGGTCAATGATTTTAATTTTATGTTTTTGTAAAGCTAAGCTTGTATGCTTTAATTTTGTCTAATGATTTTTACTCAATATCTTTCGATTTTAGAAAACAATCAGTAATAAACCAAATTACAAGGGGTGTGCGATTTTATTGCTCTCAAGTGTATTTCATACCAGTTTAGTTGATCAAGCTCATTGTTTATTAAACCGTAATTAGCTTTATAGAAATTCAATTTCTTTATTTTATTATTGTTCAAAAATCGCGTTAATGGATAATCGAGAGTAACTGACAAAGGCGGGTGATAATCATCAATTTTAGTAAAAGTATCTAATGACAATTGCACTGTTACATTTTTGTGAGACGAGAAAACTAAGTCAAGTATTTTATTATCAGTATTACTTATTAAGTTTTACTGTTGCAGATCCAGATTCTCCATAAACTCCAACATATGTTACCTATTTCCGACTTAAAAGAATCGTGCACAATGTAGCTATTATTAGATAAATACGCAGCGTTAGATATTAATGATTGCCATTGTAATCTGTCCAAATTAAAATCTCCCAAAATCAACAAAACATGGTTATGCAACTGTGAAGCAGAGTTGGTAATGGATTCAAGGTATGATTCCAGCTTAGATGCAGACGTTGGTGGAGGTATAGAAAGTGCACATATCGTTAAATATTTTGTGTTGTTATTAACTTGAACTTTTAGAGTAACCCACAGATCTTCATAATTAGTTGCTAACGAAGGATATCTATAGGAAATATTTCTTTTAGTAACTGCGATCATAGCTCCTCCTCCGTCAGACTTAGGGTTACTAGTAGTACAACGGTCTTTACGATAAAAAACATTGCGTATTAAATTTATTTAATTTGTTTGAAAGTAATAGTTTTCTATTTTTATCTTTATCGAGTTTTTAACCGTTTCGTATTAACACTGAGCCCATATGGAATACTCTGTCCATTTTAATGTCTATGGATCATAGCAACCTTGTATATACATATATACTATATTAAACTGTCCCACTGCTGGTAACAGGCCTCTTCTCGGCGTGAGAAGGGTTAGGCCATAGTCCACTACGCTGACTCAGTGCGGGTTGGCAGACTTCACATATCTTCGAGAACATTATGGAGAACTCTTAGACGTGCAGGTTTCTTCACGATGTTTTCCTATACTGTTAAAGCGAGCGATAATTAACTATTTAATACGCACTTAACTTCGAAAAGTCAGAAATGCGTGTCTTAGAATAGAACTCGAGTCCTCTGCGCGGCAGTGCAACGGTCTCTCACTAGGCTAAAATGTTAATATTATATATTAATGTCACTATTATTTTAGATCAACTAACGCAGGTGTACAGAAACCTTAAAAGCTATCATCATCATCATCTCAGCCGAAAGACGTCCACTGCTGGACATAGGCCTCCTCCATGGTTTTTCACACAGACCGGTCTTAGCAACTAAGCATTGTTAGAATCGGCCGCTGCCACTAGCGAGTCTGTAAATAAAGTGAACAAATCCTTTTCTGATAAAGGTTATCAAGTTGCTGATGACCTACGAAAGAACCGTTTGCAGCCACTTTACCGACAGTCTCAGTAACTGCACCACTATCGTCCATTGTTCTGATAAACGGAAGGGTCCATTGTTCTGATAGACGAAGTAAGTTAGGTAGGTAAGGTAGTTAGTGTTATAATAATAATATCGGCTCTGTATATAAACTGTTTCACTGCTAAGCACGGTCCTCTTCTCAGTCTGAGAAAGGTTAGGCCTCCATTATGGCCCAGTGCGGGTTGGCAGACTTCACACATTTTCGAGAACATTCACAGATATGCAGATTTATCCACGATATTGTCCTTCACCGTTAAAGCAAGCGATAATTACCTAATTAACATAACTACAAAAACTCAGACCCGAGACCTCTGGAGCAATCCATAGCGTTTAGTTTCAATGACTCTAAAATTAGAAGGTGTCCCTGGATGATAAGATACCAGTAAACTTCATAAAAGCTACACATACAATTATTGTGCCAATTATAACGCACCTTGCCAGCCTTTGTATTGTTTGAGCAGAGGACGTTCTGCACTACCCTAAAATAAGCTCTAATAACGCTTGAGCGAATTTATCCAACAGGCCAATATCTGTCCTCCCGTCCTTTTCTAAAATTATTTAATAAGCGCTTGATAACTTATTTAACAAGGTTTTACATTCCTTCACCATTTCAGTATGGTTTTAGACAGGCAAGGTCCACCGAAGACGCTGTTTTAGCTCTTGCTTCCATTATCACTTAAAATGTTAAAAGGCTGTCAGACGCTCTTCTTCTGTCGCTTCTCAAACTCAAAAATGTTTGCGACATCATTTCTGTCCCCCTGCTTCTACATAGGCTTGAAAAATTGAAGTATTACTTGAGTGAACGTGAGCATACAGTTGAAACAGGCGAAGTTAATCGTTTAGAGAAAACGGTCACGTACGGAGTCGGATAAGAGAGTGTGTTTGGTCGTACCGAGTTCCTCGTATTACATCCTACATATTGTTACGGCTAGTGCCATCTGTCGGCACTGTGGAGAAGGCTCGGCAGTCCCTTCTAATAATTTATTACAGCACCATCTATTGACATCTTACGGAACTACGTAGTTGTCGGTACGAGTAAAATAGAGAGAACGTTGGCACATTCTCGAATCCTTGTACTGTTACGTACCGTGTATGACGTTTCTAGAAAACTCCGGTAATGCTTTAACCGCGTATAAAAGGGGAAGGCCAGCGCTCGCCCAGTCAGTTTACAATCGTATGCGGTCAAGTATTCATCGAAGCAAACGGAAGCGAAAATATTACGGAGTTAGAAGCAGTTACAGTTAAAAGTGTAGTATACTGTATGTTGTGTTTTAAATTTAATTGTGCTAGAATAAAACGTTTTAGTCGGTAATATTGTTTTATATTCTTATCCGTCGAACCCAGCACGTAACAATATTAATAGCCTCTGCGGTATGAGGACCGATGGTGTTCATGTTCTCGTATGCTGATGATACAGCAGAGATCTTTTCTTCTTTGGAGATACTGGGAGAGTGTTTGCCAAATAACAGAAAATGGATTCACAATGATAGCAGCTTGACTTGACCGTAACCTTCTTACCTCGCATATAGACGAAACCAACTTTATCTTTTTCAAGTATAATCTCACCCAGCTGCGACAAGAGTGCCAGATTGAAACCCATACTTGCCGATACAACCAAAGGAACTAACACCAAATATCTAAGCGACATACACTCAGAACTTATAATGAAAAGAATTATTAAAATAATCTTGACCTTTAAATCGCTTAAGAATGTTACCACTAAAAGTGTCTTACATCAAATTATGTCTCACTAGTTAAATCTGTCTGACTCAATTATTCGTACTATTAGAAAATCGATTCAATTTTTGAAACACTGTGGCATGGAGCTGAGGAAGCTCTATTCAAGGTCATGTTCTTAAAGCCTTTCTTCAAATGTTCCACTGACAAAGAGTGTAAATCAATTATGTACTCAGTGAGAAATTGAATTCATTGATGTTGTGTTAAAGTCGAAGTAATCCACAAGATTAGTCACAAAATACTTTTAAATAAATGAAAGAATATTGGCATCACTGATAGTGCATTCAATTGAATTCTATCTTTGCGAGCGCTACCAAGTAGTTAATTTAGGTGAGCATATTAGTGATCCAAAACGTATTTATTACATACGGTGTCCCACAGGATTTCATTCTAGGGCCTCTGCTATTTTTAATATATGTAAACCACATCAGTAAACTAAAATTCAAAGGAGACATCTCACATTACGCAGATTACACCAGCTTATTTTACTTTGGCCACAGCCTCGAGTTCATTATGCAAGATGCTGAAAATGACCTTGACCTTTTAAATGTTTGGTTTCCGGTTAATTTACTAATTTACTGACAAACAATGTCACCGAACCCACTTTGTAATATTTGCAGCAAAAACCAAAAAAATAATAAGTTACACGGCATTAAAAATAAATAGTCAAATTATCAGTAGAACAGATAATAAAAAGTATTTGGGTTTTACTCTAGAATCTAGATAATAATCTCACATGGAAAACACATATCACCAAAATAAAACAAACTGACATCCTTATTATCTTCGTAGTATAGTAACTGTACGCTGTCTTAGTAAAAAAAACCGTTATATTATAATATTTATAACTTCTTAGTGACACATATTGACTATCTAAAAGAAATATTGGGATCAGCTGCTAAGACCAACCTTAATATTATACAAATAACATAAAATATATTAATATAATAATTATTCCAATACGCTTTTCTGACACCGACAGCAGTAATATATAAAGTAACCAGACTATTAAATGTAAATAAAACTTATTAATAGTATTCTTGCTTACTAATACGAAAAATTATGAGTATGGGCGTTAGAGGTAATTTGTTCCGGTGGTTTACATCGTATGTGAAAAACAGATGTCAAACTGTTGTGCTTAATGGTTACACATCTAGAGGCACACTTACAAATATTCCTTCGGGCGTCCCTCAAGGTTCAGTGTTAGGACCTTTGTTGTTTAATATATTCGTCAATGACATAAATAACTGCTTCATAATTTCAAAAGTTATTTTATATGCTGATGACTTGAAAATAATGAGACAGATAAATAAAATTCATGACGCGAATCAACTACAAGAAGATCTCAATAGATTTCAGGCCTACTGCATAACAAATTAACTAGATTTAAATGTTAATAAGTGCTACGTGTGCTCCTTTACACGTAAACTCCGCCCAATAAATCAGGTTTATCAATTTTTAGAGACCCCATTGACGAGAGTTTGTAACATCAAAGACCTTGGAGTTACTTTTGACTCGAAATTATTATTTGACACACATATTGACAATATTGTAAGTAAAACGGCCTTCAAAGCGCTTGAGTTCATATTTCGAATCACGAACGACTTTAAAAACATTAAAAAAATGAAAATACTTTACTGTTCCTTCGTTCGCAGTCACCTAGAATACTGTTCACAAGTGTGGAATCCTAAATATAATATCTACATTGATCGAATAGAGCCAATTCAAAAAAGGTTTCTAAGATATATACAATATCGTTGCGGTTGCTACCTACCTAATTACATCAGTCGATGCAAAAAATTTCATATTCTTCCACTAGTCGAGAGAAGAAAATAGCGGAGTTGTCATTTTTATTTAATATTATGAACGAAGCGGTCGGCTCGTCAGAACTAGTGAGCAAAATGGCTTTAAGTGTCCCGTCAGCACATCTACGACGATTTAAGCTGCTACATGTTCCTGCAGTAGACTCTAATTACGGACAAAACTCATACTTAATTAGAGCGAGTCGCATGTACAATGCGGCATGCCGGAGTGTTGATATTGACATTTTCTTTACGAATGTAACTAAATTTAAAAAAAAATTGTGTACTGAGTTATTTGATTAGATCTAAAGAGTGAAATCACAATATGTCTACTTTTACGTGTAATTATATTCACGGTTATATATGTACATATTTTGTCAGTGAAAACTTTTAATTGGCCTTCACCTTATTAGTATTATGTTAATAATGTATTTTAGCTGTAAGTTTTCCTAAAATGTTAAAATAAAATAAAATCTATACCAACTAATATTATAAAGGTGAAGTTTGTTTGTTTGGTTGAACGCGCTAATCTCAGGAACTACTGGTGCGAAATGAAAAATTATTTTAGTGTTGGATAGCCCTAGATATATTTATCGAGGAAGGCTATAGGATATATAACATCACGCTACAACCAATAGAAGAGGAGCAGCAATGAAAAGTGTTGCAAAAAGGAGGCAAATTCTCTTATATGAAGCAGACGAAGTTGCACGGGTTAGCTAGTATCTACTCAATAAAGACAAATACACTCATTTAACATTTACTAAAAAAAGAAGCTTTTAAACTAAAATATTAAGAAGCGCGGCAAACCAAATAATACCACGCCCACCCAGCACAAATTACGGAAAAAGGAATATTACTTTTGAAAGTTCTTATAAGCTTTATAATACCAAAAGATGTTTTAGATACCAAAACTATGAAAGCCTTTAAAATCTGTTAAAGACCTACATTATGCTTAACTTTCTCGTCTAGCCAAGTCTAGTAACTTTAAATAAAATATAGCTAAATAGACATTTTAAAGATTTACCTCACACGAGTTATATTTCAAAATCTTATAAGTTTTAGTATTAAAGTTTATAACTGTAAATTTTAATTGTAAATATTTTTTATTTTTACACTCATGAGAAACAAAAAAGCTTTTGTAAATTAAACTTTGTAATAACCGTCTCATAAGCATGTCGTCTTCGCTGCCATAGGGTGGACAAAGACAAGATTTTTTGTTTAGGGTATTGTTGACATCCAATTTGTGAACTAATAAAAAACTAAAAAGGAAACAAAATTACCCACAATCCGTTTAGCACACTCTGACTGTAAACTTTAATATATTTATGTAATTTTCTTAAATAACTGAATTGTAAATTTATTTTATATACATACATACATAGATTCACGCCTGTTTCCCAGAGGGGTAGGCAGAGACTACGGATTTCCATTTGCTACGATCCTGACACACTTCTTTGGCTTCATTCACTTTCATAACATTCCTCATACACGCTCACTGGTTTAAGGTGCTCTTAACCTGGCCTTTATCCAGAACGTCTCCGATCTGATCAAGAAACGTTCGCCTAGGTCGACTTCCATTCACACTAGCCTTATAAACTATCTTAGTCAGTCTTTTCTCGCCCATTCTTTCTACATGCCCAAACCAGCTTAACATACCCTTTTCTATTCTCGTCACTATATCCACTTTTACGCCGCATCTCTCTCTAATCACACTATTCCGTATTCTATCTTTCAGAGTCACACCACATATATTTCTCAGCGCTCTCAATTCTACAGCATTTATTCTGCTCTCAAGCTTCTTTTGCCATACCCAACTTTCACTTCCATGCATAAGTGTAGGCACTAATAGTCTTCTATGAACAGCCAAACGTGCCTTTTCGGATACATTTTGACTGTTCATAAAAGTGCGTAGAGCGCCATTCACTTTATTGCCAGCAATTGTTCTCCTTGAAATTAAACTACTATATACGGATTTTATCGCGTTGTTTATTTATTACTGTATTACAAAATTTTGAAACTATTACACTACTACTACTATTGATTTTATTTTACTAATTTATAAGCTAATAAAATTATTTGAACTATTAAATCTATTTATATTTAGGTCTACACTTTCCCCGACGTTTCGGTTGCTTTTCAGCATCCATGGTCACGGGGAGACTAAGATGGTAGTTGTCCCAATGTTCCAGTGTAGTTATTTCAAATAACTAAGTTTAATTTCAATGAATAACATTCGCGTAAACAGAAGACAATATTATGTAAATTGTTCTCCTTTCAATATCTCCCTCATGTGTACCATCCCTTGTAAACAAAGTACCCAAATATACAAACTCTTTCACTTGCTCCACTTGTTCTCCATCAATCATAATATTGCACATCGTCATGCACTCCTCCTTTTCAAATACCATTACTTTCGTCTTGCTTACATTCATTTTTATTCCTTTACTCTCAAAAGCACCATGCATATCAGTTACCATCGCCTGCAACTCTTCTGCCGATGACGCAAGTATTACTCGGTACACATTCTTGTCTAACACCTTTTTTGATACTAAACTATTCTGTGTAAGTCCCATTTATCCTAACACAAGCTCTGGAATTGTCATAAAGAGTTTTCAGAGCTCGTGTGAGGTCGCTATTCACTTTTACGAATAAATAATATTTAGAACGAGATTTTTCAACTTTAGATTGAATTTTAACATTGCAGTTCAACTAATTTGCTAGATTTAAATTTTATAGAGGTTTGTGGCATGTAGGACGGACACAATTTTCCTCCGGTTTCAAATTAAAATGATTATATATAAGAAAATGGTTATGATAACAGTCGGTCAGTAGCATGTCTGTGTCGGTTAGTAGAGTAGACAAGTAGGCAGCGGGGTACCTGTCCGCGTCATGCTCGGCGGCGGCGTGCACGAGGTGGTCGAGCGTGGCGTTGTGCGGCTCGCTGCGCCACGCGTCGGCGGCGGCGGCGTCGCGCGCCGTCACGGCCGCCAGCAGCGGCTGCAGCGCCGCGGGGCTGAGCGGCAGCGCCTCGTTGGTGGCCAGGTACAGCAGCACGTGCAGGTCCGACACGGCGCCCAGGAACGACTCCTCGCCCGACAGCTGCTGGTGCAGCGCCTTCAGCGTCTGCAGGTGGTGCTGCAGCGGCCGGTTGGCGGGCGGGAAGGCGGCGCGCGGGCTGAACGTGGGCGCGGCGCCGCCCGCCGCCGCCACGCCGCACGGCACGTCCACCAGCAGGTACGCCACGGGCACGCGCTTGGCCGACACGCCCACCTCGTTGCCGTACACGTCGCGCTCCTGGAAACACGCACCGTTTGTTACATCAATATATTGTACATTGTGTGGAACATTAAACATTCTCAATGTTACGACAGACCTGCAAGATAAATATACAGTGTGTCCGGTCATGGAATAGCGATATTCTAAATACTTATATAACAACTATTTTAATACACAAATACACTCTTCATTTGGGTCCAATCCACTTCCTTGCTATGTGGCAGCCATTTTATTTTTGTTGAAAATTATCTATGTATGTACAAAAAATTGGCTAATTCGGAGGCCAACAATACTGTCTACCGTCTACAATACAAAACAATGTGTTCACATGTCCATAATTTTTGTAAAACATATGAAACTCAATAAATACCATCAGAAAACTAAATAAACAAATTATTGTAAATTACTGCAAAAGCAACCCTCCTAAACCTTTTCACCTTTGTACTAAATCGACAGATGTTGAGCTAAGCTACATTTTGTAAGTATACTCTTGTGATCAATAAACTACCTGTTTAAACATAAGCTATATTTGTCCAGGTTTTGTTTAGTATTCTGAACTATACCGACATTATGATTATCACTATAGACGGAGGCAAAGTGACTAGCAAACAACTCACATATCTCGGTACAATCATTTGAAGCAACTAGTCCAGCTGTCATCAACCTAGGATATACGGTTGATCCCCCTCTTTTGGGTTTTACATACGTCCAGAACAGCTTCGGATTTTTGATCTTCTAGAAATTTCGTGTAGCTATTATAATATTTGGACGCCAAATGGTCACAACGTTTGCCGATATATTTTAGTTCCAGTGCGTCTAACGGGTTATTATATTTTTTATATCGCTTTCTAAGTTCATATTTTCGTCGTAACATTTTAATTAATCTATTGTTGAACCATGGAGGATATTTATTAACTTTAGGTACGTGGAATGGTACGAATTTTACTATAGCGGAGTTAAGAATTTAGTAGAAAATCTTTAGCATCTCAATTACATCACCTAGCCCCTCGAATAATTGGTACCAATCCTGTTCACGCAAAAATGAGCAAATCGATGTATAGTCGCCTTTATGAAAATTAGGTCTTACATTTACAGTATTATATGGTAACTTTGCATCCTTTGGCAGAGCGATAACAATTTCCAAAGGAGGGTGGTAATGATCAACTTTACTTTAAGGGTTTAGCCTTAAAGTTTTAGCACATATTTACAGTACAAGAAGGTAAAGTACAAAGTACAAGATCCAAGACCCCACCAGCAGTGTTCAGCACAGAATTATATTGATTAAGCTTGTTGATATAAGTAAAATCCTATAGAATTACACATGTGCTAGAGGGAGTTTTATAACAAGATGTATTTTTAACTAATCGCCAGTCAATATTACTTAAATTGAAATCTCCAACAATACAAACTTCGCTGTCTATAATTTGCTCAAAAGCTGCATTACATTGATCGATAAATATTTCTAAAGAAGAGCGACTTTCTGGTTGTGGTAAGTACAATGCCAAATAAACACTTTTTGCACTGTACGCCCTCCCGGTATATCAATAACTACCCATAGGTCCTCACAAACACTTTCCCAACCTTCGATATGCTTAGATCTTAAAGTTTTCTTTATCGCAATCAAAACGACCACTACCGCCACCGTCTTTAGTTCTATGTAAAGGAGAGGTGTGTCTTTCTCTTCTGTAAACGACATATCAGTCATCAAATAATTCACCGCTCAATACTGAATCATTAAGCCAGGTTTCTATTAAAATAATGACGTCATAATTATAACAAGATATATTACGATAAACTGTGTGTTTTAGTTCTAAGACCACGACTGTTTTGGTAGTAGATTTGCAAGTTACTGAATTTTTATAAAAGAACAATTAAAATATTTTAGCATAATTGTAATAAATATTCACAAAAATAGATAAAAATGAAATTTACACCATCTTATTTAATGCGTCTAAATTTTTTATGAAAACATGGTCAGCGTTATCGTTCTTTTTAACAAAAATTCAGCTGCTTCTCACCCAAACATACTTGTATCCCCTCCCCCTCGCTCTAAGCCTCGCTGCAGCATGGAGCGCTTTGTTAGCCGGTGATAAATGTTTGACGACGAACACCGGTAATCTATTGCCAGTGAGTCCAAAATCAGCAGTATTCAGTTTATTATCCGTATGTTTCTTGTTATATTCTATTACAGCAGCAAGGAGATAATCTCGTATCCTTGGCGTTGCTAGCTGGACGACAATAGACCGAGGGCGGGTATTGTTTGTGTTTAGTTTGGCTATGCAAGTGGAGTGCAGAATATCAGTGTCTCTAATTTCACAGCCGACCACTGAGCCCAGCTGTTTAACGATGGTAAATAGGTTTTCTTTTGTATTTCCGGTAAACACTGTATTTCTATGTTATTTGACCTACGTGTTGCTCTAAATAATTTAATCTTTAATTTAACTCCGAATCTGTATTTTTCAGCTGACGATTCTCTTCGCTCAGATTAATCATGTTGCTTTTAGCCTTGACGTGTTCTGAATGAAGTTCATCAAAATCCTTTGTATGAAAAGTGAGCGATGTTTTTAGTTCCCCTATATCATTTTTTATTGGTAAAATTTATCTGTTGATCGTGTTAATAATTGCACTGGTAAAAAAAAAAGGTAGCAAACTCAGCCTTGACTACATATTGAACAACAACGCACGCTCTCTGCGGTAATAGCGGTAGGCTGTGGAGGTGAGTTTAGCGCTTGCCTCTTATTACCTCGCGTAGTAGAAACACTACTAATAGGCGTGCAATCTTTCGTAACTGTTTTCGAGTGTAGGATCATACATCCCGGGCACTTCCATTGATGATAGACCTCGCAATCATTAGGAATTTCCGGTATTGACAAGCAGGAGAAATGATAAGATTTGTTGCATCGAATACAGTTAATAAACTGTTCAAGTTCCTTAATTTCCTCATTAGAACAGCTTCCCCAAGACATTGTCGATAAAGCCATAATTATTTAAATTTAGATCCTTAAAATGTCGACAACAAAACAATACTTTACTGCTAATATCGTAAAACAGTTATAAGCTGTAATATAAAATAACTGCGGTAAACAGAATAAAGTAATGTTATCGGGCCGTTATGTGTATAAGTTCGCGCCCGAAACGTCGTAAGCGCCGTGCAGAGCGCGTCGCTTGCGCGTATTTCCGAATCACACAGAATAGTCACTTGTTGACGGTGTACAGTTTTTAATTCGAGATAGATATTGGTGCCAATTCTGTTGTCACAAAATTCTCTTATCTTAGCTAAAAATCTCTAAAATTTAGTTTAGTCCTATCAAACGACATTTCGTATTCTGAAATCGCCAAGAGTGACAGGACTAAAATAAATTTTTGAGATTTTTAGCTAAGATAAGAGAATTTTGTGACAACAGAATTGGCACCATTGTGATAATTATAACTATTGGCACTGTGCAAGGGCTCACCCACTGTCCAGTTCGATGGTAAATCCTTTCAAAAGTTATTATATCACAAAGTCCACCACAAAAACTAACTTTAGATACAAATATATATTTAACTTTAACGAGCAAAATTAGTATGAGTGTACTTAGAGAATTTCTTGACGTGATTTTTGAAAGCTGCATACAATACATTGACGTGGTTCGTCAAAACGGTAGAAGGGGTGGTTTGACGGCACAATGCTATACAGGGTGATTTTGAAATCGTGTAATTCCTTTTAACCACGCATTCTACTGGTGATACAGAATAACCCTGACCATATTTTTATTTAATTAGATTCCGTTTTTTTTGTGAAATGGTGTCAGATAGTCATATGTTAACCAACCGAGGCAATTTTAATTTTTTACTAATTAAAATAAAAAAACATATTAATAATTAATGTCGTAAATAATAACGGGCGGTCCTTTTTATTGCCCCTTATTATTTACGACATCAGTTATTGTTATATTATTATTTTTAAATTAGTAAAATATTAAGATTGTATCAGGTGGCTAAAATATGACTATTTGAAATCATTTCATGAAAAAAATCTGTACTCTAATTTTGCCGAAACCATTATTCTAATTAAGAAAAAATATGGTCAGGGTTATTCTATATCACCAGTAGAATGCGTGGTTAAAAGGAATTACACGATTTAAAAATCACCCTGTATAACAGAGGTGTTAGAAGCTCACGTGGAGGTACCACGTACATGGGATTAATAGGCGAAAATTTTACTCTAATGCAAGATAATGCCCGATCCCACGCCGCTGCACAAGGTCGAAAATATTTTGAAAAGGTTGGGATAGAATTTTGTTATTGGCCAGCACGCAGCCCGGATCTTAATCCCATTGAGCATGTTTGAGACAGTTTAAAAAAGCTGTAGATGCGAGAAATTCTGTGCCCACAACAGTGGCAGCACTAAGAACAGCGATTTCACAAGAATGGAAATCAGATCTATGCAGAACCGATTAGAATCTGTAATAAGGGCACGTGGTGGCAATACATCTTATACAAAGAAAAACTGTGCTTCAACTTTTTTTATAGTAAAAACCAATTTTCTATAAATCAACCAAAACCAATTTTTGTTACATTTACAAAAATTGAATGGTCCTTTCCAATATACAAACATACACTTAAAGATATGATACTACGCTGTTATTAAGTTAACGAACCAAACTAAAGGTTTCAATTTAAATTTGAATAAATAGTTTGAATACTTGGTTAAAATGTTTATTTCAAAGGCGTCTTGAACATTGATGCAGTTTATAAGTTCGTCAGTGTATGTGTAGAATCACGATGTATAGGTACTACTAGCTCAATGAGTTTTTAGTGTAACCTAATGTTTCTAAATACATTTAACAATCTAAGGCAGTCAAGAAAACTCTAGGCAAAATCTTATGTGTTAGTGTATTCCTAGAACATCTTAATTCCATTAATAACAACATCCAATTTACTATGGAATTAGAGGCAAATAATTCATTAGCATTCTTAGATGTACTTGTCATCAGGAATCCTGATCATACTTTGAGTCACACTGTGTATAGGAAAAAGACCCATACAAATAGGTACTTGAACGGTGAATCTCACCACCATCCTAAACAGTTAGCTACCGTGGGAATGTCTTTGTTTCAGAGAGCCCACGGGATCTGTGACAAGAAACACCTGGACGCCGAGCTTCGACATGTCAAGCAAGTACTGCAAGACAACAAGCTCTAACAGCCGCGCCGCTGTCACAGATCCCTAGAAAAGCCAGCCACAGTCGAGCGCCAGCCTGCTATACTGCCTTATGTAAGGGGTGTCACTGACATGATTGGCTACATCTTGAAGCGAGCTTCAATCAACACATACTTCAAGCCGCCAACGAAGATAAGTCAATTTTTACCATCCGTCAAGTGCCAATTACCTTTACAAGATGCAAGGGTCTATAAAATAGATTGTGACTGCGGACTCTCATACATTGGTCAAACCAAGAGAAGCATAGGCACCCGCATAAAAGAACACATAGCTGACGTAAAACACAAACGCTCGTTGAAGTCTGCTGTGTGTGAACATGTACAACAGGGGACCAACCACTACCTGAGATTTGACAAACCACAGATTCTCGCTAAAGAACACCGATTCCTAACAAGGATGCTTCGCGAGGCTATTGAAATCAAAAATCATCCTAATTTCAATAGAGAAGATGGTTGGAATGTACCACCAGCTTGGGATGAGAAACAAACCACAGCTAGACTTCATGATACTTTGAGCTCATTCTGCGTAAATAGAAACACCAATGATTAAATTATGTTCGGGTACTTTGAAATAACTACACTGGAACATTGAGACAACTACCATCTTAGTCTCCCCGTGACCATGGCTGCTGAAAAGCAACCGAAACGTCGGGGAAAGTGTAAACCAAAAATAAATAGATTTAATAGTTTAAATAATTTTATTAGCTTATAAATTAGTAAAATAAAATCAATAGTAGTAGTAGTGTAATATTTTCAATAAATTTGTAAGACATTGATAAATAAACAACGCGATAAAATCCGTATATAGTAGTTTAATTTCAATGAATAACATTCGCGTAAACAGAAGACAATATTATATACATAATGCTTTTTTTAAAGTATAGTCATTTTTATCTGCTTTCAAAATAAAGGGCGGTTCTCAACTCGTCTGTATATTGTGTATGTTCGTCCATAACTTCTTTGTTTATAAGCCGATGTTTGAATAATGATGAAAGAATCATCATTATTTGCGTTAGGATCAGTGTAGTGTAACGTATGTCATTCGTTTACAACATCTATTGGGTCACCTACCTGACTTTTAGACTTGGTGAAATATTACAAAATAAATAGATACTTTTAACATAAAGAAATAAAAATTATCTTCTCAGTCTTAACTAAACTACAAATGGAATCAAACCAGTTTGAAGTCAATCTCAAACGAACAGTCATGATGATCCAATAACTTTGCAATTGGCAAAATAAATAACCTTGTGTAGTGTTGGTCTGGTGCGACGCGTTTCCACGTCTTCTTACTAAAGGGACGCTGTGCTAGAAGTATGGGACCGGTAGCCGGTGTCATAAGGGATGACAGAGCAGCGACTACGAGTGCGAGTAACTCTCATACCGGTGCAAGCGTCTTAAGGCCACGCTCTCAGTAGGACTGGACTACTTACAGTTACCTGTCAATTAAGCATTAATAAATTATATTAATGCTAATTGGCAGATATAAATCTAGTCATCTACTGATACTGGCATAAATCTACTAGAAAAGTTCCGACGACCCACAGAAGATTGCAACCAAACAACTTTGTATATATCCCTGCGGTTGTTACCAGTTGTTTTAAAGGCCACAAAGAGCGTAGAAAGGGATCAATCTGACCTTCATGAAGGCAACACTACAGCACGTGATACTTTTGGTGTTGCAGCTATCTATATGCCGTGTTAACCGCCTTCAGGAACCTTGTGCTTATTTGCCCACTTAGTACGTAGTAAAAAGAAATCTATATCATAAGTATAATTGCCACAGGAGCTAAAACGGTATAATCGTAAAGTCAATTCCTTATAGAATGGCAACTCGAGGAAGTAAATATTTGCAGGATTTCAATTCTTATTGCCCAGTACTTTGTAGGAACATTTAAACCACTGACTTTAAACAGGTATAATTCACCCAAACACTTAATGTTAATGATACACAAGTGCGAAAACGAAAGTTACGTACGAGTATATTATATGATCGGCGCTGGCTCGTACGAGCTCTGCTCGCTTGAGCTGGCTCGCGCACATATTGTCTGTAAAAGGCTCTTGTCATATGAAATACTGCTCAGGTTTAGGTTAGGTACTTCTGGTATACTTCACGAGACAAGGAGAAAAGAAACAAAATATATGATATACCTAAATAGTATTTGCAGTGTATTCGCCGTTATATATCTAATTAATAGGATCTTTGTGAGAATAATGACGAGTAGTTATTGTATATTTGTAAATTGCACTTGAAACAAACGCATATTATTAGGTGCTGAGAAAAGTATCTAACATTTTAAATTACGAATAAAGTAAGGCTATGTTTTATCTAATGTTCAATATTGTTAAAATAACATAAATAGTTAATTTCTATCAAGTACCGCCAAAGTAGACAAAGGATCACGCGTAGGCTCGTATTCTTGAGCGACAAGGAATATTAACATAACCTTTTTTTTTTTTTTTTTTTTTTTTTTTTTTTTTTTTACGTGGGGGAATGCAATGACGCATATCCCTCCGCGGGGGCGGGCGGAGGGATTATGTCGGACTCGCCGGGGTAAAATAAGATGTTAAAAAGATAATGTACCTCCCGGAATACCGACTAAACCTACCACGGTGTTCCTCGACAAAACCAATATCGACGGGGCCGCGCGAATCACTTTCGCATACGGTCGCGACCCCCCGAGGTTCCGGCCCGCCGTATGAAACGGCAGGCCCCTACGCAATAAGACCTACCCAAGATAGGAACTTCTCAAAATAAAAGCCCTACTGTCTCCCCCTAAAGGGGGAGACGGACACGAAACAGAGGCGCGCGTGGGAACACGCACGCCGCCTCTCGGACCTGGTGCTGAACGGATGGCGGGCAGGCCCACAAAGCCCGCCACCCCCAGGTCAAACCTCAGGGTGGCTGGAGGTCATCGCGCGCCCTCCGGCGCCCGGCTCTGCGGTTTGGGAGAGGGTTTAAACGCTCCCTCTCCCGCTCCGCCGCCTCCTTGATGGAAATCACTTCCTCGCAAAAGGAGGCGACGGCGTTCCACGACCTCTCACTCCGGACCATAGACTGAACTACGGCCGGGAGCGAGAGGGCAACCGATCCGACTGCCGCGATCAATTCACGGCGCTGCGATGCCCAGGCGGGGCAAACCGCCAAAGTGTGCAGCGCCGTGTCCTCAATAAGGTCGCGGCAGTCGCCGCAGTGGTGACAACCGGGCGTCTCTTGCCGGCGTATACGACACAGGAACCGACCAAAACATCCGTGGCCAGTCAGAACCTGTGTCAGCCGGAAGGTGAGGGCGCCATGCCGCCTCTCCAGCCACTCCTCAAACACGGGACTTACCGCCACGATCGTGGCGTGCCCGATATTAACATAACCTAACGTATTCTATCTGATCCGGGGTTTCTTCAAACCTAGATTATTTAATATCTAATATCTTCAACTATAACTCATTGTTTTGTTTTATTTATTAAAACAATTAGGATATTAATTATTCTTACATAATGTAAATGACTATTACTGGTTTTCAAACATTTCCTTACTGGTCGACTCGACTCGATTTGAGTAAATCCCGACAAAACATTTGATGGCTTTTAAGGTTTGTTATTTCACTCTTATGGCCAGTCTCACAACTAACAAGTAAAAGTTATCCGAAAGATAAATCGCATGCTGTCTCACTCTCGTTAGCGTAAAGAAGAGAGATGGCGAGACTTTTACCTTATAGATAAATGCTATTTGCAGGTGGTGGTACAAGCCCTTAATGTTTACATTTACACAAAACACTCGTTATGCATATTGCATATCATAAGAGCTTTTGTATTGTATTATATTTGTATTGTATTATATTTGTATTGTATTATGTTTGTATTGTATTATATTTGTATTGTATTATGTTTGTATTGTATTATATTTGTATTGTATTATATTTGTATTGTACAGATGTGCCAAAGCTACAGCTGTTGTTGCTCGCATTCACTAATTGTGTGTTCGTGCAGCTCCCACTAGCGCTCTCGCTCCTGTGGCTCTAAGGGCAAATGACCGTAAAACCGCAAGGCGGTACCTGTGGTAGGCCACCAGGCCATTTTTCGGGATAAAAGTGGCACTCGCGCGCCAAACAAACTTAACTATCTCTAATTCTCAATATGTTACAAACTTTCACATCTATATCATAAGTAGTGAGGGCTTTCCATTAACAGTCCCTTCTGAAGGGTTACTTGTAATACCTATTAGTAAAGACATGAGACGATATTATTAAATTATCAATAATTAAACTGTTTAAATTTTATTAGCGGTAGACATTATGGCACCCTAATAATAAAATCCTTTATTTTATTGCATGTTGTATTTATATAGCAACATTTCATCGAGCACAGCCAACTTATCAAATGAACTTTCATAAATTATACGTAGGTAATGTAAAAAATAATTAGTATTAGCTGTTAGATCGCGTATATATGATTACAGCTGGTTTGGTGTGGCTCGTATGTAGTCGCATCGCGCGCCGCCACATCGAGGTTAATATTAAATTCAAAGACAAGGTCAAAGATATTATGGTCACAGTACACAAGTATTTGTATATATGTATCGACAACGTAATAGAACAATATATCTAAGTCATCGAAGGATGTAAACGTTTACGAAGTGGAGCAGCGCGGACAGTGTCGCGAGTGTCGGGAGGCGATGACGTCGCTCGGTAATGCAGCGGTGGCGTGCTGCGTGTAGTTATGTGTGTCTGTTACGTGTGGCCGTGCAGCGCGACGCGGATCGATAGCGGCGCGCGGCGCGCGGCTGGCGGCGCGATAACGTCGCGTCGCGAGCCGAGCGCCGGGCGCCGGGCACCGCGCGCTGATAACGCGGCTGCCGCGCCGCGTGTGACCCGCCCGCCTTTATCACAGATTGTCACGTTCAACAGCCTGAAGTCGCCGCGAAACTTTTCCTACATGACGTGACTTTGCACCGGCGTGCGGCGGGAACGTGGCCACCTTAATAGCATCGTTTCACATGCACAGCTTTAGTTTATAATGGTTCTATAATTGTTTGCATTTATTTATTAATGAAACGATGAATTTCAGAAGTCATTTTATTAAACCGATTGGTTGTTCGAGCGTAAGTAGTAAGTTCCCTTGGAATGATTATAATAATTTATTTAAATCGAATCTGCTGTAGATATGTGGACCTCAGAAAGTACATGCATTAACTGCATTAACAGCAAATATTATCGGTAAAGTACTTTTTATGAATCATGCCCATCCGACCATCAAATATTCTAAATAGGAGTTCGGGTTCTCAGGTACCATAAGGATCGGACATAAGGTTTAACTGTCAGTAACTAGCTCACAACTTTTAGCTCTACTTTAGCTTATCGCTTCAAGATCATATAATTTCATTTATCCTAAATATTTCAAAAAAGACTATTGGATAATAAAATGTGGCTTGTATAGGACAAATTAAAAAAAACCCTTAAATGTAAATTAAAAATATATAGACTGTGAACGAACCTCATGGATTATAATCATGTGAAATGGGAAAAATAAGTGTCCTAAAAGCCTCCCGAAATTAATAAACACACGTTTTGAAACAGGCGCGTGAACAAAGTCACGTCGTTGGGAAGTAATCTGTTGATCGAGCGATGTGAAGCGCGGCGCAGAAAGGAAAAACAACATGGCGTGTGTACACAAAACGTAAAATGATGTGGCAATCCACATCGATTTGGGTATTTAGTTAATTTACTTAGTTTTAGTCCTAACCGAGCGGAACGGCGATCGACAATCGTAAAATGTGAACGAAGAACCGGCGTCACAGTTCCGTATCGAGCGCGTCGATCGTCCCAAGTACAAAGGTCCAGTCGCGCCCCGATGCGGCGCGGGCCCGGCGCGAGCACGTAGCCGCCGCCAGCGAGGTGAGTACCGCCACCGGCGACGCCCGCGGCCCTCGCGCCCACACGCTCATCGCACCCTTCACCTCCGCAGATGGCGGGCTCGTCGCTCGGCGAGATCGAGGAGCTCACGCTGTGCTCGTGCTGCAAGCGCGTGTTCGACGAGCTCGAGCGCCCGCCCAAGCTGCTCGCGTGCAAGCACCACTTCTGCCTGGCGTGCGCGCGTACCGTGCTGGGCGCCGGGCGCGAGGTGTACTGCATGCACTGCTGGAAGCGCACCGAGCTGCCGGACGGCTGCGCCGACAACCTGCCCAACCACGGCGCCGTGCTGGCCCTGGCGCGCCGCCTCGCCGCGCCCGCCGCGCTCGTGGCCGACGAGACGCCCGCCTGCGCCGCGCACGCGCTGCCGGCGCTGTGGTGCGTGGTGTGCGGCGCGCGCGCCTGCCGCGCCTGCGCCGAGCACGCGCCGCACGCGCACGCGCTGCGCGCGCCCAACGAGGCGCGCGCTCTGCTGGCGCGCGACTCGCGCGACCTGCTAGCCGACCTGGCTCGCCTCGCCGCGCGCCAGCGAGACCTGCTGCTGCGCGCGCTCGACGCGGCCACCGCGCTCAAGCTGCGCCTCGAGACCGAGCTGGCGGCGCCGGCGGTGCTGCCGCCCGCGCCGGCGCCGCGCTCGCTGCCGGCCGCGGCCGCCGAGCGCGACCGCCTGCGCGCGCGCCACGCGGACGCGCTGGTGCAGTGCCGCCTCGACGACCTCGTCCGCACGGCCAGCGTGCCGCTCGACTTCGAGCTCATGCGGCGCGCGCTCGCCGGGCTGGCCACGGTGGAGCCGTCCCCGACGCCGGGCGAGCGCCGCGACCCGCTGCTGCTGCTGGGCAACTACTGCACGGGCCAGCTGTTCGCGCGCCAGCTGGCCGCGCGGCGCGCGCGCGCGCTGGGCCTGGAGCCGGCGGGCGGCGAGGCGGACGCGGCGTGCGGCGCGGGCGCGGCCGAGGGCGAGGCGGCGCCGGGCGCCGAGGCGAGCGCGTCGCCGGGCGCCAGTGCCGGCGAGGCGTCGGCGGTGCCGTCGCCGCTGTTACGTGCGCCCAGTGCGTACCCCTTGTTCTACTTCGAGCTGGAAGTGAACGGCGCGCCGTTCGGGCGGATCGTGATCGAGGTACGCGACGACGTGGCGCCGCGCATGGCGCGCAACTTCTCCGTGCTGGCGTCGGGCGAGTTGGGCGTGGGCTACCGCGGCTGCGCCGTGTTCCAGTGCTGGGAGAACGAGAGCGTGATCACGGGCGATTTCGAGCTGAACAACGGGCGCGGCGGGCGCTCGGTGTTCGAGGAGAGCTATTTCATGCCGGACGACACGCGCATGGTGGCGGTGCGCGGCACGGTGGGCATGCGCCGCTCGCAGAAGCGCCACGACAACCTGGGGCTGGTGGGCTCGCAGTTCCGCATCGTGCTGCGGGAGATGCGCGGCTTCACGGCTATCTTCGCGTTCGTGGTGGAGGGCCTGGAGCTGGTGGACCGGTTGAGTCGCACGGGCGACAGCGCCGGCAAGCCGCACAGCACTATTTTGATCTCGAGCTGCGGAAAGCTCAACTAGGCATCGCGCTCACTCCTCGTGTTTCCTCTGTCGCACCCGAGCATATCACTTCTCGTCGAAACGCTGGTCTATCGCGACAGTCGTACCTAATTTTTTCGTCTCTTCGGACCAATCGTATCCCTTCGTGAGCACTCGAACTATTTTTATATACGTAGTTATTCGAACATTTGGAAGTGTTTATTGCGAAATATTCGAAGTTCGTCGGCTTGAGCTTCTATAGTAGGTTCGTTCGTTTGCATAATAACGGTAGGCTCGGCTCGGCTCGGCGACCCTTTACAGGCGACAGGCGACAGGCGACAGGCGCGCGGCGGCGGCGGCGGCGGGTCTCGCACGCCAGGTGCCCCGCGCGCGCCACACTCTCGTCAGCGCGACAGTAGCGACTTGTGGGCCTACACTCGATATTTTCTCATTGTAAACGATGAATATATTTTTGTTATTAGCGTGGAGCGGGCGCGTTTTAATTACTAAGCGATTATAGTAAAATATAACGTTTCGATTATATGTGTGTCAATATAAATGTTAAATATTATAGAATATAATACTATTGCGTGTAGACGGCGTGTAAAAGAGTACGGGCCGCGGGTAAACACGCGCCGCGAACGAACGCGTGCCGCGCACCAAGTGCGTGCGCCGAGTGCGCACGCGTACGCACACGGCGCACTCCGCGGCCGGGACGATGAGCGGTGTAACTTTAAGATTATAGATTAAATATATTTACAAATGAATGTTACCTCTCGAAAAGATGCGATATAATTTATAAAATATATATATATCTATATACGAGACGATAAATTATTGCGGTAGAGTATAAACACGAATTAAATAATACAAATCGCCGGGCGTTTACAAGACTGTGATGATAACTAGATAGCGGAGCTAGGGGAAGCGGGGTTGTGGCGCGGGGGCGCGGGGTGTGGGACTCCTACCGGTCAGTGCCTGCTTTATAATCGGATATATTTACTATGTAACGTAACGTAATCGTACGCCCCGGTCCTTCGCCCCCGGGCCGCGCCCCGGCGCGGGCGGGCGTCCGTCCCGGGATCGACTCGCGTATACTTGTTAAGTTTATTTTTCTATTTACCAAAGTTTATAATATGTATATATATATATGTGTGCGGTGCGGTGAGTGCTCGCCTGTGGCACCCACGGCCGCGTGTGAGTAGTGAGAGCGCTACGTGTTGTTCGTGTTGACTATATTCATATTATATGGTAGCAGCGTTTTCTTTTGTTCGTATATAGTTTATGTGACAGCGTGGGCGTGGGCGTGGGCGCCGCTGAGGGCGTCGCCGTAGAATACACGCTCCGTCGTTGTTGTTAAATGTTATATGTACGCGCATATTACATGTCCGATGCGGATTCGTGATAAATAAATAAGTTTATGGAGCAACAAATCACTTGTTTCATTACCCCACCGCTCCTTACAATAACCGACCTGGCAATAACCAACATAGTCGGCACTCACGTGGAGACTCGTAATACGAGTAGTGCTTAGTGACAAACTAAAACAATGTAGATACTAGCATACAGTAGGGTAGGAATACTACAGTAGAGTACAGCTAGTGTCAAGAAACTTAGAAAGCGCAAAACGCTTTCGACAATTAACTGAACAAATAGACAAACAGAAATTCAAAAAGTACTTCAGGCCCTTCTGAACTGGTCGATTCTAATTAGTTTTACCAATAATATCTCTCTATCTTTACGTTTCATTGTCAAACAGATTAAAACGATTTTCCACCCGTTAAGACTACAATTGAAACCACTTTTCGTGCGTTGCCTTCATCATTTGACAATGTTTTGCAGAAATATTAGCCTTACATAGATCTAAAAAATGGGCTGCGACACTTTATTATAGAGCGTGTGGTGCAGTAAGCCGTGGTCATACCGGAACTATAATATTAGCGATATATATTATGGTGAGGTCGAAAAATTTCTAATTAGTCTTGCCATTCGCTTTTTCAAGATATTAAGCGTATTTAATTCAGATCAACTTGATCTACTTGATAAGAATTTCACTGTATCAATATGATTTCCAGTTCATATTCGCATGTTAAAAAACCTCTTCGAAGTGATAATTTTCAAAACATTTAACTAAGGGCCTCTCCGTACCTTAGTGTTACGAGCAAATATCTAACTATTACATGTGCATAGGAGCTGGCTGCCATGCTGACGTATTTTGGAATTCTGATTCTTAGTGAAAATGAGCAGGCTCCGTCAGCTACAGACTTATATCAGTCACTTCTATACCCGTACGGAAATTATGATACGAACTTATATATTATACTGAACCGTACACCGAGCATACTCAGAATATAATAACATGTTGATTCTTGCTGTCGGCATAGCTACATACGTTGCGCAGATATCGTGTCGTCGAAAATCTGAATGCACGTATGGCGCAGTGGTTTAAGTGGTTGCCTTGCCACTGCATCTGCGCCGACTGTTGTGGGTTCGAATCCAAAACATTGTGTGATCCACAAACCGTTATTCCGAGTCTAAAAATAACACTTGTCTCTGTGTCCGTTGTTTGAATGTTTGTAAAATCCCTCGCGTCGGGAGATGCCCTATATAAGAAAATAAATCACCAAGAAACTTTGTGTCTGTAACCAAGTGTGACAGGCTCATTGTCATGGATATATTCTTTGGACTGTACATTCTCCGCAAAGTTGGTCGACTCGAATAATCGTTGAGGACTGCTCTTCTATTTAACAAATTTGAAGTTAATTTCGGGGTTCCACTAGGGTCAGAATCTTATAGTATACACGTGTGAACCATAGAGAGTGCATATTCAAGAACAGTGAACAGTTTAGCGCAGGTGGTTAAATTGTAAAACGCTAATACATCATATCATAGACACTAAACTAACCTATTTCCACTAGTGTTTAAGAAAAACATGCAATGGTGCCAATTTTGTTGTCACAAAATTCTCTTACCTAAACTAAAAATCACTAAAATTTAGTTTAGTCCTGTCAATAAATTGATCACTAAAATTTAGTTAAATCCTGTCAATCAATTGACACACAATATAGTGCTTCAAAAACGATTTTAAATAATAAAATTAAGAAAAATACGCTTTTTTGGTGCATACTGACAAAAGCTCACGTTCGGTGCACTATCTATGTATATTATCACGTCAATGTCAGTACTCTGCAAAAATCTGCTTCAACGATCTAAAACACGTCACGTTTGGATATTCAGACGACAACACTTAGGCTAGCGAAGCGCAGTTATAATTGTATGGAAACTATCGACAATATAACTACCGGGACACGATTACATTGACACTCAGACAACTCATATAAAAAGGAATGTGTATGCTTCAGAACTATTACATACCCATCGGGTGAAACGCAATAACAGTTATCGCGCTGCTCGCTAAATACACTTTACTTAGAATGAATATTTACCCAACAATAAGCATATTGCACGTTTTCAGTTTTTTGCTAATTTTTCAGTTTTTATTGCTACAGTAATTGGCCTATACATAGTTATTGGCCACATAAACTAAACTAAAAAAACAAGCATATGTAAGTAGTTATGAGAAAGAAAGTGACACAAATATGTTCCGCGATACACAGTTCATGGTAGTACTTCACAATAAAAACAGATGGCGCGTTAAACAGCTGAACTTTTCTTTCGACAGCGTGTCGTCAGACTAGCCGCATGCTTGCCGTAATTTTAAGGTTAATATTTTTAAATATTATTCATAATGTCCTTATATATGTGTCTTATGGTATTTTGCCGCGTGTTTTTACAAGGAGAGACATTGTAGCTTACGTACCTAGATACTTAGCATACAGTTTGTTTTGGAAAAATAACCTAAATTACATCGGCTAATAACTATACCACGTTTTACTTTATTTCAGATATTGGCCATGGGTGGCCAATAACTAATTTTTTGTTTTATTTCGAAATTGAGTTAATTTCAGCTTTGCTTATATGCTATGAAAATTATAACGTCCTAACCTATACAGATCAGTAATTAGCCAGGGGCCAATTACTAAATCTCTCGACATGGCCAATTACTAATTCTCAATGTTTACCTTTGCCTAGACTGAAACAAGATGCCGAAGATCCCACAATATACGAAAGCACAGTTGGATAATACCTTAGAAGAAATTAGTCAAGGCGCTCCAATAAGGGTAGCTGCAAAAAAATATGGAATACCACGAGCAACTTTACAGTTTAAGTTAAAGAATCCAAATAGCAAAAATGAGTTTGGACCGGACCCATATTTAACTGCGGAAGAGGAAAAGCATTTAGAAAATTGGATCTGTGAGATGGGCAGAAGAGGATTTCCTAGAAGTGCAGAAGATATTTTAGACTCCGTCCAAATTTTTTTGTCGCAATATCTTCGACTGACTCCTTTCGTAGATAACAGACCAGGGAAGGGTTGGCTAAAAGGCTTTTTAATACGTCACTCCAGAATCAGTCAAAGAACAGGCGAAGCTGTTACTCATGCAAGTGCTTGTGCCACCAAACAAGACATTCGCAAATGGTTCTCTGAAGTCACAAATTTACTAAAACAATCAGGCTTAAACAATATTTTAGAGGATCCCTCAAGAATTTACAATGCAGACGAAAGTGGATTTCAAACCTGCCCGTCAACAGGAAGGGTTTTTGCTGAGAGAGGAGAAAAAAATGACAATATTGTAGATAAAGGAAAAGCCAAGGAAAACATGACGGTTCTCTTTGCGGTATCTGCTGACAGCAAAAACGTCTTGCCCACAATTGTGTACTCATACCAACGTTTACCTGAACGAATTAAACAGAGTGTACGCTGTGTACCTGATGAATGGGGTACTGAAATTAGTAGTTCTGGGTGGATGACAACAGATACCTTTAAATATATTATTGAACACGTCTTCCATCCATTTTTGGTGAAGCAGAAAATCACTTTCCCAGTGCTTCTTTTTGTAGATGGCCACAAGTCACACCTGACTTATGATTTGAGCGTATTGGTCCATTCCTTAGAAATAGAAATATTTGCATTGTATCCCAATGCGACAAGAATACTGCAGCCTGCGGATGTTTCGTTATTTAAACCAGTAAAGCAGTTTTGGAAATCCGCAGTTCGTGAGTGGATGCTGGAAAACGATGGCGAGATAGTTACTAAACAAAATTTTGCTAATGTTCTTAAAATAGTGACTGAAAAATTAACCCCTTATGCATAGTCAATGGGTTTCGTGCATGCGGCCTTTATGCCTTCAACCCGGACGCAGTTGATTACTCCAAGTGTATTGCAAATGCTACATCTATCACAGAACAAAGAACGGACCCGACACAAGTGACATCTGAAATATCAATGCCATTCAACAAATTCAAAGAAATTGTTGACACAGAAACAATTAATCAATTAAAACAAATAAAACAAATAATACCGGTCATGCAAAACAACGAAAAAAAAATATTCTCTATCAATTATGGGATTATTATAAGCAAAATGGATTGGAAGCGACAAATGTAGATCAACCTGAAGCTAATGGTCAGGAGAGGGAATCAAATATGGTAGAATTAGGAGAACTTGAAACAAAAAATAAAGGAAAAGAGACAGAAAACCCTAAGACTGGGACTGAAGAAGGTGAAATAGTTGTAGACATAGATAAAAGAGAATCGCTGGGCCGAAACAAGAAAATGACCGATGTTGAAACGGCACTGTTTGAAAATATATCGCAACAAACAAAGACATTCGATGAACAGAAAAGTACTGAAAATATAACTCATGCAACTATTATTTTAACGGCAGAAATACATACGCAACCCACTGAACAAACGCGAAAAATGACTATTAATACTGAACCAGGCAATGCATTGAAAGATATAGACCAAAACAACTTTGATATAATAGAATATGAAAATTTCAAGGAAATTTCAGAAGCAGAAAACGCAAGTCATGTTGACTTCATTACTTTAGAAGACCTAGGTGTTCAAGATGAGTTTGCTTCTCGCCTACAGCCTGAAATAAAAACGAATCTAAAGGACTTTCTCCGGATTCCCACAGAGTCAGCTCGAAAGGTGAAGAGAAATACATTGCGCTTACTTTATCACATATCAGGGCCAGATTATCAGAGAATTCTAGAAGAAAAAGCTAAAGAAAAAGAAAACCTCGAGGAAGAAAAAGAGAACGAAAAATTGAAAGAGAAAAGAAGAGAGAAGACAGGAAACGGAAAACTGAAGAAACAAAAACTGATAAATTAAAGAAAAATAAGAAGACTCTATCCAATCAAACCTGTAATGTTTGCAAAAGGATTATAAAACAGACTTTTCGAATGCTCAGAATGTCACTGTGTCTTCCATAAATCTTGTGTGCCAATATCTCATCGACAGCATATTCCTGACGAAGAAGGAGACAGTTACCTTTGTCACAATTGCTACATTGTCACTGAATGTACTGATGATGATGAAAATGATGAAGAAATCGCCAGTGATACTAGTTATGAATTCATAAGTAATCTTAAGGAAAGAGATAAGGAGTTCGGCTTAGATATGATAGAATTTCATTGATTTATTATTTTTATTTTTGGTGGCTAATAACTCTATTTTTAAAAGCCAACTACTGTAATTTTGGTGCCAATAACTAGATTTAATATGATCTCAGATATTTTTTTTTAATTTTAATTTTTATCTTATAAAACTAAATAGGACTAGCTTAAATTACAGAAATATTGTTGTCTTATGAAAAAATAAATGATAAATAAACAAAGTCTAGTTTTTTGTATTTTTACTCATGTTAACATACACGATGCTCTTAAGAGGCCAATTACTGTAGCAATTACCATCATATTATTTTTTCATTTTTCAGTTAAATTCATAATCATATAAAAGTATTAATATAATTGTCAAAACTAACGCGGATGTATACATTATAAAACATAGTGTTTTATACGATAACATATGTAACAGAATCACATCTCACAGTGAAGTAATCGAAGATGAAGTAGGAATGGAACGATATTAAAGTTAAGAAGAACTTGGTTCGTCTTATTGGCCAGTATGTTACGCGAAGAAAACGTTACTAACCGTCGCCACGTCGGCCCTCTGCCTCCAGATAATCTTTCGCTGTTCCCTGAATAATTATAGAACTTGGGTTCAAAAGATTGAGATACCTTTTTTTGCCAGAGCCTACTTCATTAGTCACAGGTGATATTCGTTGGAGCTAGACGTAATCTTGGGATACTTAAGCCTTTCTTTTGAGTATCTTTGAGTGATGAGCGGCATGCGTTGCGAACTTACGGGTAAATAGACAGTGGAACGTACATTTTATTATACGCATCAATTTACCGTAACCGTTAATATATGCGTATATTGGATTTATTAATTAAAAGGATAAATTAACATTACGGTTTATTAATTATTACGATAAATCAGCAATAAGTGCTAATTTAGCCTACGAATAAATAAATTCGCCTGTATATATAAAATAACCATATCCGTTTGTATAAGTAATCATAAAATGCGCATAAAATAACTCGTCATACAAACGTATTATATAATATGCAAGCGACGTTAGGCAGCAGACCTTGTTTACCTATTTAAAATTATTAACAATAATATTGTCAGTCCCGAAATAATCATACCTATTAATTTTTATAGTTACCGTGTGAGTGCAAGCAGAAAATGCAATAGACTAGCATACCCTCAGCAAGGACGTGTTCAAAGTCAACAACACACAACAAGTGTTGATTCTTTAAATAACCACACACTGTTACAAATTAGCCTCATAACTATTTAACTTCTATAATTGCACAAACTTGAATTATCTTATTAGAGAAAGACTTCCAAGTTTTTTTTATGCTGTTGGTAGTTGTTCGCTTATTCACACGTAAGCTGTACTCGTAAGTAGAGTGAAGAGTTGTAATTGGTTGTCAGTTACTACACTAACGTTAATTGTTATATTTTACTTAGCTGTAAGTCGTTAAGTTAAAAAAAGAAACGTAAATATTAAAATATTCTCACATAGCGAGGTATGCTACAATAATTCTGTGGCGTAAATTGGTCACATCATTATTTTAGGATGATTTACTTATGGTGTAGGCGACGTGAGGATTACTTTGTATTAAGTTCGAGCTCGCTCCAAAAAGCTGAGTATCCTCAGTAATGTGCGGCAATATTTTATACCAAAATGATTAAGATGATTGTTCAACTTGTATTTAAATTGGCATTAATTGAGAGGCAGAGATGATGAAAATAAATTACATTATGCACAAAAATATCGTAACAGACGGAAAATGTTGCACTACCTACCACCAACTTACACTTGACCACATTTTATCATGCGTAACTTTACAGTTTACACTATAAACACAACAAGATTGTATGTGTGTTTCTTGTATATGCTTAAATTTTAACAATTTGTCCAATTGTCTGTCATAATCACACATATAATATGAAAGTTTCGACCCGTTACTATTTATGGTTTAAAATATAGAGACTTTTAAAGCTAGGACAGACAGACGGATGGCGCGGGTTAAATTACAGCTGTTGGCACACAGTGTTGTGGCTTTAAAACTCTTGTTTCTGTTTTTAACTTTTTCTATTCCACACCTTTTGTAGTGTAAGTTAAAGCGTTTTTAGTATATTCATTAAAAATTTGCTGAAAGTTATCTTCATAAAAAATAGAAAATTACATTTATTAAATAAAATTATATTAACAAATCTAGCAAGTATTGAAATTGTCGTATGGTGTTACTACGATACCCATTGCACTACCAATGTGATCCATGGAATTTGTTACCCAAATTGCTAAGCTGAAATAAGTGTCGCATCACTGGCTTGTCTACCATCAAACGCTATAAAAAATGAAACTATCATAATGTTGTTGTGTTTCACTTAAAGTAGGTACACCTCTCGTCGCTGCAACTGATTTAGACGTACGCGAGCCAACAATGTCTCTTAGTTCTGTACGCTTAGTGTAAGGAGCTAGCAGAGAACAGAAGCAGTGGAGAGTGTGTCGACTGACCTTGTAGTAGACGTCGGGCACGTACTGGCGGTCGGAGGAGTCGCGGATGTAGCCGAGCTCGGGCGCGTCGCGCGTGGGCAGCAGGATCTCGTCGCGCACCAGCGCCTGGCACTGCCCCGACACCTGGTAGCCCTCCAGGTGCACCTGGTTGTTGCTGTCGCCTGACAACACCCTCAAAATGTCACTTAAAACTACTATTACTGTCTATATTTATCCCTACAAATTTTAAAGTATTGTCTCAACCAATACAGGATCCTGGCTCTTCTCCTCCTTGCCCGTTACTGGAGATAGCAGAGAAGTGGTGGGCACTGATGATTCGAGAAGCCAGGTTCATCTGTCTCTAAGTAGCTATATTACCTAGAACGTTTACAAAGTGATTCTGGACGTGTTTTAAGGCGTGATTCCATTAGGCAACTCTAGCATGCAAGTATGACGTCACATTTGCGTACAAGTTGCTTGTATTGGAAACATGATTCCGAGAGTGTGCAAATTGCATGCAGGTTTGACTTGCATACAAGTGGAGATGTTCAACAATTGAGTAGGCCATCATGGGTGGAAGACGTGCTCCTTAATAAAAATGATTATTTTCTCGTGCGCCAAGCTAACAGACATTATGTTTCGATAATTTGTACAGTGATAATTGTATCATGTGCGTATAACGTCACTCGTTCGAAATTGGAAACATGCAACTATCGTTAGCGCTTTCAATTTGCAGGTCACTTGAATAAAAATATGTACAAGTTCATACTACCCCATACAAGTTGTAACTTGTATGGGGTAGTATGCAGGTTTGTACAAGTTGTATGCAATTTGCAACTTGCATGCAATTCACTTTTTTTAATGGAATCGCGCCTTTGTACACTTTGACACAAGTTTTAGGCATTTTTATACCAATATACTTGTCTATAAGATGTTGTAGAAGTATAATATTTTAATGACCAATTTTGAAGTAGCGTAAATTTTTGTTTACGCCTACAGCCAGGCAGGAGCCGAGCTATATAACTAATATTTCCGTGCTGGACACTGACCTGTGACGCAGACTGTGACAAATTTGGATCCGAAGTATCCGGAGGAGGCGTGGCGACACGCGTTGGGGTGCTGGTTCTGGTAGTGGCCCGCCATGATGCACTCCTGCGCCGTCAGGAAGTGCGTGTCTACGCCACTGTACACAATAGGTACAATTATGTAAATAAAACAAAATAATGGATGCCAAATGGTAGACCAAGAAAGAAGACACTAATTGTAGGTATTAGGTAAATCCCTAGTGTAACCTATATAGGCTATAGCCAAGTTTACCAGTGACCATAGAAAATTCGATATTTTATGCTCGTTAAGTCTTTGAATCCTGCAACGGATTTCATTAAAGTACAAAATATATAGAAGGAGTTGGATCAAGAAAGCCACTTCTCAGCGCCACGCTGTCGCGCGACGACACCTGCGGGGCTCGTGCACGTGCACGCACGTACCGTATGTGTTTGACGGTGCCGGTGGCGACGTCGAGCGGCAGCAGGTCGGTGAAGATCCAGCCGACGCGGCGCAGGCCGAGGCGCTGCGTGAGCGCGGCCAGCAGCGCGTCGCGCGGGTCCGGCTGCAGCGCCACGCTGTCGCGCGACGACACCTGCGGGGCTCGTGCACGTGCACGCACGTACCGTATGTGTTTGACGGTGCCGGTGGCGACGTCGAGCGGCAGCAGGTCGGTGAAGATCCAGCCGACGCGGCGCAGGCCGAGGCGCTGCGTGAGCGCGGCCAGCAGCGCGTCGCGCGGGTCCGGCTGCAGCGCCACGCTGTCGCGCGACGACACCTGCGGGGCTCGTGCACGTGCACGCACGTACCGTATGTGTTTGACGGTGCCGGTGGCGACGTCGAGCGGCAGCAGGTCGGTGAAGATCCAGCCGACGCGGCGCAGGCCGAGGCGCTGCGTGAGCGCGGCCAGCAGCGCGTCGCGCGGGTCCGGCTGCAGCGCCACGCTGTCGCGCGACGACACCTGCGGGGCTCGTGCACGTGCACGCACGTACCGTATGTGTTTGACGGTGCCGGTGGCGACGTCGAGCGGCAGCAGGTCGGTGAAGATCCAGCCGACGCGGCGCAGGCCGAGGCGCTGCGTGAGCGCGGCCAGCAGCGCGTCGCGCGGGTCCGGCTGCAGCGCCACGCTGTCGCGCGACGACACCTGCGGGGCTCGTGCACGTGCACGCACGTACCGTATGTGTTTGACGGTGCCGGTGGCGACGTCGAGCGGCAGCAGGTCGGTGAAGATCCAGCCGACGCGGCGCAGGCCGAGGCGCTGCGTGAGCGCGGCCAGCAGCGCGTCGCGCGGGTCCGGCTGCAGCGCCACGCTGTCGCGCGACGACACCTGCGGGGCTCGTGCACGTGCACGCACGTACCGTATGTGTTTGACGGTGCCGGTGGCGACGTCGAGCGGCAGCAGGTCGGTGAAGATCCAGCCGACGCGGCGCAGGCCGAGGCGCTGCGTGAGCGCGGCCAGCAGCGCGTCGCGCGGGTCCGGCTGCAGCGCCACGCTGTCGCGCGACGACACCTGCGGGGCTCGTGCACGTGCACGCACGTACCGTATGTGTTTGACGGTGCCGGTGGCGACGTCGAGCGGCAGCAGGTCGGTGAAGATCCAGCCGACGCGGCGCAGGCCGAGGCGCTGCGTGAGCGCGGCCAGCAGCGCGTCGCGCGGGTCCGGCTGCAGCGCCACGCTGTCGCGCGACGACACCTGCGGGGCTCGTGCACGTGCACGCACGTACCGTATGTGTTTGACGGTGCCGGTGGCGACGTCGAGCGGCAGCAGGTCGGTGAAGATCCAGCCGACGCGGCGCAGGCCGAGGCGCTGCGTGAGCGCGGCCAGCAGCGCGTCGCGCGGGTCCGGCTGCAGCGCCACGCTGTCGCGCGACGACACCTGCGGGGCTCGTGCACGTGCACGCACGTACCGTATGTGTTTGACGGTGCCGGTGGCGACGTCGAGCGGCAGCAGGTCGGTGAAGATCCAGCCGACGCGGCGCAGGCCGAGGCGCTGCGTGAGCGCGGCCAGCAGCGCGTCGCGCGGGTCCGGCTGCAGCGCCACGCTGTCGCGCGACGACACCTGCGGGGCTCGTGCACGTGCACGCACGTACCGTATGTGTTTGACGGTGCCGGTGGCGACGTCGAGCGGCAGCAGGTCGGTGAAGATCCAGCCGACGCGGCGCAGGCCGAGGCGCTGCGTGAGCGCGGCCAGCAGCGCGTCGCGCGGGTCCGGCTGCAGCGCCACGCTGTCGCGCGACGACACCTGCGGGGGCTCGTAGATGCACGCCACGCGCGCGCGGATACCTGCGGCACACGTCATGTTGCACGTCAACGATCGACAGTCAAACGACTAATATACTACAAATTTAAAACTAGGAATCAAGTTTTGACCAATAATGGATAATATAGAACTTTTTTTTTCCAATTTCTTATAATGCAATATACATACCGAGCGGAACATCGGGGTGTCTCTCATACTGTCCGTAGAGGAAGCCGACCCGCTGGTGGCCGGTGGCGCGCCAGTAGGCCAGGAAGCGCTCCACGATGGCGGGGTGCTCGAACAGCACGTTGTCCACGTGGCGGTAGGGCTGGCGGTTCAGCGTCACGGCGCCCGGCTGGCACTTCGAGCAGATCCCGCGCGGCCACGGCGGGTGCTCCGAGCAACCTTCGTGCACACCACTATTGTAAGCTTACACTCTACATTCGTGCTCGACTAGTCTAACATCAATTTTAGATTAAACCAACCAGGATATTGAAGTATATAAATCTGGCGCCAGTGGTGTAGCGTAGTGGGGGCGGGCGGCAGGGGCGGCCCGCCCCGGGCGGCGAAATTTCACAATAAATAATAATTTGTTGTAAATATTTGACCTATTTCATGATGAACTAGAGGAATGGACAGATGGACAATACACAATAAAGATTACTGTTCTTGCCAAAAACTTCTTTAGACTTACAGTCTTTTAAATTGAAATACTTAAATAAGAGGGCGGCAAAATTTTCTTCCGCCCCGGGCGACTGACAGCCACGCTATGCCACAGTCTGGCGCTACAATAAGAACTTCAACTGAAGGAGTCGAAACAGTATTTACTTTGGTTTAACATAGTAGTGACGTATCATAATATCAACGAGTTTCGTAATTTTATATAATAATCGATAAAAGTGTTGTACTATGGACCAATAATTAATTTATTTTATATAATAATATCATCTCATTACAAGTTATAATCTCTATGTCTCTACTGTACCCTTATCTACTAAAGACTAGCTTTTGACCGCGATTTCGTACGCGTGGGATTTGTGAGTAGATACCTACTTATCTATTTTTCTTACTTTGCAAGTCTGACCTACTCACATAATAAGGTAAAATAGCTTATATATCTCTCTCTGATCCTTCAACTACTCCGGCGGCGTATCAACATGAAACTTGCACTAAAATTTAAGTTAGACCTCCAGCAATAGGTGCATTTATAAAAACTGCATTTAATTTCATGCAGCAGTTTTTACGTATTGCGCGTAAAAACATACAGACAGATATACAGATAAAGAATCTAAAAATAATTAATATTGTCTTATGTTTACGCGAATGTTATACATTGAAATTAAACACTTTATACGGATTTTATCGCGTTGTTTATTTTACTTTAAACACTGTTATTACATAATTTTGAAAACTCTAACACTACCATTATTGAATTTTACTACTATTTAAGCTATATATTTTCTAATTAAAACTATTTATATTTAAGTTTACACTTTGCCCCAACGTTTCGGTTGCTTTACAGCAGCTATGTTCACGGGGAGACTAAGATGGTAGTTGTCCCAACGTTCTGAAGTGTAGCTAGTTATTTTAAAGTACCCGAACATAATTTAATCTTTGGTGTTCCTATTTACGCAGAATGAGCTCAAAGTATCATGAAGTCTAGCTGTGTTTTGCTTCTTCTTGGGTTTGACTATTTGAATGACTGGATCCCAAGCTGGTGGTACATTCCAACCATCCTCTCTATTGAAATTAGGATGTTTTTTAATTTCAATAGCCTCGCGAAGCATCCTTGGTAGGAATCGGTGTTCTTTTGCGAGTATACTATGTTATGTTATACGTACAAAATGTATAATTTTTTAAAGTCTGCTACGGTATACACTGATATAATAATTATATGATATAACCATTCTACGGTCATTAATCGTGAATAAGTCGTTAGAGTGCCATACTAAAATAAATACCAGCAGCTGCAATAACTTTTATAACGTCCATATTGTTTCAATGCTTAATAAAGACTGACAGCGCCCAACGTGTGGACAGCTCCACAAAGCTCGTCTACATTGGCCGTTTGCATTGGTTTTCTTCAAACTTGCCGAACGTGTAGACGGTAGTACTTGTCTTGTATCAGTTTGCCTTCGCTCGCGTTGGCCTACGCTTGGCCAACATGTATTGCAGGCTTTACATAAATTAATACCAAATATTTAATGTAAATAAGTCCGTATGAAAACTAAAAGTAATTATGTAACCAACTCACCTGGTTTAATTTTGCAGGAGAGTTCATCTAATGAGATAAAGTTGCCAGATGTGATCTTGCGCAAGTATGCATGGAATGACATGTGTTTGATGTTGTGTTCCTTGAGGTAGCCCTCGTCCCAAGGCTCGAGCGGCGAGCAGTGTACGCAGCAGCCCTTTGAATTGTGTCGACATCTACGGAATACCAAAAACTTTTAACATTATTTAATAGATTTATTATTAAAACTTTGTATTGTTTGCCTTTTTAATATCAAGTAATTGAATAGCTATCAACATCATCAGTATTAGTATCTGTTGTAAATGTTTGTGCCATGGTTGTGGATTTTTGGGTTGCCATATTGCTGTTGATAGCTCTGGAGACATATTAGGGCATGACGTATCATGTACAAATAATAATAGAGAAACTTTATAAGGTTTTAGGCAATTCAAGCATACTCTATATTTTTACATAATAAATAATACACACACAATATTACATATAATAATTTTTAGTTGCTCTCAACCTTTAACTAGGCCTTATTGCAGTGCTAAATTAGGGCAGTATACGCTCGAGCAGTACAACAAGCGTCGACCTCTCAGTGCCGGCCATGATCAGAGCTATGGTCGACAGCAAGTTGAGTAGCGTTTGCATCTTTAGGAGGCGGCGGAGCGGTTCCGCAATGAGAGTAACCCCACGGATTCGCTCTTTCGCCGACGGAGAAGGCTCATGCCACCGCAACGAAGACTCCACAGTCAAAAAAGCTGGGATCTCCTACCCTTAGGCTAGTGTGGTGTTGCGTCGCCTTCGAGTCTTTGCCTGCAGAGTTTTGACTGCATTGGGCCTTGCTGGGTAGCTGCACTGGGATTGTGACCAGTATCTTGCCTTGGTAAACACTGACGTAAAACAGAATGGACTTAAACTAGAAGAGTATTAAAACGCAAAAAGAGTATTAATTTCGCGCCAGTCTTCATTTAGTCGCCCAACTGACTACGCGTCCAAAATGGCGTACTGCATAATAAAATCATGCAAAAACTACTCCACTTAAGTGAGAAAAGACGATGGTGTTTCATATTTCCAGTAAGTATACTATTGTTTTATCATTTTAAAGTATTACTTTGCTTAGAAACACAGTATTTTATTTAAATGTGAATTAATTCTAAAAACACATCACGAATCTAATCAAAATGAACTAATAATATATCTGCCCTTGTCTCACACGTTGCGCGCCATAGACAAAAAGAGACCAACGATACGTTAATTAATTTGGTCGGATTTCCATAAGCGATTGACTGATTTGGAACAAAGATTGTATAGAGTAGAGTGGGATAAAATTAATTTTATAAAAAAAATGCGATTTTTAGTTATTTTTTCTAATCTTATATTTATGGTATATTATGTTTATTTCAGTTTTCCTCGAGATCCTATACGTTGCTCATTATGAAAAAACATTATAGCCCAATCGCGTCGAGAGGAACATTTTGATCCGAAAGATTTCCACCGTGTTTGCTCGGATCATTTTACAAAATCGGATATATACATAACTAGCAAAGGCTTAAAAGACAAAAAAAACAGCTGTTTAATGCCTACTCGACCGAAATGTATGAAACAGCTATTTTTTGTTTCGCGATTTCAGAGTTTGTCCCATAGTGAAAATTGTTCAGTTTGATGGTCTGAACAAACATAAATTTTTTTGTGGTGAATAACAAGTCACGTTGTATGTGTATACCCATGAATCTGAACAACTTTCCCGCAAGACATGGGATGAAAAAGAAAAATAATGGACATCCCATACAAAATATGTATCGCGATCTGTAGACTTACTATGGGAATTTGTTTTCTTTTTCGTTTTTCGATCCATGTTTCTTAGGGAAAGTTGTTATATAAAATATCAGTGTCATACTAATATTTTTACTCCTTATATAGACAAAAAAATGAAAATAAAAGCTACTCCATTCATTCAGTCACTCTGTTGTGATTGCCGCTCGAAGCTACGAATATGTGGTGATAATAGTGCGCCATCCAGTCGAAGCTGCGTAAGGTGATAAATTGTTGCAAGCAAAAATCAGCATTAATGTAATGACACACAATTTAATTTAAAATGTTTTATTTTCTTGTAAATCTATACTTGTACCTATGTGTATATAGGTTAACTCAGGACACTTTTCTTCGTTTATTTTGTATGAGACCCGAGGTCCATTCCTTTTTACGTCAATGTTGGTAAACATCACTTATAATGGTGAAATAATAACTTTTTACCAAAAACTAATTAATAACCAACTATTAAATAATGAAATGAAAGTAATTTTTCTTTTTGGCTTAGTTAAGTTAAAAAGGTTGTTAAGTAGTTAGTTATTTAATGATTTAAACTTTAGAGGTACACATTTTTCAAATGGCATACACAATTTAAATATATGTGTGAGATCAAGACAAGACAGATTAAAATTTCAAATTAAATACAACATGTAACATATTAAATGCACTTCCTAAAAGTGCTTTGTTCAGAATCGGCTACTGAATCCATTTCTGACATCTTAATATAGGTTGTTTTCCTGTCCTAAATTAATTAGAACAGCTTTAATTATAGTCACCTTTTCTTTGAACAGTCGAAATAAACGAAAATCTATCATAATTCAAGGCAATAAGGTTTTTGATGCAATAAAGGCAATAATGTTAGATTTATTGTAATATACCCCTACTATCCGCCCACAATAAGGAGAACTAATTTGTTAAATTAAAACATTTAAGTACATGAAAGTAACATTTTAATGATTATATTATTATTACGATTTAATAATCTAATTGGGGTGTTTGAAGTTGTTTGTTATATCGGTGACACATTGTATATGACTTGATATTTCAAACTATGGATATCCTTTACAAATGTGCAGTGTTACTATGACAGTACTAAATTTATAGTATAAAAATTATTGAATATAAATTGTTTTATAAAAACTTACAGCTTTTCATCTCGCTGTCTCTGAATATTGCCAGACATGCGGTACAACTGCAGATCTACCTCATCCTCCTGAGGCATGACTGGCCGTGCAACGGAGCTAGGTGGCACAGCTACTGCAGTTGATGTGTTAGATGGACCTGCCTCAACTGGCTCTCCAAATGGTTTATTGTTGGCCTGGAAACACAACCACATCTATGTCAATTCTTATATCTTACCTAGCTTATAGTACAGCACAATTAAGAAATATTATGGTTTTGCATCTGTAAGAATAAGACTCAGACTGCATACATAGTTGATATAATAATTTATATTTACAAAAATTATGTCTTGTTTGTGCAAATGTCACATTCTTTAATAGAAACTACTGTATATGGTTTATGACAATACAAAATAATTTAAAATTTAATATACAGTTTATTGGTTCTTTTACTTTAAAGCAGATTTGGTCAGGGGGAGACAGCATAATAAAAGTGGTTGGGAGCAGTTAAGAAATATAAAGTGTTTTAAAACAGAAGCAATCATACATACCTCGCCACTAGTGGTTGGCTGGTCGAACAACACTGCCCCATTGACAGGGTTAAGAAACAACATGTCGCCATGCTGAAGGCCGTAGTCACGCAGCCGGCGAGATTTGCTCGAAGTGATTTCTTCCTTGCGCTGTCTGTCTTTGTGCAGCACGAATGCGAATGTGTTCAAGTGAAGAGATTCGTACACGCGCTCGAACAGCTGCGCCGTCACGTCTGTGTCGTGCATCTCGACGCGCGTTGTGCCCTCCGGAGACTGCACGCGTAGTATCTGAACACAATAAGCACGACATCTAAGCGCTAAGGTCGAACACGTATTTTTCACACCGAAAGTGCAATGTCATCGTAACTTCTTACTTGGTGCAGATATTCTTTAGGTTCATAGTTTAAGAATCAGTAGGAGGATAATAGTACCAGAAGTTTGTATACTGTAAAACTATTAGAAACATTTGAATTTGAAAGAGTTGTCAATAGAATCAACTGAAAACCTAAAACCCTGAACTCAAGATACCCGTAATACTTTTAACTTATTTATAAATTCGATCAGATGCTTTCATCAACAGGTCATCATAAAATAGTTACCATTTTCTTTGACCCCGACATTTTTTAAAGTAAAATAATCGCAAAACACCAACAATTCACTGACATAACAATCTTGACTTGACAATTTGTTCGAAAGTGTTCCAGTAGAAACAATTTAATCCGCAACATCAACTATCTTTTGTTTCTTTCTGTCATTAGTTAGTTCTCTAGTCCTATCTCCTGTAATACAATAATGTTTCAAATGATGACATATGTAAAACTGTATTCACCATTTGGAACAATGACACAGTCATGACAACTGATTGTGACAGTTAATACGTCCGGATAAGCTAAAATACTAAAAATATGCACGGATAAAGTAAAAGAGGTTAATAAATTATATTTTATCGTATTGCAAATAAAAAAAATAACAATTATGTTTTATGTGTATATTAAAATATAACCAGATCTACAATATTCTGTTGTTTTCTTGTATATTTCCAAACAGCATTATTAAGTCAGCTGTTATGCTGTCAATGTCAAATTTTGTCAAGTCAGGCAATGAAACAGTGTTATATTGTCTTACTTGTCTTGCCAAAACATACCATTTAAATATGCATTATTTTATTTAAAGATATAAAAATATGAACATCACATCCTAATCATAATTTAAAAGAAATTATTTTTGAAAAATATTTAAAGGTATGTATGTTCTAATTGTATGTACATAATGTAATGAAAAACTAGTTTTGATTTCAGCTGACAGTAGTGTGTTTACATTTTGTCTGACCGAGGGATCTGTGGGTGATATGAGTATTATAGAGTGTTGGTGTTGTAGTTCACTGTGTCTAATTTATAAATAGTATGCATGGCATTGTATGGGTAGTCAGTCGCACGACGGTGTGGCCGGTGTGAAGTAGTTGTACTGTCGAGAGTCGCGGCGCAGAGTCGCGCCGCTGCACCGCTGCACCGCTGCACCGCTGCACCGCTGCACCGCTGCACCGCTGCACCGCCGCACGCACTCTGCGACTCACGCTACACTTCAACACTGCACAATACAGATCTACACATTTAATTCAAAATCCAATACTTTAATGTATGTATTATTATTTAGTAAAGTAGGATTCTCAAATATAATAGACAGATAACTTAACAGCTAATTATTTTCTTATTCTGTTGTGACAATGATACACTTTATAAAAATATTATTAAATATCTTTACAACACCCTAGGTCTTTATACTTTATTCGAATTCTCATAGTTTAGTCTTAACATTAATTATTTTTAATCTTATATTTATATTTAGGCTACTACATTTGATGGTAGAGCTCTTCAAACCTCATCCAGTTTATATTAGTTGTGGATTATTTGTTATTTTTTTATTTGTCTCCAATAATGTTGATATTTGAATAAAGTAATATCTTCTTATGAAATTCATGTCACACTGTTAGTCTTACTTACATCGAAGGGAGTGTAAATAACAAGTGATTATTATGCTAGTGAGAGCAAGTGCAAGTGGACAGCAGCCATGGCAGCTGAAGACGGTGCCATTGTGGAGCTTTACATCTATGACCTCACTAATGGACTGGCCTCCTTGGTTTCACCCGCCATACTAGGTAAGTTGATGCAATTTACATAATTGGAATTCATCATTTCATACAAAAAAGTTATTCACTCCAAACTATCTAGACCTAAAGTTAATTAATATGCATAATTCATAAATTTACCTATATATGCATCATCTGAAATACAGGTATACTATGTTCTATCTAAGACTCTACAAAATGCCTGTTTTATAAATATTATCAAATGGTTTAAAGTTACTTAATAAAATCATATTACAATTTAATTATATAAATAATAATAAAAATACATTATAATAATATGATCAAACTATACTATATATAAGGAACCTGTGTAAGTTTCAATGATATGAGCTGTATTTCCTATTATAGTTGTCTTTTCGTCACATTAGTATAGTAAAGATATAATTTTTATTATGGTATCCTAAAATATAACAACATATTTCTCTTGACCACTTAATCTTGTTTCATAAAAGCTATTATGCTATTTTTTTAGTGAACTTACTACAGTCAGTTAAGCAAGATGTTAGCATAACTAGGAAGTGGTTGATGGCACTGATACACTTGATAGACTGCAGTATGCAATAATTTACATTTGCTTAAAGGTGATCATTATTGTATTCATAAAATGTTGTGTGACCTACTTATTGAGTGCCACCTGTACTCAACATCGGATGTGTTTCAAGGACGGTTTGTTGCTCCACTTAAATATATATATAGAATAGTAACAATCACATCTATTATAAACCTTGCTCATTCTTTACTATTTGACAAGCTTTAATTAAACCGTTATTACGAAAGTTGGTATGTCGGCTATTTAATTACGATGCGCCGACGCCGCCCATACAGTTTTAACGAAGTTGTCCTGGGCATCATGCATTATAGATATATTGTAGACTTTACTTACACTCCACTTTGGCATGTATTCGATAGATCAAGAGGTAATTATAAATTCCGCTTCAATGACTTTTACTTGGATAAACTAAATTGAGTCCTTCTATATTTTGATCTGAAATCGGGATTTAACGTACGAAACTGTCTTAGAAATAAGCTCAATCAAACACTAATAGGTATTATAAATGCGAAGTAACTGTCTCTTTGTTTAAATTTTATTTTACGTGTCGGGGACGGAAAATTTAATGTACCTAATTGATTACGTAGAAGTCGACAACAGAAATTGTTTATTAGCAACCGCTGCCGTAAGCCTTTGTTAGAAGTTAAAATAATGTCAATCATCACTCAGCCTACAACAGTCCACTGTAAGACATAAGCCAAACCAAACCCATTGTACGCCATGTCGTCCGGAAGACTGGACGCCTTTCATTTTGCCTTTCATACACTTCTTTTCGTTTTTTTTATTGGGGGAATGCATTGACGCATACCTCTTCGCGTAAAAGGGGAGCGGAGAGGTTATGTCGGGTTCACCCGGGAAAAGATGGATTGTCCCGGGTACTATCGACTAAAACTACCACACTGTACCAGCTCGCTGCCTTGAGTGGTGGGTGAATCACACTGTGTTTTAGAAACCCAAAAAAGTGACATCGTCTTTTTATTACAGTTTCGTAAAGATTAGATCAAAAGAAACGCGACAGTACAATTCCCAATTTTCTAATGTGTCTAATCAGGAAAAAGGTGCTTTTCAAAATTCGTTATTTTTCAATCGGATATTCTGAAAAACATTAATTAAAAATTACCAGTGAATATTAACAGTCAATAGATTTATTTCATCGATAGAGACATTAAAGGCGCTCGTAACTCAGTTGCAATATCTTTTTTAGATCTATTAGAAACGATTTTATAATTCTTTTAAAGATTTTCGATTTTATTTAATAACTCGAAAAATCCTCAATTTCGGCACTTATTTTTATTTATATAGTTAAAATAGGTTTAAACTTGATCTACCCATATAAAAACTATCATAGCCCGAAGTCATGGACTAACAGAGTTATGACAATTAAACTGAATATCCGGATTGAGGTCAAGGATGTAAATTTTTTTAAGGATTGGTTAATTTTAATATTTATGTTATTTTGTTAAAATTATCTATTTATTTCAGTTATAGTCAGTATTCATGCTCTGAATTATAAATAAGTTGCATATTTTCCGATTAAAGGATACCTACATTGTGTGGTCTGGATGAATCCACCCTCGATAGGCATTTGCTAAAACCCTATACTAATAAATATAATTAACTAATAATGATTAATATAATTAACTAACTGTCCCGCGCGCATTCACAATTTTTTTTAAACGGCAAAAATGAAATTTAATCATAATATTTTTAACCTAAGAAAAGTTCCGATTAAAATCATCAGGTTCGGAGTTAAAGTCGATTGTTTTTTCAAATTCCATGTTTATTACATAATTTTTTGTTTAAGTAAGACTTTTACAGTTTTGTTACACACACTAGAATATGACGAAGACAGAGGGCGTCACTTCGACTTAATATGCGCTCCGCCGTCTCCTTCCGCGAGATAACGTCCTTGCAGAAGGATGCGACCGCCATCCAGTTCCTCTCGCTGTCGACCATGGCTTTGCACCCATATGGTTTGACTGGTTTGCTCTCACGTCGATCGGACCTTCGGCAGTTACGGCCAACCCATTGCCACTTCAACTTATTTACTATTTCTTTCTTAACAAATATTCAAATATTATTTTGCTATAAAGTTGGACTAGCATTATTTATATTTAGCCAACAGAGTAGTTGCTGAGATAAGCAGCTGTGGCAGACAGACAAGCGGGCGAACGGACAAAGTCGCACCATAAGGATACAGTCTTGAGGAACCCTAAAAATTTGAGGCGATATTTGGGTGGATTTACCTAATTACTACAAAATTTCAATCTTTACAAACATAAAATAACGTATCATCTTAAAAACGTAAAACATCGCATCGATTAGAAAAATCGATGGCAGGCAGGTGCCGTAGATATCATCGTAATCTTCGTTACTTTTTCGGCCTTCAGCCGTGACCTGTCTTTCAATATCGACATATTCTTAATGTACTTAATGACAATGAGAATAATCTTAATATAATAAGAGTACTGCTGCGTATACTGCTGCGTGTTTGTTGCGAAATAATAGCGAAGAGCGGCACGATCTATTGCGATATTTGTTTATAATACATTTGCCAATTTATATATCTATGATAATTGATAAAGATAGCCGAGGAGTAGTCGTATTTTATTATGACACACAGTAAGCAACGTTTGTATATTCTAAACTTTAGTGTTTATTATTTCTGACAATTGTTTTTATAGCCGTACCTAAAAGATATAAAAGTAACAAATCCAATAGAAATGTATAAGAGGATATAACGTTTATTGTGACAATATTGATTTCTAGGTCGCACCAGCGCTTACAGACATTAATCCGTTTGATCACATATCACATCGAATTAGATACTTATTTTATTTAGAAGGAAATTCTTCCATTACGGTTAGTAAAATTTTTGTAAAGAATTAATGATGGTTTCAGATATCATTAATAGAACTTCTCAACAGCAAATTAGATAGGTACAAAATGTAAAAAATGAGGCGTAATATGGTGTCACGCCTGGTAATCCAGAAGAGTTCAATTGAGGTAGCTCTACATCTCTTTACATCTACACTTATAATTTTTATTTTAATCTAGCTATAGTTTATTCAAATAAATAAAGTAACCAGTAGTGCTCACCCAAGTGAATGGTTATCAATTCAATAATGCCACTGAAACTTTAGTACTAGTAAAACGTTATTAGATATATTAAAATCCTAATTCTAACTTATCCTAAGTAATATTATAAATGCGAAAGGGAGTTTGTGTATCATACCTTAACTGCTCGACCGGTCATCATTAGATTTCGCATGCACGTTGTCAAGGGGTACAGAACTGGACATAAAGTACCTACCTTTTATCCAGGAAATGTACTGTTATTAACGTAACCTACATTTACGCGAGCGAAGTCGCGGACAAAATCTAGTTGTATATAAATAATAAAATAAACCGCCTCCAAAAACGCTGCAATCATACAGTTGTAGTCCTAGTCGCACTAAGATCTCAATCGAATGCCAAGTTATAGTTTTGTTGCAGCAAACTGTAAATTTGGTTTAACTTGTTCAAAGTAATTGAATTACTTGCACAAAATGTGCATGAGCCACAAAATAATCATACGTGTTTTCTAGACACGACCGAACCTCGGAGTAATAGGTTTAACTGCCATAGGAAGCGTCCCATGGCTGGATTTCTCTAAATCAGGGCTCCTTGGGTGTGTTTAAAAAGGAACCTAACATAACCTAACCTCTCCGAGACGGAATGCAATGATTTGAGGCGTATAGGTGCTCGTTATGCTGTGCAATATTTGCTGTGCAATTAGTATTTTTGATGGTCATTATATTTAATCCTTAAAAAAATCAAAGTTTTTCTCAGACTCAACTACAGGTGCTTCGTTTATGGCTAATTTTAATTTTTTTTCGCCGTTATTATTTGTGAAGGATTTTTTTAAAACTGACTTTGTTTTTATGTAGCAGCATTATTTTAGTGTATGTCGTAATTTTTTAAAAACTGTTTTTTTATTTTTATACAATGGTCATAATTTTTATATTTTTGTATTTAGCACATTTGAAAGTTCCTTACCTAAGGAATCGCCCGTTACAGTTTGATTCACATGTTCTGGGACAGCCTGTATATAGATTCGAAGTTGAGTACTACCAACCATAAACCACAACCAGTTTCTTAGACAGTAGTATCTAAATACAGATACTGGTGGCGGTGTTTTATTATAACTCTATAAACATTTCTTTTCTTATAAAGATTATAAAGATTAAAAAGAAAAAGTTTTCTGGTATTCAGTGTTTTTGAGGCAATAATTTTTTTGTTATGAAGATATAACGCTTGCGTCAACTCGTGTGGCGTTCACAAGATTGTAAATCTGTTGACGAATTTCGCGGAACGTCACGTTTGTATATATTTTCTAACCTCCTCCCACGGTACCGTCTTGTACTGTTTTATAAAATCACATTTCATATGTTCTTCTTTAGTTTTAGAAATATTCCTCATACAAAATGTATTAAAATCTGTTCTATTCATGTATGTGGGGAATTTATTGATGATATCTATATACCTACACTTATTCGTCCGGCAGTTGCGCTCATTCATTATCTTCAATCGTTGAGGTCGTAATGCAAGCCGCAATGCAACCATTTATGTTTAACTAGTAGTTGTAAGTATATTGTTCAGGAGAGAAAACTTATGTTGTATGTTGTTAATTTCCTCGAAATTTGATTTATACCATGCCAACTATTTTTTTTAAGTGGTGGCATGCCACGGATGTCGCTCTCACCCAGGGCACCACCGTGTGCACTTACTGCCTGAATGATAGCTGGTTCGCATGAACTGAAACTACTTCAGTGACCCACCCAGCAGTGCCCAACGTAGGCAAGGAATGTCTGCGAGCGACGACTCCTGGGCGACGCCCCGGCACGACAGAGTGCGTCGCTTCTGGCTGGCCTGCGGACGGAAGATCCCCTTACTCCCGCACGTGGCCTTCACTACAGCGGTATCAGGCGGACATGTTTGCGCCTTCGCCACTCGGTCCGCCGGCAGCGACTTGGATCTGCATGGATACTCTTCTTACGGATGCGCTCCGCCGCCGCCGCCGCCACCTCCCGACGCGAGATGACTACTTCGCAAATGGATGCGACCGCTACCCAGATCCGCCCGCTCTCGACCATGGCTTTGCTCACGGCTAGCAGCGAGAGGCTAACACCAACGACGCCGATGAGTTCACGGCGCCGCGCCGCACCACCCAGGCAATCACCATACCACCTACCAAAACCAAAACATTGGACCGCCACTGAACAGAAGCAGCGCCTTACGAAGAAGATTAAAGTTCTAAAATAAAAAATACTTTCAATTAGTAGTTAGTATATATATATTGGTAGTAGTAGTAGTTAGTACAGCCAAATTATATTCTAGTCTGATATTCTCACTGATCGGTAAACGATTAGCGAGGTTAAGCAACGTTGGGTGCAGTCAGTCTATAGATGGGTGACCGCTTAGTGGCATTTCATCGGAGCGTGGAGCTTAGTGGTATTGCTTCGGAGGCCACGTAAAAAGTCGGTCCCGGTTGTTGCCAAATTGACAGCAGTCGTTAAGCCATGTCAGTGGCCCACGGGCGGTTTGAACAACTCTTGACAACAGGTTGGCCACTAACCACACTAAAAGAAAGAAAAACTGAGGAAATTCCGACTTGTGGGACAGAACACCCGCCGAAGTCATTCAATGACCAAAGACGCAAGTAACATTTTTTAAATATATTCTGTTCATAAAATCACGACTGTTTTAATATATTGAAAATACTTGTTTATTTTTATTAACTCATCTATAGATCCTCAAAATTAAAACATTAAGTATTGTTTAGGGAGACAATCTAATCAAAATTAGTAGTTCCAGTAGTCATAAAACTATGAGATACCTGTGATAAGCAATACCGGAGATATCTTTAATATCCATATAAATCAAAAGGAAACAATGACATCTATATATGATTGTAGTACTCACTATAAGTTGATGTAATAGGACCAAGTTTATATGGCATACGCATGTACCTGCACAAGAGATTCTAGGATTTTACAAGCGCAGCATTTGGCCTTGGCCATTGTGGTGGTATTAGGCGATAGATTTCACGCCAGACACGGCCGAGCCGTGCGTAAGTGAGATAGAAAGTATCGGCATTTCCATTAGTCTCGCATCTTTTATGTCTAAGGTAAGAGGATGATTATACTTCGTTTAATACTTTTTGTATGCATTCAAGTTGTATCGGTATTGAAGATTGTAGTTGTATTGATGTAGTCGGTGACAGAGTTCATGACGCGCTTTATGATCCCGATCAATATTTAATTGTATAGGTATTTAATATTACGCTTATTTAAGCATTCAATTCGTAGAATGCGATGATACCGTGTGTTCGAATTATGCGCTTAAATCCTGCTTAATATACCTATATATTTTTCTATCTCAACACAGTTTTCCACCTACTGAATGGTAAGTATATCTTTTATTGGCATCGCAGAAGCTATTTTACGGGCACGAGCGTGGGATGCCGGCGCTCTTACTTGCCGGCCGATATAGTACCTACTAGTATAGGTACCTACTGCCACTTCACGTCAAGATTGTATGTGAAGGTAGTGCGTCTACGGTCGAGCCAGCATATTCATATTGAACCATCGAAAAGGCCCAATCACCCTCTTTCCCCCTTCCCGTTCCTTCTCCTTCCCACTTCCTTTCCTAAAGAGTCGGCAATGCGCAAGTGATGCCTCTGGTGTTGTAGGCGTCCATAGGCAACGGTGACCACTTACCATCAGGTGGGCCGTATGCATGTTTGCCATCTCAGTTGTACAAAAAAAAGAGATTACTTAAAAAAATTCCGACTCCAATGATATAAATAACTTACGCTGTGGTTTTTATTTTCCAGGCCGAAGGATCGAGGGCGTATGGCACACGTCCGTGGTCGTGTTCCAGCGAGAGTACTTCTATGGCGGCGGTGGCATCACCAGCTGCTCACCGGTCAGTACCTATATACATATATCCCTTCACTAGTTTCCATAACCTTTTAACATCATCCTATTGACGTATCCCACTAGGCACGTAACGCAAAGTAGACGTCACTCTGTTATTTGATGGGATTTACTTACGTCTCTCGTTGTACATACTCCACACCGTCAATGTAATAAATCATAAATATGCAGCAGAACAAAGAACATAACATGCCCATATATAAATTGGCAAGTGTTGGCTCCACGCAAGCCAACAGGACTTTACCCAACAGCTGCGTGCGCGTGGTCCGAGCGTCCTAGCGCTGGAGTAAACGGCGGCGCGGGCTTGCGGTTCAAACATTCGTATAGGTATCTCAAGGTAACACGTTAGGTGGTGGATTGTATATAAAGTGCGCCCACGCGACTTCTATTCTTACAACACACATAATGTGTTTTTTAACATCATCTACGCTAAAATAGTGTGGACATTCTTGTCCAAGGAAATTACGCACATCGCAAAGTGAGGTAGATTTTTGAGTTAAATACGTCTTATATCTATTGGAATTCGCATTCTCCAGATTGTGATCCACATCAATAATGTTTATGTTTACTTGTCGGAGCGGCGCGGTTGCGCTCACTAACGTTTGCCTTTTTTTACGTTTAATCGTACGGATCGTTGGTTAACAGTTTCGCTATTACACGTACCTTGTTACCTTTGAATTATGTTTAGATTTTATTTTAGAGTGTACTGCAGTCTATGTTAATTATTAAAACTTTTGTTTTTGACAACAAGTTGCGGCTCATAACTAAATAGGTAGAGAACACCGTTCCTGTTCACACTGCTACAGTATTCGCCATAATTGTTTTATAACATTTATTTAAAACCATTTTAGTGTATGCATAAAAATATATAAGTCTATCCATTGTTATAATATTATCTAATAGCAATAAAAATAATAGACGCTTTTAATTGATATATCCAAAGTTATATTACGCCGATTACCTATTTCAGATGTCATAAAAATGGTAAATCACAATAATGTTGTATTAATGTCATCGCATGTAATGTTAGAGGCATATTAATAAATGTCATAACACGAGCGAGCCGCGATACTCCGTACGTTATTTATAAACATGATTATGCGTTAGTATTTCTCTATAAGCGTGCGCACCGGCGAGCTGCGATCCCCCGTCACAGGTGATCGGCTCACAAGCCCGGCTCTCGCAGCGGCGGTGCGATAATGTAGCTACCTACGCAGTGAAATTGTAAACAGTGCTTATTTCCGTCTGCGGCGCGGCGCCAAAATGACAATAACCGAATGCAATAAACGTAGCGCTTGCACTTCTCCGCCGCGTCGCTCCGGCTCCTCATCCCGCGCTGCGAGCACATCAAACAAATGTCACCGCGCGCTCGCACGCGCCGCCTCGCACCGCCTGTTCACTGAATACGCGGAAGCCGCACCGCCGGGGAACTAGCCCGACCCGCTTTTGACTAATGCAGATATGCACTAATGACCCAATCGTCATCACTCCGGTCAGTGGCGCTATTGTTGGGAACTTGTGTTATTCGTATTTCCAGCAGTTGTCTCATCAGATACGATCGCAAGGATATAAAATTATATGCATCTCACAAGTAAAGGTCAATAGTAATATGCCTACCATGAATATAGGTATCAATTATCGATTAAATGTTAAACCATATTTTTACAATTCATAACAATATTTCTTGATGGGGTGATGAAATATAAAGAATTGAGATTATTATTAGACGTTGCAGCGCGCCACAAGCTCTGCGCCGCAGTTGCAGGAACTGTACGAATTCCTACAAACGCATACATACTGATGTGCTCAGCGACACATTCGACGCGCTCTATATTTCGAAACACTAGAAATAGGTGGACTTCCTGATCGTGTTGTAGTCTCGCTCACACCCACCAGTGCGACAATACGTAACCCTCTTTTCTCCTCTTCTACGGTATGGGTCGCGGTAGGAATCCTCTCAAATCGTAAAGGTGACTTCGAATTTCTGCCAAATACCAATTGCGACACAAGAAACTATGTATTTGTAATATATGCGGCGCGTCTCATTAAACTTATAATTTAATTGTTCGGGAGGACATGGCGAGGCAGCAAAGACGAGCTGAACGACGGCTGAGACATCAATGACCTATTACTTGAATGATGTAGGTTGATTGCACCACCGACATACGTATGTATATACAACGGCAACATTTAATCGTGGACACATATTCGAACGCTCGCCTCGCGAGCATATTTACACCGTAATAGGCAGGTGTTGACATGCCTACAATCAGTTTATTTATATGAGACACTATACAAATCTTAATACGGAATCACTTGTAGCGAATATAAATAGATCGTATAGTCTATTTAAACATCTGTGTATCTGAGTGCATGACACTCGCGCCGCAGCTCGACTAGATCCTTCATGCATGCACTTACTCACTTCCACGATCATATCTATAATTATTTGAACAAAAGGAAATTGAGTAATAGAACAACTCACGCGCTACTTCTAGGGCAACTAGACGAGTTCGTCTTTTCTTACTAAAGGTTTACAGTTCATAGAGTTAAGCTGGCCGGTCGCCGAAATAAACCGAGACATCCGAGTACAAAACAAAACGTAACGACAGTATATCTGCTATTTGTATCTTACCTGCCCACTCGGTTACCGAACAGGGTTTTCTTTATAAAACTACTTATTAGAAGAAAATATGTGGAATCCAAAATCTAATGACACATCGTATAATTTAAGTAGCACAAAAAAATTTACTTGCTTTGGGAATATTGGTACGATAAACATATCAAGACACGGTATCAACTAAAAGTAATCACTTATAAAGCCATATAGATATCTCAGTCCTGGACCCGGGCAGCTTTGTTTGTGTAATAGATTAAGCGCCAAAAATGTCGCCGATAGAGGCAGATGATATTCAGAGACGCGTAAATTACAAGCGCAAATTAAGTAATAACATTCATACCCAGACATGTGACATTCAATATTGTACCAAATACTTAGATATCTTATCTGTACTTTGAGTGTTACGGTATATTATTACATTTATAACACAATACTTATATTTTTGTGGCTAGTAACTCCTGGTCACCTTAAACTGAAAAAAAGTCAAATATCTAAGCTCTTCAGATGTCAGTAAGTAGGTCGTCAGATTTCGGTATTTTGAACACCTACGATACTCGACTGAAGTAGTTAGGGTCAACAAACTTTATAATCTCAATCCGCGTCGCTGCTGATCACAAAAGCGATAGTATATGTATGTGTTACATTATTATATTTAAAGTTATGTGCGTATTAGAGCAGCGATAGCTCAGTGGGGAGACCAACAGACTGCAATGCAGGGGGTCTCGGGTTCGAACCCACGTCGTGCACCTCTGACTTGTGGAAGTTATATGACTTTTCGAAATTATGTGCGTATTTATTGACAATTATCGCCTGCTCCGTGCCTCGGAGAGCACGTTAAGCCGTCGGTCCCGGCTGCCATGAACATCTATGGCAGTCGTTATTGGGGAAGTCGACACAAAAGATCCCACTGGGTCGAAGTGTCGCCGGTCTGTACTGACTGGCCCCCACATAAGATAAGATAAGATAAGATGTGTTACATTACAAGCATCATAACATGATACATGACGGAACCAGCAGAATACGCATTCTGTGTCACCTACCGATGCCCTAACCCCAACCCCATGATGTCGTCGATCGTCCACAACGCTGGTGGTGTTTGCAGGGCGCCACGCAGCTGGGCCCGCCGCACAACGTGGAGCGCCTCGGCGAGACCTTCGTGCCCTTCCAGGTGTTCGTGGACTACATGCAGGGCCTCGCCACCACCACCTACACGTAAGTACAGTCTTCTGTTCGCTACAAATATTTGGACTACTATCTATCTACTCTTTAGCTAATAATCATATCTCTCTTAGCTATTGTTGTATCCAACGCTGTTAGACTTTCGAGAATTGTACATACTTCATAATTATTACATTAAACAACGGGTTTTTATCGTGTTGATAATTATTTAACGTTAAGTTTCGTAGTACCGTCAGTGCATATATAAATAAAATTACCAAGTGAGGATAGTTGTCGAAACTGAATCTATTTTTATTACCGTGGGAGAGCCACGCTTCGGCACGAATGGGACGGCCGGAGTGATACCACGGCCTCACAGAAAACCGGCGTGAAATAGCCTTGTGTTGTGTTTCGTCGAGTAAGTGAGGGTACCGGAGGCCCACCCCTCCCTCGTAAATCCCTCCCTTAATAATCGTCTCAAATTGAAAAGGCTGGTAACGCACTTGTGACTCCTCTGGTATTGCGGGTGTTCATGGGCGGCGGTAATCGCTTACCATCAGGCGGGTCGCCTGCTCGTTTGCCTCTTATAAAATAAAAAATAAATACTATCGATGCAAGTCGATCGAAAAGTCAAGAAATAATAAATAATAATCAACGCGCTCAATTAGTATTATTATATTTGCGTGGCTTGCTTGCTTAGATAGGATATATGTAGTGACGTGTTGTTTGGCGGCAGGCCGGCAGCGTACAACCTTCTGGAGCACAATTGCAACCACTTCAGCGAGGAGGTGGCGCAGTTTCTGTGCGGCGCGCACGTGCCCAAGCACATCGTGTCGCAGCCCGATGATCTGCTCGCGCCACATGCCCGCGCCGCGCTGCAGACTCTCCTTGACAACCTCGTTCCCCAAGGTTCACAGGTATGATAAAGATAAAAACATTTATTTTGTAAAAACATGAGTTACAAATAATCCTATTTCAATTGACCACCATGTACCTAACATGGTGGTCAGTTGAAATAGGATCAGCATGTTTTGCCACTTGTGGCGTACAAAAATTATATTTTAGTGCACGTTAGACATCAAAGTTAAAGGAAACAGAAATTACACATTATTAAACTAGAAATTAAATGTTACTACATTTATTATACTAGAAATTTTATTTAAGTGCATATGAAATTATTTTTTAATGCACGTGACAACAAAGTTAAAAGTAACACAAGAAATACCTAATATTTTGGTGCAAGACACAGAAGTTAAAAAGTAACAACATTTTAATTTATGAGACATCACATTTATTTATGAGACATCAGATTTAAATTAGACACCAGAGTTAAAACTCAAATAAAACAAAAAAACAACAAGTAAAATAAAACATCAGATGACAAAAAAAAAAAATTTAAAATATATTTATTCACAATCGTTTAAAAATTCTGACAAGCTGTCATAACACTTCGATACAAGATTTCATTTGAGATGGAGCTTAAATTGAAGTGAAGTAGGGTATTGTTTAATTGTTTTAGGTATTTTATTATATTATATTATATTACTCCTATTATACATGTATATACAGGGTGTCCGGTAATTAATGGATAACCTGGAAATGTCTTGCAGTGGAACTAATGGCCGTTCAGAAAAATAAAATGGAAAAAAAATCTATCCTAACTACTACCTGAGATATGTGGTTATTTTTTAATTACCATATATAACTTTCTTGTATACTACGACCATAAATGTATGAAATCCATCGGTTTTTTGTTGTTTTATTATTATACACTAATTATGCTAATAGATAGACAGTCAAAAGTATGCTATGCTATATACCTTGCACTTATTTTTTTTTTTTTTTTTTGCTGAATGCATTGACGCATACCCCTCCGCGGGGGCGGGCGGAGGGATTATGTCGGACTCGCCGGGGTAAAAGAAAGATGGAATAAGAATAATGTACCTCGCTGCCTACCACGCTGTTCTTCGACAAAACCACTATCGACGGGGCCGCGCGAATCGCTTTTGCATGCGCATTTCGCAACCCCGTCGAGGTTACGGCCCGCCGTATGAAACGGCAGGCCACTACACAAAGAGACCTACTCAAAGGACTCACTCTATAAAATCCCCTACTGTCACCCCCCTAGAGGGGAGACGGACTCGACACAGAGGCGCGCGTGTGAACACGCACGCCGCCTCTTGGACCTGGTGCTGAACGGATGGCGGGCAGGCCCACAAAGCCCGCCACCCCCAGGTCAAACCTCAGGGTGGCTGGAGGTCATCTCGCGCCCTCCGGCGCCCGGCTCTGCGGTTGGGGAGAGGGTTTAAACGCTCCCTCTCCCGCTCCGCCGCCTCCTTGATGGAAATCACTTCCTCACAGAAGGAGGCGACGGCATTCCACGACCTCTCACTCCGGACCATAGATTAAACCACGGCCGGGAGCGAGAGGGCAACCAATCCGACTGCCGCGATCAACTCACGGCGCTGCGATGCCCAGGCGGGGCGAACCGCCAAAGTGTGCAGCGCCGTTTCCTCAACAACGTCGCGGCAGTCGCCGCAGTGGTGACAACCGGGCGTCTCTTGCCGGCGTATACGACACAGGAACTGGCCAAAACAACCGTGGCCAGTCAGTACCTGTGTCAGCCGTAAGGTGAGGGCGCCATGCCGCCTCTCCAGCCACTCCTCAAACACGGGACTTACCGCCACGATCGTGGCGTGCCCGGCACTGGGGTGCACAAGTCGCTCCTTCCAATTCGCCACTAGGACCTGGCGGAGCTCGGACCTTGCCCCCTTGATAGCGGGAAGACCCGGTCCTTCGTCCCAAGCTAGCGCCTCCTGGCGCCAACGATGGAGCGACGCCAGGAGCGCCGCTTCCAGGTCCCATAGCATCGATCCGGCGAGAAGGCTCGCAGCCTCGAACAAGATCGTGCGGTAACCTCTTATCAACCTGACGGCCATGGCGCGCTGTGGCGCACGAAGCGCCGAAATGTTTCGGGCCGTCGGGTTGTCCGCCTGAACTGGGGCCCCGTAAAGAGCCATGGACCGCACGATCCCCTCGTAGAGCCTCCGGCAGGAGGTGTTTGGCCCTCCAAGGTTAGGCAGCAGGTGCGCGAGCGCATCTGCAGCGCCCCGAAGAATAGGGGCCAAACGTCTAAAATGGGCTGTGAAGTCCCATCGGCTGTCAAGCAAGAGACCTAAATACTTTAGGGTTGACTCGACGCCGATGCGGACCCCTCCTCCCATGATATGGGCACCTGGAGGTGGCCGTTTCCGAGAGCCGTGGAAACAAACGGCCTCGGACTTGGACAGGGCCACCTCGAGGCCCAATCGCCGGATACGATTGACGACTTGTGCGACCCCAGCGATCGCCAGTATGGCCGCCGCCCGGTGCGACTTACCCCTCGCCGTGACAACCGTATCGTCGGTGTAACATATGACGGCGACGCCACGGAGGAGCGCACCTCGCAGCACCCAGTCGTAACCGATGTTCCTCAGGAGCGGACCCAGAACCGATCCCTGTAGAACACCGCACGACATCTCTCGCCGACTCCAACCGTTGTGACCCGGGTAAACTACTACCCTCTCCGATTGATATGCCCCGACAATGCGGCGGAGGTAGGTCGGCACTCGATGAAAAATGAGTGCCTCCCTAATACAACTCCAGGGCAAGGTGTTGAAGGCATTAGCTACGTCCAAAGACACCGCGAAGACGACCTCGCCCCGGGACACCGCATCCTCCGCCAGGCTCCTCACTCACAGAACTGCGTCGATTGTGGAGCGCCCGCGGCGGAAACCATACTGGTTGTCCGCCAGATCCGGACCCACAGACGAAAGACGCTGGACGAGGCGCTCCGTGATTATAAACTCGAACAGTTTGGCCACCTCGTCCAGCAACACAATGGTCCGGTAGGTGGACGGACTGTCTGCCGGGCGCCCCTCTTTCCTGATCAGGACCAGTTTCCCCACGTTCCACTGGCGCGGAAACTGGCCCTGCTGCAAACACTCACTGAGGAGCCCCGTGAGTCGGGGCGCGAGCTCCTCGAGGACCAGGGCCAATGCAAGACCTGGAATGCCATCGGGCCCTGGGGCGGTGTTTTTCGAGCGAAGTCTCGACACCGCCGCTCGCAGCTCTACTTGGGTCACTTCGGGAACCACGTCTTCGTCAAAGTCCGCGCTGGACGCCATGGAAGGCGGAACCATCGGTGGGGGAGTGTGCTCCGCCCGTGAGGGAAACAGAGTGGCCTCCACCTCCTCAACCAACTGTGGCCGGAGACTCTGGGACAAGGGGTGCGCCCAGCGGCGAAGCTTGCCCCTGGCCGTAAGATATGGACGCCCCCAGGGATTACGGTCCAGAGTCCTCAGCAGCTCTTGGCGGGCCTGGTCTTTGGCCCGCTTTATGGTGATCTTCAACATCTTCTTGGCCGCTCTGTAGGCTTCGTACAATTCCGCCTCCCTGACTCCAAAATCGGGAGAGCGGCGACGCCTCCTACGAAGCCGGATGTACTGACGTCTGGCCGCCACGCAGGAGTGGCGCAGGTCGGCTATATGATCCGATCACCAGTACACCCGGCGCCTAGCTGTAAAATTTAAAGGCACTCTAGGCATCGCCGCATCACAAACTTGCGTTATGGCCTCCCGGAACCTTTCGGCCTCCATATCGACGTTCTCAGGCCTGGCCGGTGCTGGCACCCAGGCCTGAACTATGGAGGGTTCCAGGAGGCCCTCCCGATTTAGCTTCTTCAAAGCCCAACGCGGACCGCCCCCAATCAGAGCCCTTGGGGCTGGGGGGATCGAAGGTCTGGGCGGAGACGTCGAACCGAATATAGCGGTGGTCCGACAACGTCTCCACCTCCTCGACGACACGCCAGCCTTGGACACGGCGTGCTAGTGCGGGGCTAGCGAAAGAAACATCGATGACAGAGCCGCCCCGCTGACGCACGCACGCGTGCACTGACCCACGATTGAGGACTTGCAGGCCGTTCTCAACGGCCCACTCCAAGCCTTCAGTTCTACTATAAGACATTTCAAAATTATCCATTAATTACCGGACACCCTGTATATCTTAATTTTTGCGGAAAGCGAGTAGGTAAAAGTTCGTACATAATTTATTTTAGTGTCAATATAATCTGCTGTCATAGCAGCTTGCAAAATTAATACATACTTAGTATTAAAGAAAAACCTCAACGAAAGTCATTATTATCATAATTAGTATGAAAATTAAATATAAAACAATCAATAAAATACACACATTTAAATACCAATTAACAATTATAATCAAGCTTATAATGTATTATATACTTAATATTATCATTTAAATAATCATTCATAGCATAGTAAGACTTTTTAATTAACATCGTGTTAATTTTATTTTTAAATAGTAATTTGTCCGATATTTCGAGCATAGTTTTAGGGAGATGATTCTTTAATCGGACAGCCATACACAATACGCTTTTATTAAGCAGGGCCATTTTATTCTCTGGCAAACATAATTCTGGGCCTCGTCTCCTACTGTTACGTCTAGTGAACAGATTTGGATTTTCCCTTACAAATACGACTGATTATATTTTCTATATTATATTTATACATACGGATGGTAAAGTAAGAATTTTAGAATTCATAACATACAGTTAAACCTACAGACAGTTGTCTAATAATGTGGGGAAATAGTACAGATGCACCAACATTGTTCATTGCTCAAAAGAAATTATTTCGCATTCTTGCTAATATAGAACAGACGGACAGTTGTAAACCATTCTTTATAAAATATCAGATACTCACTTTAACTTCTATCTACATTCTGGAAATATGCAAATTCGTAAAAAAATACAAATCCTTTTATACGACTCGTAGTGACAAACATAATAACCGGTCAGTTAGATATAGAAACATGTTAATGTTACCCACTTCCCGCATAACACTTCATTCAAATAGCCCGTACGTAATGTCCATCAAAATATATAATAAACTGCCAGATAGCCTTAAAAATGAAACAAGCGACACGAAATTTATAAACACCCTTAAAAATATTCTTATAAAAAAAGCCTACTATACAATACAAGAATACATAAATGATAAACAAATAGACGACTTATATCTTGTTACATAATAATATCATTATATTAATGTTGAATTAATTTTATATTGTAATTTTAAAATTTTGTGACATAGTATTTATTATATTAGAATTTATGAATATGTTATAGTTTAAGTATTTTTTGCATGAATGTAAAATTTATCTCATAGTTGTATTGTACTAAATATAATAACATTGATAACAAGAAAATTTACATAAATAATTATGTATAAAAAATTGATTTGCTGTGCCCGACAGGGTCCACGATTGTCACTAGCTTTAAGGATACTTGTCTACCATCCTATATTACATTGTGGATTGCAAATAAATAATATGAATATGAATACTATCTGTAGGTTTAATACCAAATATTGACCGTAAACATTTCTTTCGCTCCTTAATGCAGCATCTCTATCCAAAGAGTTGCTCCAGAACATAATACCATACTTAATCAGAGATGAAACATACCCATAGTAGGCCGTTAAAACAGCCGCGATACTCGCAGTTTGCCTTAATCTATATATTGCATATGAATATGTATTTAGTTAGGCACATAATGTTTAAATTTTATAGACTACATAAACTAATTGAATAAATTGTCCACACAATATTACCTACATTTATAGTTCCTTTTCAATAAAGTTTTTGACAATATCAGGCAAAGACTTTTTAAATTGAGGTTTGTATTGCCTTTGGCCGAGTTGGCACAATCAGGTATGTAGGTAAACCGAGTAAATATAGATATGAATAAGTAGTCATGCGATGTTCTTGCGAATGGCTATACCAGCCATCAGAATGTCTTCCGATATACGACACAGACAAGACGGTCCGAAGTCGAGTCCACTCTCGCTCGATTTAATTTATTCAAGAAAATGTATGTATCTCCATTACAAAGAACAACCCTTTAGCCTAGCATAGCTCCCCAATGCAAATAGTAACTTCAGTACCTACTGAGCTCCTCGACATCAAAATCTTTGAAAAAGTTTAATTTGATAGTAATTTAGAATACGATGCCAAAGATGCTAGGAGCATTTTGGGCACTCTGAATAAGAGCTCACACTCCTGAGCTAAGAGGTAGAGTAAGCCATAAAGTCGCTGAACAGCTTCGGCGAATTGGTAAATGTTACAGTAAAAAATACTCAATACGATCATATTTAAAATTCGGCGAATATTCATACAATCTGCTACGTCTGACTTCGTGATCCTGGCAATCATGTTATATAGATGTCTGACTGTACCCGCGACGTTGTCTGCTTGGATGTAGGAAATAGCATGATTTCCATGAATGTTTTGAATACGCATAGTAATGCGAGGCGCTCGCGTTCAGCAAATAGTCGCACTGAGCGACCCACTGTACTCTCCTTTGATGGCAAAGTCAAGTACGCTGATCGCTCAGGCTTGATTTCCTGTTCGGAATACAGGTAGCGCCATCTGTTGCCAGAGAAGTATACTAAAATAGAACACTCTAAAATAGGATGTTCAAAACTTTAAATTAGCATACCTTTCGATTCCCATACATAAGTATGTACAATATTTGTGTTTAAAACTCAACCGCACTTAGTATTTTATGCGTGGTGCGTTCAAATACGAACAGATAAACAAACAAAATATTTGAAAAGCATTATGTTTCATCGCTACCTTTTATTTATATGTTTAAATGTACTGACACCCCTGGTCTACGATTTATTATGATTGTATATTTGTGTGTATTTGTAATAGATATAGATTAAATACAATAAAACATGGCAGACAGATGTGATTTTACTTACATCATATTTTAGGATTTCACGTTTTATAGAAGATCTATTTATTGCCATTAACACCATTTAATAGCACGTTTTAAAAAGGAGAAGAATAAATACTCCAAAGTTACGTATATATATTTGGTAGAAGGTTTATTTAGTAGTAAAGTAAAATGAATTACTTAGTTTAAAACATAAGTTAAAATATATTTGAAGGTAGACTATATTAAACTATTTTACTATGTTTCCTAAAGCAAAATAACAAATTATTGACGGCAATGCCATTTAGATTACCAATTAATCATGATCTCTACTTTGTGTCGGTCTGTTTAAAATAGAGACAAATGATTCTTTAGTTTTTGGTAAAAGTTTAACTAAAAACAATAAAGCAATTTTATAAATTTTTGACAAATAAACATTCAGACAGACAAATTAAAACAATGTACATAATCGTATTTATTTCTCTTTTTCTAAATTTCATAGCAAATTTTTATGAGCATCTATTGAATGTTAATTTTTGACCTCTATAGTTTATTATAACATAATTTTTTTATATTGTTTATTATATTAATTCTTTATTAAACAAAACAGGAGGAAGTACAATATTTTTCTATCTTATTCTATGCAAATGTTATAAAAAATATTGACACATACAATTATGATCTTTTTAATATAGGCTTAACGACGATGTCTGTGCTAGTATAAACTGTGTGACAGAGACCGGCGCCTTCTTCTTACAAGAAATTATATAATTTTGGAACATTTACTCATAATAATAATAAAGTACTTTATTAAATTGTGAAAAAAATGGATATCATTTTGCAATCAATACGACTTTAGAATCAGCTGCGAATTGATGTACGTGATTAATGGTTGATTTCATTTCGCTCACACAAAAAATGTTCGCCACGTGAGTCTTGTTAGATATGCTAGGCAACACTTTATTAATACCTAGTATTACTATTTGTCAGACGGTGTACGCGAATGGCGGCATGCGACACAACCGACAGGACAGCCCCGAGTACCTCACGCTGAACACGCAGATCGAGGAGGCCAGGTGAGCGCTGCTGCCGCGCTTTAAACTGTTTGGGCAGTTTGTGGCCATGTTCATACTTTTAACTTTTCATAATAATGAACGCTGTGTTTTCCTTTGATCCTGCATTTATCCTAATCCTAATTAATCATTATAATGTCCTCTAGACCGAATTTCGGTCATGGCGGCCAATCTTAACGGAGACTTGCCATCTGCGCAGGAGATATTATAGTGCACAAGCGTGTGCGCAAACACAAGTGTACTCTCTGTTCCCTAACTCTCATGATCCGATGGGACGGGAATGTTATTCATTGAAATTAAACTACTATATACGGATTTTATCGCGTTGTTTATTTATCACTGTATTACAAAATTTTGAAAATATTACTCTACTACTACTATTGATTTTATTTGACTAATTTATAAGCTAATTAAATTATTTAAACTATTAAATCTATTTATTTTTGTTTTACACTTTCCCCGACGTTTCGGGTGCTTTTCAGCAGCCATGGTCACGGGGAGACTAAGATGGTAGTTGTCTCAATGTTCCAGTGTAGTTATTTCAAAGTACCTGAACATAATTTAATTATTGGTGTTTCTATTTACGCAGAATGAGCTCAAAGTATCATGAAGTCTAGCTGTGGTTTGTTTCTTCTTGGGTTTGACTATTTGAAGTACTGGATCCCAAGCTGGTGGTACATTCCAACCATCTTCTCTATTGAAATTGGGATGTTTTTTAATTTCCATAGCCTCGCGAAGCATCCTTGGCAGGAATCGGTGTTCTTTAGCGAGAATCTGTGGTTTGTCAAATCTCAGGTAGTGGTTGGTCCCCTGTTGTACGTGTTCACACACAGCAGACTTCAACGAGCGTTTGTGTTTTACGTTAAACGCTCGTTGAAGTCTGCTGTGTGTGAACACGTACAACAGGGGACCAACCACTACCTGAGATTTGACAAACCACAGATTCTCGCTAAAGAACACCGATTCCTGCCAAGGATGCTTCGCGAGGCTATTGAAATTAAAAAACATCCCAATTTCAATAGAGAAGATGGTTGGAATGTACCACCAGCTTGGGATCCAGTACTTCAAATAGTCAAACCCAAGAAGAAACAAACCACAGCTAGACTTCATGATACTTTGAGCTCATTCTGCGTAAATAGAAACACCAATAATTAAATTATGTTTAGGTACTTTGAAATAACTACACTGGAACATTGAGACAACTACCATCTTAGTCTCCCCGTGACCATGGCTGCTGAAAAGCACCCGAAACGTCGGAGAAAGTGTAAAACAAAAATAAATAGATTTAATAGTTTAAATAATTTTATTAGCTTATAAATTAGTCAAATAAAATCAATAGTAGTAGTAGAGTAATATTTTCAAAATTTTGTAATACAGTGATAAATAAACAACGCGATAAAATCCGTATATAGTAGTTTAATTTCAACCGATGGGACGGATAATCCGACAAGACCGGCGAGAGATCAGGCGCAGGACCAACGGCTTTAAGTGTTTTTTGAGGCTCGGGGGTGCCTAACACCACCAACTTACTTACTCCGGGCTCGTATTGAGATTTCTTAACAGTAAAAGTCAATAACTTTATGTTGGCCCGACTCGGGATTCGAACCCGAGACCTCATGCACAGCAGTCGTATTCACTATGTAAATGTGTTTGTTTGTTACGCTTTCACGCCTTAACTACTCGATCGATAATTATGAAAAATCACATACACGGTGTCAGGGGTATAGAAAAGGATATACGAAACTTTTCATCTAGAAAGAAAGTACTGTTCCTAGGAAAAGCTAGTTCATAATAAATCATTCACTTCCTAGATGTTAGTTTTATTTGCTTAAATTATATAAAAAAGGTAATTAGGAGAAGTCAGCCCGACATTCGTGATCTACATCCATTTATTATGTCATCTTAAAGAGTTTCGGAATCAGTACATATGTAACTTAATAATACTATAATATAATATGCGTGCAACTGCATTGCATTTGGTCGTCGGTCGTATATTCGCTTTAGAAGGTTATAGGATTACTGTCACGTGGTAATCTTAAACGTGCTAGTGAATTCAGTGTATGGTATCTCCCCAACGTATTCAAGATACTTCTCAGATAGGTCGCGATCTTATCAACCTCCCACGTAGTCCATCTCGAAGTCAGCGTGGACGTAGGTCGGGGGCGAGCGCTAAGGCGGGTGTGTGTGTGGTAGCCGCGAGCACGAGGAGCTGGACGAGCAGCTGCAGCACACGGTGTCGCTGGCGCGCGTGGCGCTGCGCGCGCTGCGCACGCTGCAGTACTGGCGCCAGGCGCGCACGCGCCGCCCCTTCTGACTGCGCGCGCGCTGCCTGCCGCCTGCCGCCTGCCGCCTGCCGCCTGCCGCCTGCCGCCTGCCGCCTGCCGCCTGCCGCCTGCCGCCTGTCCGCTGGGTGACCACGGCCGCTTCATTCTCCTGCTAATAAACAACATTCGCAACTATTACTGTGTCTCGTTTGTAGTTAGTCGAGTAGAGTAGCCCCTGACCTCATACACTATAACGACGCGGCGACGTGCCGCCGGTGGCCGAATCGCGACCCTGGCGAACTTACTCCGCCGCCGCCGATGGAATTCCACGGATATCACAGTCGTCCTTGTGCATTAGATGACATAAAATAGTACGTCATTTCTGTGCAACATGATTAGAAAAGTAATGTTAATCTTTGTTCGACACACCATCGATAAAATACGGACGGAATAAAACACAACATATTAAGTATAATTTCGTTTCTTTTTAAACTTCGGTAATTTCGATCGAGATCGCATTCGTTACATAAAATATCATTCCAACAGAGTTCGATCGTCATGTCAACTGAGTTTCGCAGCCAGGTCCTATCGAACATTAGGTATTTATTCTTTCTTGACAACTTTTTCCTATCATTCTGTCGTTTCTATCACTTTTTTCACTCGCTCTCCATTATTCGTAATATCTTAATATCAGTCTTTACCAAAAAATATTACTATAGGCTAATAAGCCTTCTGCTCCTAAAACTTCCATGCATGTTAATGACAACGACGCTAGTACTAAAATGAATAGATTTCTGAAATATTACATTTCGGGAATGTATAACTTTTGGTTGTGAAAGTCTGTTGCCAATAACTTTTGGTTGTGAAAGTCTGTTGCCAATAACTTTTGGTTGTGAAAGTCTGTTGCCATTACGACCGACAGCCTCCAACACATTGAGGATTTATTCATATAGTGCTGTTAGTCCAGATATACATAGTGTATCTAAAGGTACTAGAATTAACACCATGTGTGGTTTGCTATTTATTTAGTTCTTCGGTAAAAACTTCAATCTTTAAATTACAGGAGATTATTGGTCACAAAGATACGTATAGATGATTTACAAACACCCTATAATTAGACACACATTGCTGAAAAGTAGTCTCGGGAATCTTCGACCAATAAGCAGACTGCTATGTCTCCCTAAAGTTTCGGAAAGGGTGATTCGGAACTAGCTTAGAAAGTACCTACAACAATATCTGCCACCAAGACAATCTGGATTTCGTAATGCCTATACCACATACATTGCTCTAATTGATGTGGTGGAGGCTATGGAAATGGCAGATGTGTGAACAAATACTTATTCTGCGTAATTATTACTGACAGAAACGGGACTTTTTATACATACATACTTTCAAACTATGATTGTGACTTTGAAACACTGAAATAGTTTATAGTTCCATCAACAATTTGTTCAGGTTCCTTGTAATCATAATTGTATCATCACGATGTTTACTTATGAGGAATGTCTCAAGGCTGTTGTTGATGTTCTTGGTCTTCAGCATTTTATTTTTTATACAGCTGACATCACAAATGTCATTAATAACCACACCACTATGCCGATGGTTTACAATTATATCTGCCTTTTTACCACCATCATTGGAAGTCATTTGTAAACAAATTTTTAATTTATATAATGTATTAATAATAATTGAGAAGAGCCAACATACCCGATTGTATAGATATTTCAAACTCCCACCGCTATCATTTTCATTGTAGAAAATGACTTATGACCACTGAATTATGATATTTTTAGGTTTCAGATAAAGTTGTCTGAATGGAATTTAGCTATATTTTCTGAGGTGTAAAATATACACGTTTATGTTCGCACAGTCGCCGATCCCGCCCTCGTGTGCTACTTTCAATATGGTGAAAGACTCAATTGACATAAATACGAATTTATAAATAGAAGAACGTCTATGTAAATTAGTACAAACTACGGCAAAGCGATTCAAGTGCGATATTAGATCATTCGCAGGTAATCAAAGAATGTGATCACCATTGGGGCAGTACAAATATACCTAGGTGTCTTTTGACTTACTAAGAGTTACAATGAGGTTGTGCAGTGGAGTCATTATGATGAGTGAATGTAAAATACTGTGCAGACGTATGTGGTTTCTAATGCAACTAACATATCTTTTCAGCTCGCTGATGCCAGTGGTAATGGGGATCTTCTTCATAACAGCTGCTTATAAATATTACCATTAACAATTAACATGGCATGTGAACAAATTCATTCAAAATGACATAGCGCGGTTTAGATTCTATAATAATCGCATATTTTAGATTATTTTTGCAAAAAGGCATGTAAAATGCTAAGTCAGTATATAGATACATGATTTGTCTATATTGACTTACCTTAGCTACAAACTTAACAAACACGGTGTAGGTTTCTAAAAACTTGAAAGAAGTGATGAGTTCCAGGGTTAAATAAATACAGAAAAATAAAGAAGATATTTTTATTTGTACCTCCATTACACAATACGTGTATTTTGTGGCGCTATAGAAGCCATTAGCCGCTATTAAGTCTTTAACGGCAGAGGATCTAATTCTTTATAAAATAGGAAACTTGCTTGTAAATTCTCATTATTAAATTGAAATTAATGTTTTATTAATTTTATATAAACTGTACTTAAAACGAGAAAAGCTAACTAGCAAGGTTTACTAGTTTAGATGCAAGTTCCGTAGTTGTTCAGCTCGCTAGTTAAGTTATTAGGCTTTTGATATGGTACAGTATAATAGTAAGGTGTGTGTGTTTGTGTCAGGGTGGTGTCGCAGGAGCTGGACCAGCGGCGCAGCACGCTCGCGGAGAAACTCGCGCGCAAGGAGCGGCGCCGCGACAAGAAGCGCAAGAAACACATGCTAGAGAATGGCGATGGCCCCGACGGTCAGTCACACACTTTACATTTTATTATCTTATTACAGTCGCTACCTACTTAGTCGCAGAATAACTACTGGTACTAACATACAAAAGATTCTGCATATGTGGACAACAAATTACTAACACCACTGATATTTTAATAATACTGCTGACCTATCATACATAGTTTCTATCAACCATTTCAGATTCGCCTGTGCTGGCGATGGAATAAATTGCTTTTCTATTTATCTGTTTTGTTTTAATAAAAGTTTTAAGGTTGATCAAATTATATTTTGTGATTGCATGCCTCCTCTTGTTTACAATTATTGCATAGTAGCCGCAACCTGAGAAACATATATTTTGAATCGTACCCGATAGGAAATAATAGGGGTTAAAGTATGAAGTTACCGCTGTATAGTAATAGATACTTTGAATTGACATAAAACCCTTATGGTGTGAGATTTTCGAGTGAAACTTTTTCACATGATACCTATAAGATTCTTCTTTTAAATAATGTGCAACATTCGATTTTCGATTTTTAATTGGTTTTTATTCAGCTTAGACGGGAAAGAAGGATACTTCGAAATTCCGAGTCACTTTTGAATACAAGTTCCGACGCGGAACTAACGCGGTAGAAACGGCTCGCAATATCAACGCTGCGTTTGGAGAGGAGACTGCTAATTATAAATATAATATAAATATTCTACCACATACACACAACACCATCTAGCCCAAACTAAGCAGAGCTTGTACTATGGGTACTAGACAATGGATAAACATACATATATATATATATATATATATATATATATATATTTGTAAATACATACATATTATACATGGAAACACCCAGACCAAGACAAACATCCACGTTCATGCACACAAATGTTTGACTTGTGCGGGAATCGAACCCGCGACCTCAGGCGTAGCAGTCGGCTACACTAACCACTACGCCATCGAGGTCGACAATGCTAATGCTAATGAACGCATCATTCGTTTTCGGTTTAAACGCTTTCGTAATGGAAACTTCGACTTGAAGAACGAACCACGTAGAAGACCGCCCACACAGGTGAATAACGCTGAATTGAAGAAGATGGTTGAAGCCGATTCGAGTCAAACTATCCAGGAATTAGCGGCATGGTTTAACGTTACCCTACCTACAAATTTGGCTCATTTGCAACAAATCAATAAGATAAAAAAATATGAAATCTCCTAATGATTTAACTGATCTGCAGAAAGAAATGCGTGTTGAAACTTGTGTTGCGTTGTTGAATTGGTACAGAAATGAAGGAATATTGGATCTAATTGTGACATGTGATGAAAAGTGAATTCTTTACGATAACTGTAAGCGAAAAATGCAATGGCTGACCCAAGGTCAAACGCCGCAATAGTGCCCTAAAACAAAGCTTACCAATAAAAAGGTAATGGTAACTGTTTGCTGGTCTCTTCACGATGTTATTCACTATAGTTTTCTCAGGTCTGGTCAAGCAATAACAGCAGATGTTTACTGTGCCGAACTTGTCGGTATACGAGGATCCCGCGATAGCATCGGCCAACGCACAAACACACATCCATGAAGTGGAAAAGTGTCTAGATAAATGGCGTATTAGGGTTAATCAAGGAAAATCTGTCCATGTGACCTTTACCCTGAGAAGACAGACTTGTCCCCCAATCAGACTTTATAAAGAAGAAATTCCTCAAGCTGAAGATGCCACCTGGAGAAAGCATATCTGGACCAAGCGTAAACAGCTGGATACGAAAGTCAGATCAATGTACTGGCTGATAGGTCGCAAATCAAGCTTGCCACATGAAAGCAAGATAGCTATTTACAAGATCATTCTTGAACCAATCTGGACCTACGGAAACCAGCTGTGGGGAACTGCTAGCAATAGCAACATAGAAATTCTTGAAAAATGTCATAGCAAGACACTAAGAGCCATGCTAGATATACTCTACTACGTGAGAAACAAATATATTCACGAGGACCTAGAGATCACTACCATCAAACAAGAGATCGCTTGATATAGTAAAAGCCATCAGACGAGAATATCAAATCACGTCAATGAACTGACATCCAAACTAGAAGGCAAAGGAAGTATGACATATTCCCGATTAAAACGGCATAGTGTCTCCACACATACCGTGAGATTTGGTGACAATAGATGAAAGGAATTCATAGGAATTCCTTCTGCTAACAAGACATAGTTCGAGATACCCCATCTGAATGGCTTATTGTGTTAACACAGATTGCCAAGTTACAGAAACAATAAAAAAACTGAAAACTGTGCCGGACTTCGAACAATAATGGCGAAACTGGCAGTAAAACAACCCCGATTCGTGAATCGATCTTCACCATTATTGCTCTATGATAACGCAAGACCTCACACTGCACGAGAAACCGTTGTAACTCTACAGGAGCTGCAGTTAGAAATCATACGTCATCCTCCGTGCTCGCCAAACCTTGCTCCAACAGACTACATTTTTTTTCAGGATATGGACAATTTTCTTAAAAAATTATTTCCCCTGGAGGCAGTAGGTACAAAATGCTTTCACACAGTTTGTCGAATCTAGATCCCCGGCGTTCTATCGTAAATGCATAAATGAACTTCCGTTTAGATGGCAACAATGTATAAATAATAAGGGTAAATATTTCGATTAAATAAAAATGTACCATATTTATTTAATCGAAATATTTACCCTCATCTTAGAAAAAAAACGGTTTCAATTTTTCAGTACAAATCGGCAATTTTATACTTTAAATCCTAATATTATATATTTATTGCTCAGAAAGATACACTTATAAATTAATATAATTGACCATAGGTATACATACATACATAAATTCACTCCTGTTTCCCAGAGGGGTAGGCAGAGACTACGGAAATAGATAGGTATAGAAAAGTTCACAAAATTACTATATTGAAGAGAGTATGCACTCCACCTCGTGTTATAAACAATTTAGTAAAGTAGTCTCCTCTAGTACGTAGTACGTATTAACCAAATGGTCTTTAACTAATTAATGTAAGTAAATATTCTATACGTTGATCGTGTTTTAACTGCATGACATCATCTATTTGATCAATCTTACTAAACCGTGTGTTACCGCAATGACGAATTACATATTTCTTCAATACTCCCGGATATGGGTGTTAAATATTTATAAGTAAAAATGTTGTTAAATAAAATAAACTGTGTGACGTCAAGTGTAAACCAATATAGCAGTTTTAAGTTGGCGAATCAGCTGTATTTTTACGTCTCATCCGCAATTTCACTACACTCATAATACAGCAAGCTGAGTGATGATGATACAAAATCTAAAATAGCACCCGAAACTCGGGTTATCGTCTATTTTGCCACAAGTTCTTTGACTATTCTTTGTAAGGATTAAATAAAATGAGCACCTTTAATCCAATATAGCGGCTGACACAAGATGGTGAATTAAGTAACTACATACTTCATCCAAACTCCTGTTGCTATTAGCATCAAATGGAAGGGAAAAGGGCAATTAGAACGAGATGGGTGTAAAAACCCAGGACTCAACCTCTTCGTCTTAAATGTAAAAGTAATGAAAAGAAATGACTCCTATATCTCGGGAGTCTTTTGACCCACAGGGCCCATATTCAATCAAGCCAATCGGTCTAGTGGTTCCGGAGTTATGCCGGTCACTAACAGACAGACACACAGACCTATATAGTGTTTTAATTACCCTCTTCGAAGAAGACTCAGAGGTTAATAAAATAAACTACATATGTATCTGATGGTATATAGCTTTTTTACAACGACTGTATCAGTCTTTCGCTGTCATACAATATAAATTATAAGAAGGATAATATTTCCCAAAAAAGCCTTCTAAAATCAGGTATCATCAACATTAGTAAGAAAAATAATAGACTATCTAGATGTTACACGCGACTTCGTCCGCGTGGCATTTAACAAAAAAGAGGTTTGTTCAGTTCGCAGAGATTTTTCTAAAATAAATGTAGTCCAAGTTACTCCTTATAACATCAGCTACCTGAAAGTCAGCTAGTGAAAGTCTTCTAGTAATATGCGGTATTCAGTGGTCCCACACTAGGCAAAGCCTGTCCTGTGGATACTTGAGTTTCACTGTTTGCTCGGTTGTCATCATATTTAAAATAACATTGACAATATTTTTTATTTTTTTTTATTAAATACATTGTTTGCCAACAGATTTACCTTCATTTACATGAACTTACAATTAATGTTCAAAAAACTTTTACAGAATGTAAATCCAATGCTAGGCACACAAAACATATACTGGTTGACTTAAAACTGCACAATTCTTTTTTGAAAACCGGCAATGACACGGCATGATTGTCAACCTTTTTATGTTTAAACAGACGGTTGTGCTCATGACATGATCTGGGAATCATACTATGTAATCCAATATTTGTTTTAAAGAACTTCGAGGCATATGTACGAAAATTTTGTAATTTTTGGCCACGATGTGGTACAGTAAAATGAATTTTTCGTTATAATAATGGACAGTCGAGATTAACAGTTAAAATTTTAAATAGAAATATTTGATCTGCAACCCACCGACGATCTTCTCAAGAATGAATATAATAATAAATAATAAATTTAACGTGATAACATTATACAGTTCACTAACTAACATCATAAAATAAAAATAATTACTTGTTTAATGTATACTATTAGGTATATAGACTACTGTATTATCCGTACATATCGTTATTATTATGTTATACTTATAAGGCAATAGAACAATCACGACAGACTGATGTACAAAATTTTTAATATATAATTTTTTTTCTTTTTCTTTTTTTCTGAACGGCCATCTGTTCCACTATAAGACATTTCCAGGTTATCCATTAATTACCGGACACCCTGTATATGTAGTGATCCTTGAATGGACTAAAACGCCTGGCAAAGCTTGTGTTTACTTCAAGTACCGGTAGTAGTTTGTACACCCGGCGCTTCAGAAGATCTGTGTAGCTCTCCGAATTAATCACTTTTCTATGTACGCCGAGAACAGATTTTAAAATAAATAACTGACGTACATTCAGAAATTTACTTTCTTGGTATTGTTTAGATGTAGGGTACCTGAAAGCCTTTTTAAGCATTGTTGGCATTGCACTTGGTTTATCACTGTTTTTAAGGCACTTCCCCGACAGCTTATACAGTACAAAATTAACAACGACTTTGTCAGGCAGGGCAAAGTATACAGCTTTTTTCGTTGCTGACAGATGAAGTAGTGTTAGTATATTTATTATTTTTATTGAACTGATTACTATTTATTTATATTTTAAGGATATCGTACAAGTATTTATTTATTTTGTACATATAGAAAAAAATGAAAGATTCGAGTAGTAGGTAGGTATTTATCGATAAAAAGCACTTTTCATAATAGCCAATACCTGAACTTTAGGTAAATTTGCATCCGATTATTCGATTTATAACTATCACCTACTCGGTGTACATTGTCTATATTTTATTTAAAAAATATTAGTTGTTTTACTAACCTTTTTTTATTTTTTTTTATGTGGGGGAATGCAATGACGCATAATCCCTCCGCGGGGGCGGGCGGAGGGATTATGTCGGACACGCCGGGGTAAAATAAAGATGTTGAAAAATTATGTACCTCCCGGAAAACCGACTAAACCTACCACGATATTCCTCGACAAAACCACTATCGACGGTCGCGACCCCGCCGAGGTTTCGGCCCGCCGTATGAAACGGCAGGCCACTACACAAAAGACCTACCCAAAATAGGCACTACTTCACACTATAAAAACCCTACTGTCTCCCCCCCTAGAGGGGAGACGGACTCGACACAGAGGCGCGCGTAGGAGCACGCACGCCGCCTCTCGGACCTGGTGCTGAACGGATGGCGGGCAGGCCCACAAAGCCCGCCACCCCCAGGTGAAACCTCAGGGTGGCTGGAGGTGATCGCGCGCCCTCCGGCGCCCGGCTCTGCGGTTGGGGAGAGGGTTTAAACGCTCCCTCTCCCGCTCCGCCGCCTCCTTGATAGAAATCACTTCCTCGCAGAAGGAGCCGACGGCGTTCCACGACCTCTCACTCCGGACCATAGACTGAACAACGGCCGGGAGCGAGAGGGCAACCGATCCGACTGCCGCGATCAAATCACGGTGCTGCGATGCCCAAGCGGGGCAAACTGCCAAAGTGTGCAGCGCCGTGTCCTCTACAAAAGTCCGGCAGTCGCCGCAGTGGTGACTGGTGGTGGTAAACCGGTGTGTTACTAACCTATTTTTTTTTTTTTTTGATACCCAGGAAAAAATGCTTGATGCACTACCCGCCGGCTAGGGGATGGCACCGGCGGGGCGTGTGGGACTCACCAGCCGAGTGCTGGTATACCCACTAAAAAAACCTGGGGTGTTCCCTCTCTCACCCAATGGGGGGGGCCAGTTGGGAGTCTGAAAAGATTCATCCATAGCAGGCCCCCCCCTGTGGGTGCCGGCCGGGTCCATCTGACCCGACCTCCTCTCGTCCCCGGGGGAGAGCAATTCACTGCTCTCCCCTTTCGACGTTAGAAGGCGCGCGGGAACACCGCGCGCGCCCTCTATGGGTTCTTACTCACGGGTGGCAGGGTCCCCTGAGGCCTTGCCACCCAGAACCCTTAGGTGGGGGGCAGGAGAGAGACATAAGCGCGTCTCCTGCGCCCCCTCCTCCGGCGGTGGACGTCCGGGGCGTAAGGATCTTCCTCACGCCCCCGCTCCGCCGCCTCCTTCTGCAAGATGACAGCCTCGCAGAAGGACCTCATTGCACCCCAGCACCTGTCGTCGCCGACCATCATGGATACGACGGTCGGCAACGAGAGATCGGGGCCAATCACGGCGTGTGTTACTAACCTAATCTAACCTACTTATACGCGAGCGGAGCCGCGTGCAAAAAGAACGACTATTGTCAAAGTAGAATGAAAAATGAAATAATATTTTTAGTAAAATACATTACTTCATATTATGAGTCCTGAGTTTATAAACGGGTTCTCTGCTGAGCTCGGGCCTCTTTGTAGCATGAACAGGAGTGGCCTACCACGCTAGCCATGTTAAGACAGAGTTCACAAATATTCGAGAACCTTTACCGCAATTCGCACATAACTTTTAAATGGTTTTGGCATCGAACTTAAGACCTCGGAGTGGTAGTTTAAATTTTATACATTTAAGTGTGTTGATAACAAAATTGTGTATTTTTTTTACAAGATGCAGTCGTTTCGGATCTGACTTTCAAGGTTTTTAAAATGCTCTTACTCTTCAAGCACCAAAAAGTGCAGCTTTGTAATAGAGCTTTGAACATCACGTCCTGTTCGTGGATTATTAAAGATGTCTTATCAAGTGTATATTTAACCGAACGTTCATTATTGTACACCAACTAAAATGTTGAACCCGAACCAGAAGACGGTGGGTAAGTATATATTACTTATTATGAATAATTACGTCGTTATGAATAACTTTAAACTAAATTTATTAATGTATACTCAGTTCTTCTCATACCACTATTCTCAATATTATATTCTCACTAGCGACCCGCCCCGGCTACGCACGGGTAATCTTAACAAATTATACACCTAAACGTACCTAATGAATCATTCTATCTATCGGTGAAACCGCATGAAAAGCCGTTCAGTAGTTTCTGAGTTAATCGCGAACAGACAGACAGATGCGGCGGAGGACTTTGTTTTATAATATGTAGTGACAGTGATATGTAGTGATTATTCGTGCAAATGACAGACAAAAAAATTCTGTTATGAACTTTCCATAGCCTTTCCTACTCTTATGAATCTTATGATATGTATTAAGTAATATGTATTCTTAGTGTGATTGTGTGATATCGCAATACATTTTTTGTCCTCAACTTCTCCCTTAGTCTTGCAACATTAGCGGTAACTATTTATATATACTCTATCTTGGCCGTTGTGTTGCTACCAACAACGGCGGTTTTGGTTGTAATAATGTCTGACCGAAACAGGATTTTCAGCGGCAACCGAAACTTATTTAATAGTATGTTAAAATTGATATTGTATGCTAAAATAAACCATACACTAGGTATGTTTCACATGTGATGTAGTAAATTCTTGTTAAATGAAAAATAGACAACGATTACAAAAAGGAAAGAAAAATAGTAACAAATATAATAAACAATATGTAACTCTTGTAAATAAACTGTCACAAAACAACATTTAAATAGAAACTAGATTACTAACCTAATATAAAGAAAATTCATCCATCCAAAACTTAAGTGCTTTGCACTTGTCGGTGTAGCAATCTCCATCTTACTCTTACCAATGCCATCGCCTTCAGTTTCTTATAAATTTAAATTTTCATAACTTCTTTCAGTTGATCGGTGTACCTTCTTCTTGGTCTGCCCCTCTTCCTTCTTGCTTCTATCTTCCCTTCCATTATATTTGTGATAAAATTATCATGTCGAATTAGGTGTCCTATCATTCTACCCCTCCTGTTCTCTATGTGTTTCAAAATTTCACGTTTTTTGATTTACTCTTGTCAATATTTCTGTATTAGTAACTTTTTCAGTCCAGGGCACTTTCTCCATTCGACGCCAGCACCATATCTCAAAAGCTTCCAACCTTTTCCGGTCTCTCTGTCTTAAGGTCTACGTTTCGCAAGCGTATAGGGCAATGCTATAGATATAAGACTTAATTAGTTTTATACGGAAATCTTTAAAAAAAATCGAATATAATAGATCACTAAGTTTAGTATTCACAAATAAAAACAAATCATTTTAAATTGTATGCTAAGAAAAGTAGTTTATTTTAATCTTGGGTTAAGTATAATTGTCGCAGCTATCATCATCTATCAAAAAACAAAAAACCTTATGTGCGGTCAGTCACTAGTTGTTGCCACTGGCGTCACATACATTCTATGTCTTACTTTTATGGCCACTAGTTGGATTAAAAGCTTGTTAGTCACCTTCCTAGTGTATATACAATATTTTCGATTTCAAAGACGGTCCTCGTATTTATGGTAGACGGCACCTTTTGTGACTCACACTACTTCAAAACGTTTCCTTAACGGGTGCGAGCCTGATTTTGGTCTTTAAGAGTCACATTAATCGGAATAATTTAAATTCTCATCAAACCCTTTACATAGGGATTACCCTTTACATACACATCAACTATAGTGTGCAGCTCATTCACTCCGAGCTTATATAAACATTGTCTATATACTTATGTTGTTAATTAAAACGTACCAGACAGCTCTGGCTGACTAAATGTTATTGAATCTTTTTATTTAGGCCGCTGTAGGTGGCCAACTAGTATACTCGCCCGATGTAAGCAATATCGATAAAGTGATGTCAGCCATATAAAAAGAGTAACTAGGCTACTAACGCTAAAGATCTAAAACCCTTGGTCCCTGTGCTGAAAGCCCTATGATTCAATAAGGAATTCTATACCCACTGCAAAAAACAGCAACGTTATTTAAGTGCTATCTGCTGTAGGGCGCAGGTACGGCCCGAGTCTAGTTGCGCTAAGTTGAAGCGAGACTTCGCGGCGCCGCTGTGCTCGGCTTCACAAAACCAACAGTGGATATGGTCACACATGTACATCATCTCGAGGAGTTCACTAGCGTACCTAACCACACGACCCGCACGACGACAGATGTTGCAATGTCCTGCATTTTATACCGAAATGTCATATATTGTAGTTACTTGCAAATCGACAGGGGTTGTCTGTTTCATTCCAATTTAAATCAACATTACTTTAAGATAATAAAAAAATGACATATTTTCACTTAACGTTACTAAACTGCAAAGATATGAACGAGGTATATAAGAGCAGCGTAAAGTTATTAGACAACGAAGCCGACGGTATTTATAAAAAACAAGATTGAATTCGATAAAAATATTTAACCTTTAATATTGCAACAAAATAAATATCCATGTAAAAATATCTTGGCACAAAACATTTGTTTACTTAGTGTTAGAAATAATGGTTTTATAGCTTTTACCCATTAACCTTGTGAATAGCATTGCGGAATGTGTGTAATGAATTAACAAATAGGTCTGTGGTTACTGCAGCTAAGTGCTAGACAACATGAACAACATGACTCGGCGAGTACCTATACCCGATCTATGTATGAATAACTCCATGTTCTCAGACGAAAGGAAAGATATATAATTTAAGAGGTTCTTGTCTGTTCAGTTACCACTTTTTAAACGTCATCTACTCGTATCTACTTTAGTATATTATTGTATCAGTTAGTAACGTAATATATTTATCGTGCAGCATTGTAATCGACAGCCAATTTAAATATCGCGTTGAAAAGCAGATGTAAATCAATACGTGCGAGTGATTGACCGCGCTATTTGTACATCAGTTGAACGCTCCACATGTAGGTCGGGGCATGCGCCACTCGCGCGCTCCCACCCGCCGCTGCTCCTCCGTTAAGAATGAGCTGACTCCACCGTCTAGCAGACGCTCGGACCATGTCCTGTCTGACTTCTACAAATGTTACACCAATGACATTTAACATTAGGTAGCTAATCAGTACCAACTCTCATCCAATATACAGGTCCCGAAGCAATTTTAACTAAAGCAATGTGAATACTAGCATTTTGCACTGTCAATAAAAATTAAACTTGACGATTTGGGTGGATATGTGATCGTCGACGAGTATAATTGGCGTGACTCGATACAGATGCAGGAGACGTGTTTACAGAACGAAAGCTCGCATGTAAAGTTTAGTGACGGTGGGCGATCGCCGAGCGTAATTATAAATATATTGGTGGCGAAGGCGGCTGGCGCCGGGCCAGCCGCGCGCCGCGGACCGGCATTCTTCCGGCGGTCGCCAGCACCAGCACATCGCGCCACCACCCTCAGCGGCACCTCCAGGTGCGTATGCACCAGCGCCTGCACCCCGGCATGCTGCACGTGCCCTCGCACTACAACACCGCACAGTTATTTATACCGCGGCTATTTCGGTGCGGGCCCCGCGCCGTGCGCGCCACGTTGTGCGCTACATTTTTGTGATCTTGTGAAATCCGCACATTGTTCCGTTCGCTGTGATTTGTTCGTTCTCGTGATTTACTGGTACCAGCATAGTTTATGTGACAAATATATTTAAAACTAATTTTATACTTTTCTGTGAGATCGACATCGATTTAAATCGGCCACTAACCTTTCACTCGAACCGCAAAGCAGCATGCTAACCTAATATACAATGAACTACTTTTAGTTGTCCTATTTTAAACTAGAACTTTATAATGAATAGTCAAAGGCATACTATAGCTAACAGCGGAGTGCATCAAGTTATGGTAATGTTTGTGTTGTGCAGAGATGGCAGAAGCAGTAGAGACAGCGTCGGCGGTGGCTCACGAGGAGCTGTCGCGCGCGGGGCCCAGCTCCGACGCGCTCGCACTCGAAGCGGACGAGCGCCGCCAGGAGGAACTGCGCAAGCGCAACAGGGACCCGCCCATCGTCTACACCGACATTGATGTGAGTACATGTACACATACTTTATTGTTTAGAAAAGTTACCCGTCACTCGAGGCGTTGTTACATTACATTGCTCGTCTCCTTGATTCATACGCTAAATCCTTTTTGATTAGAAATTTATAATTGCATGCGTATATTGCATATTATATCCAGTAAGAAGTGAACAAACTAGTAGAAAGGACTAGTCGCGTTACCACTACGCTTTTATAGTCGCCGGGCGGCGCCGCACGGTTTGTTGTTTACCAACAGTTTACGGCAGGTACAATATTTACAAACATCTCATTCGTAGTGGTCAGTATAGAACGAGTTACAACTCTGTTTATATGTACAGAACTTAAACCTTTCCAAAACTGTAAAAGGATGTAACTGTAGCAGGAAGTTACTGTAAACAACACGGTGTTATTTTTCGCACGATGAGTCACAGATGCAGTAATAATGAAGTGTGATGCATCGCCCGTTGGTGGTACTTACGTACTCGCCAGCTGCATCATAAACACGTTAAATAAATTGATGAGTGTGAAGCACGCTGTTCACGACACCGTGAGCATGGCTCCAGAACATTCCTCGTGCAACGTGACATGATCGTGGCCGGCAGACACACGTACGCAGTCATGCGTACGCGCACGAGACACGTGGGCGCCGGATGTACCTAACGCCTGGAGTCACCATGTTTAAGTATTGTTGTAATAAATTCTCATGTCATATTAGCTGCCAGATTATTAGATATTGTCTATTTCTGTTTATAGTGCAACTAGTTTCTTAATTATTATTTCTCATTGCCAAATCTAAATGTAAAATACAATAAAATATTCTACGAATAAATAACGTGACCGTGACCGCACTGAGCATTGCAGGATTATAGGGCTGATAAGAAGGACTTTAATATATTTATTTATTTATTTCAAACTTCATGCGTAAAACAATACATTGGCGGACTTAATGCCAAGGGCATTCTCTACTAGTCAACCGTAGGGTGATGCAGAAATAAAATGAAGTAAGTAGGTGCATACAGTAGCATGGAACATACTATGTACATAATATATACATAGTTGCATACCAATAAATATATTATATAATCGAAATAAAATATATACTCATATATACGGGGTGCCCGGTAATTAATGGATAACTTTGAAATGTCTTATAGTAGAACTGAAGGACAGTCAGAAAAAATTAAAAATATAATAATAAAAAATTTAAATTGTTTTTATTAAAAAGTGCAATCTATATTAGCATAGCATACTTTTGACTGTCTATCTATTAGCATTTTTAGTGTTTAATAATAAAACAACAAAAAACCGATGGATTTCATTCATTTATGGTCGTAGTATACAAGAAAGTTATACATGGTAATTAAAAAAAACACATATCTCAGGTAGTAGTTAGGATAGATCTTTTTCATATTTTTTTCTGAACGGCCGGCCGTCAGTTCCACTATAAGACATTTCCAGGTTATCCATTAATTACCGGACACCCTGTATATGTATTCATATAGATGTAGATACATGCATACATACATACCTACGTAATATATTAAAGATGAGAAGAATCTGATAAACTATCGAGGAGGAGAGCACGTACTTTTACCTTGAAAGTGTAATGGTTTGTGGACATCTTGACTTCATGAGAGAGGGCATTCCGCAGTATAACAGACTGGATGAAGAAAGAAGAATAAAGGAAACCAGAAGTATGAGAGGGACAAAGTAAGAGGAGGTTATTGTAAGAACGAAGATTTCTGTCATGATTAGAACATAGGTATTGGAAAAGGCAGGTTAAATAAGTGGGGGCATTTGGTGAGATTAGAACAGCACGCAAACTACGGCGTTGATGAATGGGTAACCATTTTAAAGTGGATCTATGAGATGAAATATGGTCATATTTACGAAGATTATAGATGAATCGAATGCAGTTATTTAGAAGTCGGTCATAATTATTTATTGAGTAGATCTGCATTCAGGTCTTAGTAACACACATCACCTTAGTCAATTAAGGGAAAGATCAAAGTCAGCACAAGCATTATTTTTGTCTTAGATGGGAAAAATTCTTTAGGCGATACAAGGCGCGTAGCGTTCCCGTTACTCTCTGACTGATACTAGTAACCTTAAGTTGGAGTCAATGAGTAAACCCAGATCCTTTACAGTAGGACTGACCGGTATAGATGTCTCATCATACACAACAGGAGGTAAAGGACTGGAGTCCAACCTGCTTACCAATTTTATTTTTATATCGGCTTCATTGATTAGAGCGGTAAGGTACCTTTTGCCTGGTGATATCTGGAACTCGGCAATCGTGAACAGTATTCGAAGTAACTTTTTTGTTGTCAGCCTCTCGAAGTTCCTGTATTAATTGGATTTTTTACTAAATTCTGACGCCAACCGAGTCGATACCAGCAATCTATCTTTTACATTTGAACCGACAATCAGATCGGCATTACGACTAAATAGCTCAATAAATGATACACTATTCTTCACCGTAACTTCGTCCCTGGCTTGTGGACATAGCCGTTACCGCTTGCTACCTCGGGTGGTCCGTCTACTTCCGAGATCAACAAGAGCTCCTCACCGGCTCCTGCTGAGAACCTTGTTAATTAATCTTGGAGTCGTCATAATGCAAGCCGTTCAAGTATCCAACGCCTTTGAAACAAGGAAAGGATTTAACTTTGGCGTTGTTTAAATGCGGGTCCCAGGCGTCATTTTATATCGACTTCATAAAAAACATCAAGCAATATCTCATATAATTTGATGTCGGTATACTGAGATATTAAACTGTCAAGTCTTAGAATACCAGACGTATTTAAAATCTATTGTGTCTGGCCACCGGTGTGCCGCTGCGATACAATAGGTCAAACTGCAAATTATTTATTTCAAAAATAAAAATAAATTTTGCTACTAAGAGATTTTCCTGAAGGTTTGTCAGTATCATGCTAAGAAATTACTCTCTATAAGATCCTTTGCATATTTGCAGGGTGTGGTCGAATTCGAGAAGCTTTCGAAGGCGCTAGAGGGCGCCGAACTGACGCCGGAGGAACGACAGAACTTGGACGAGCTACAGCAGTACCTGGTGCAGGGTGAGGGCAGCTGGGTGCTCGGGGATGACTTCCTGGCATTCATCGGTATGTATGCCACTGTTATAAAGATGACACCGGCTTCATCACATTTACTACGACTCCATGTACGGAGAGGTTTATTTAGAGCGTGCTTGTTGGCGGCAGGTCGGTTGCTGAACGATGGCGGGCTAAAGTCGGACGTGCGCGTGTCGGTGCTGCGCTGCCTGGCCGCGTGTGCGCTGCGCGACGACGTGTCGCTGGTGCTGCACCAGGACCGGCGCCACCACGCGCTGCTCAACTACGCGCACGCCGTCGACACGCACCCGCTCCCCGAGCAGCAGGCGCTCGCGCTCTTTGTATGTACTACTCACTGCTATACTTGTGCGTATACGTGCGCGACGTGTCGCTGGTGCTGCACCAGGACCGGCGCCACCACGCGCTGCTCAACTACGCGCACGCCGTCGACACGCACCCGCTCCCCGAGCAGCAGGCGCTCGCGCTCTTTGTATGTACTACTCACTGCTATACTTGTGCGTATACGTGCGCGACGTGTCGCTGGTGCTGCACCAGGACCGGCGCCACCACGCGCTGCTCAACTACGCGCACGCCGTCGACACGCACCCGCTCCCCGAGCAGCAGGCGCTCGCGCTCTTTGTATGTACTACTCACTGCTATACTTGTGCGTATACGTGCGCGACGTGTCGCTGGTGCTGCACCAGGACCGGCGCCACCACGCGCTGCTCAACTACGCGCACGCCGTCGACACGCACCCGCTCCCCGAGCAGCAGGCGCTCGCGCTCTTTGTATGTACTACTCACTGCTATACTTGTGCGTATACGTGCGCGACGTGTCGCTGGTGCTGCACCAGGACCGGCGCCACCACGCGCTGCTCAACTACGCGCACGCCGTCGACACGCACCCGCTCCCCGAGCAGCAGGCGCTCGCGCTCTTTGTATGTACTACTCACTGCTATACTTGTGCGTATACGTGCGCGACGTGTCGCTGGTGCTGCACCAGGACCGGCGCCACCACGCGCTGCTCAACTACGCGCACGCCGTCGACACGCACCCGCTCCCCGAGCAGCAGGCGCTCGCGCTCTTTGTATGTACTACTCACTGCTATACTTGTGCGTATACGTGCGCGACGTGTCGCTGGTGCTGCACCAGGACCGGCGCCACCACGCGCTGCTCAACTACGCGCACGCCGTCGACACGCACCCGCTCCCCGAGCAGCAGGCGCTCGCGCTCTTTGTATGTACTACTCACTGCTATACTTGTGCGTATACGTGCGCGACGTGTCGCTGGTGCTGCACCAGGACCGGCGCCACCACGCGCTGCTCAACTACGCGCACGCCGTCGACACGCACCCGCTCCCCGAGCAGCAGGCGCTCGCGCTCTTTGTATGTACTACTCACTGCTATACTTGTGCGTATACGTGCGCGACGTGTCGCTGGTGCTGCACCAGGACCGGCGCCACCACGCGCTGCTCAACTACGCGCACGCCGTCGACACGCACCCGCTCCCCGAGCAGCAGGCGCTCGCGCTCTTTGTATGTACTACTCACTGCTATACTTGTGCGTATACGTGCGCGACGTGTCGCTGGTGCTGCACCAGGACCGGCGCCACCACGCGCTGCTCAACTACGTGCGACGACACGCACCTAAATACCTATCTACCTACCTACATACATCAAACTTAGCAGCAAAATCCAAGTATTATGGTTCATGGTACTTTAAGGTCAGTTACAATTGATAAGTCAGAAGTTGAAAAGGCCCTAACAAAACTAAATAAAACTAAAACAAAACCCTTGGAGCGGGTCCTGATCAGATCCTAGCTGTATTTATTAAGAAATGTTTAAGTGCACTCGTAATCCCTCTTCAAATAATATTAAATTTTTCTCTTTAAACGGGAACCATCCTTCTAGGTGGAAATCGGCTGATGTTGTTCTTATACTAAAAGATGGTCATGCAGATGATATCACGAATTATCGATCTATATCATTGTTATCAATATTTAGTAAATTTTTGAATCTCTTATTTGCCCTTTTGTAAGAAATCACATCAAGCCCATATTGTTACAAGAACAGCACGGACTTCGTAGTAAAATGTCAACTTGTTCGAACATTGTTAGTTATGCGAGTGAAATATCTGATTCATTAGATAAGTCTTTCCAAGTCGACGCTGTTTATACCGATGTAAGCAAAGCGTTCGACAGACTGGATCACAAATGGTTACTTACTAAGATGTGGAATGTTGGCATCCATGTCAAGGTCATGTTCAAGTCATTATTGACATGGTTTTCATTTTATTTAACTGGCAGATCCCAGAGAGTAGTGCTATGTGGTCACGAATCTGATAGTTATGTAGCTTCATCGGGCGCGACCCAAGGTTTTCATTAGGGACCGATATTATTTTCTATTTTCTTAAATGATCTGGGTTGCGTGATCAAGTATCTTAAATTTTCATTTTACGCAGATGATCTTAAAATTTTCAAAATTATTAAATATTTATTTATTTATTTATTTATTTATTCATCTCTTACTTACAACTATCATTACAGGTATAACCCAATGCAATAGTGAAGATAACAATAAACATACACATATCTTATTTTCTATAACTTATTACATAGAATGTTATCCTTGTGAACTCACTCAGTGTACAGGTTAAAATATCTGACTGTTCAGCTACCAGGTTAAGAGTGCGAAGCGCCCGTGTCAGGAGCGCCTCATTCAACAGATTAGTGCGTCCACTAGGTACGGCCAGCAACTGAGGCCGACGTCGCCTCCACACATATCTGTCCGGCACACTTAAACACATTAATTCTAAAATGTTGGCGTTATGTGCCTTGCCTCTAATTAATTTAAATAAATATAGGACAAGTGCAAACTCACGCCTAACTCTCAGCTCGTTGTATCCAACCATGCCTAATATAAACAAGGTTGGATACATAAGCGGGTAAAACGGGTATACTCCATAGAGCCTTAAATATAAATACCTAACAAATTTGTTTTGTATTCGCTCCAACATGAGACTATACTTAGTCTCATGTGGAGCCCAGACCACTGCATTAAATTCTAATTGGCTTCTCACTAAGGTGTTATATAAAGCGACAATCGCTGTAATATTTGTGAAACTACGAACAGTACGTAATATAAATCCTAAGTTTCTATAAGCCTTTTTGCAACACTTGACTATATGATCACGAAACATTAACCCTGTGTTAAGACTAACTCCCAAGTCCCTAACCTCTGTCATCCTGACCATGGGCCGTCCATCAATGTGATAATCATGCACAATAGGACTACGAGCACGTGAGAAAGTGATAGTGACGCACTTCTGGGCATTAAATTGGAGAAGGTTTTCCTTGCTCCACGTAACTACACTATTTATTGCTTTCTGTAACCGTTCGCAATCATCGTCACTCCTCACTGCCAGGGATAACTTTAGATCGTCTGCAAATAATAAACAATTTGCCTCTCTTACGACTTTGGGCAAATCGTTTATCATAATTATAAATTGAAGAGGTCCGAGGTTACTCCCTTGGCTTATTCCTGACAGCGTAAAGTACGGCTCTGACTTGTGTCCCTCGTACTCTACGTACTGTTTCCTATCCCGCATGTAACTGGCGAAGAAATGTAGTAGATGCGGAGTGAAACCAACAGCTGCTAACTTCTTGAGCAACACGTCATTATCGACAAGGTCGAATGCTTTTTTGAAGTCGAAGTATGCAGCATCAGCTTGCCCCCCGCTATCCACTATAGGCAGTATATGGGCCATGTAACTCAGTAAGTTAGTGGTGGTGCTCCGCGTAGGTCGAAACCCGTGCTGGGCATCAGACAGTTGCGCTCTAACCTGCATAAAAATGCTATTATGTATAGCGCACTCCAACACCTTAGCCGGTGATGACAGTACAGCAATAGGCCTGTACCCACTAACATTGTCAATACCCATTCCTCCCTTTGGTACCGGCACGACACGTGAGGTTTTCCACCTCTCAGGAAACGCGGCTGACTTCAGACACTTATTATAGATATGAAGCAACGGTTGAGCCAGTACAGATGCGCAGTCTTTAATTATGTAGGGTGGAATACCGTCCGGCCCCGCGGACCTCTTCGGCTTAAGTTGTTGTAGGGCACTCTGCACATCCTTCAACAGTAACTCCTGCAAGTGAATCCGCGCCGCTCCATTCTCCCCACCCGCGCTTTCTATCGCCGCGGAGACGTTTAAGTCAGCCCGCTTCGTACTGTAAACCGAATGAAAGTACTGGGCAAACTCATCCACACATTGCTTACTAGACAAGACTACCCGTTTTTTAAAATCTTTTGTGGATTTCGATTCTCCCTTTTCGAGTTTACATAGTTCCAAAATGACCTTGGATCTTTTTGCAGTTGATTTTGAACCTTTTTGCTATATTGTTCATACGCTGATTTAATCAACTGCTTTACTTTGGTCCTACACAGGGCAAACGCTTCGTAATCATCCCGATTCATACTTGCTTTGTACCGTTTATGTAGTATAGCTTTTCTACGTATGTTGCGAATTATTTCAACAGAGTAATACTCCGGGTAAATATACCTCGAGCTTACCTGACTTCGCTGTTTTCTGGGTACACAGTCGTCTATCAATGCGTTAATTCTTTCATAAAAATAATCTAAACTCATTTCTAAGTCAAGGTCGTAAATACCAGTCCAATCTATTGTCCCTATTAATGAGTACGGTTTCGCGGTTGCAGAAAGATTTAATCGAAATATCTAATTGGACTGAAATAAATAAACTCCCACTAAATTTAAATGAATGTAAACATAAAATTTCAATGTAAACAAAATTTTTACAAACTTTTTCACCATTGATAACATCATGCTCGACGAAGTTGATTAGATTAGGAACCTCGGTGTGATTATTGACTCCAAATTTTCCTTTATACCGCATATCGATAATATTGTCACCAGGTCATTTAAAATGATAGGTTTCATTTGACGTAACTGCAAATCTTGTAAAGAAAGACTTGTTACAATTTATAATGCTCTTGTGCGGACTATATTGGAATATTAGTGTAGTGCTTGGAATCCTCACTACCAGTGTCATATTAACCAAATTGAAAGAGTTCCATAATTATATCTGTAAAGACTAAACTTTTTCAAGATTAATTCTTTAGAGGATCGTTGGTGGGTTGCAGATCAAATATTTCTATTTCAAATTTTAACTGGTAATCTCGACTGTCCACTATCATAACAAAAAAATCACTATACTGTACCGCATTGTGGCCGAAGATTACAAAATTTACGTACATTTGCCTCGAAGTTCTTTAAAACAAATATTGGATTTCATAGTATGATTCCCAGATTATGTCGTGAGCACAACCCTCTGTTTAAACATAAAAAGGTTGACACCCATGCCGTGACTTTCAAAAAAAATTGTACAGTTTTAAGCCAACCAGTAAATGACGATTCTTTTGTTTTCGTTTATCTAATTTCCTTTTACTCACTTATAAATAGTATTTTTTTTTACATTTACGTATTTTGTGATGCCACTGATGAGTATCACGTACGTAGCTGAGTGATATACTCAATAAATGTTTTGTGTGCAGCATAGTCTAGCATAGGATTTATATTCTGTAAAAAAATTTTTAACATTAATTGTAAGTTCACGTAAATAATGTGAAATCTGTTGGCAAACAATGTATTAAATAAATAAATAAATAAAACTTGAAGATAGCCGACGATTCCAAATTCTGACCTTAAGTCTAAACAGAAATTTCGCCTCCTTATGGACGTTCTGTCGATTGCATCACTGACAATGCTTAAAAGTAATTGTTTTAAGATTTTACTCACGGCCATTTTGTACTCCCGCACACCCTGCAATCGGAAAGAGTTCACCCTAACAACAAAAAACTAGAAAAAAAACTAGATCGAAACAGTTTTGAAAAAGTTTCATCTCACCGACCAAAATTTGAGGTATCAACGACATTCCACGGTGTTCACGTGAGAGTACAGCTACATACACCAGTAATTATTTAATGTCGTACCTGAATTGGAGATTACTCTTCCAATGTCAGGATAAAATAAAAATGTATCATGAGTAAAGTTGTAGTTTGTAATATTCAGATGTGCAACCTATTCGAGAACATCTCGTCGTCGGAATGGCTGCTGTACATCAGCGAGTGGGAACACAACGGACAGCCGCTGTCCAACATACGCGCCACCACTAAGGTAACCATTACATATACACATACTCACCACAATACTAACTAAAATAAAATAATAATAATAATAATAATATACAAATAATATAATAATAATATATAATAATCCAGTCTGACCCACCTACCTTTTTCAAGTCATCGGTCCATCTGGCCGAGGGGCGTCCTACCTTTCGTTTACCAAGTCGTCTGTCCACAGTGTGTATAATAAACCCTGTCCGATCCTTAAAGGTGTTATACAGTAGCTTATTATGAGTACGTAAGTGACATCTTTTGAAAATTGATCAAAAAAATTTCACCAGTAGATTTAATTTATTTAAAATAATTTGTTAGATTACCCATGGCAACAGCAAAAACTTATTAATCATAATACCTAGGTATCACTAAAGTTCATAAAGGTTCACCGTTGCCGCGCCGCGCTACGCTGCGCTTACCTACCTACGCCTTAGAAAAATGTCGCCGAAAGTATACCACGCTCCGCGTCCTTGTCAAGTTTAGTGGAGTGTTGTTAGACTGAGCGAAATTTCAGTAATTTAAGGGTAAAATGCTGATCAATATTGTACTTAAAAAATTTTGAAGACGTTTTACGATGATATAGTATTTTTTTTATTTTACTTAGCATGTTTGTTAAGAGAGAAGCAAGCTCTTAATAGATCGGACAGGGTTTATCATATACACTGTATACAATTTGTAATATTTACGCGTGACACTCAATAAGCAGTTTATGCAATCTTGCTAACTCTTTTCGTACTTTGAAAGTGAGTCTTGAAACTGAATATAATGTTGTGTGTTGTGCGTTGTGTGGTGGTAGGTGTGCGTGCACTGCACGCTGAGCCAAGACGGCGAGCTGCGCGAAGTGGGCACGGCGCTCATGCACAACATCGCCACCAAGGAGGTAAAGACCGTGGTCTGTATCCGACTTTCTACTTACTCTACTCCGCCGCGCACCACGACACGCGCTCGACCGACCACTGCCGCCGCCCTCGCGCCTTCGCGCCCTTGTGCCCTTGTGCCCTTGTACACTTGTGCCTTTGTGTACTTGTGCCTTTGTGTACTTGTGCCTTTGTGCCCTTGTCCCCTTGTGCTCTTGTGGCCTTGTGCCCTTGTCGTCCTTCACTCGAACTGACGAAGCGTTTATCCCACTCGAACTTTTCTGTTGAAAAAAAGACGGGCAGTTGTCGTCGGGCGCGGGCGTGTTGTACTCATGTACTCAAACGTAAATTACGCGACTTACTTTAGTTTATAATATGTTTATAACAAACTATGATACAGGCAATCAGTTGATGGAGCAATTTAAAAAATCGTATATTATTATTAAGTTCTTCAACAGCTGTACAAGACTTTCAATAAAATATAATTTTGGCTTAACATTTCTTAAGCCCCAATTTTAAATAATGTAATCTAGTAGAACGTATTTACGCAGTTTATCGTACAGTCGCGTCCTTTATGTCCGGTATACATTATAAGGTATGTGTAACTCGTCGTATGTTGATATACTCAACACTTCGTTCGTTACTCTGTATGTTGCTTGTCAGCCGGAGTACTTCAGTGTGTTTATATTATTTAGGGGAAACAATAATATTTTTATTGTGTTTACAAACTATAATTATTTTAAAGGCGAAGTATTGTTCGTTATTTCTTACTTTCGAATTTGTCTATCCACACTCACTTGGACAATGCACCTTGTATATAGATATATTTATATGTATAAAATATGAAAAACTATGAGGTGAAGGAATCCCTCTCCTGTTTATAACATTAAAATATGTTTACTTGTCAGATATAAAATAATAACGGATAAAAAACAACTAGTTTATCCAAAATTAAGTAAGAAAAATGTGTGGGTATCGTCTCAGCCGTTTACCTACAACCTGGCTCGTATAGGCAAATATGAGCAACACTTAAAAAACACGCCAGATGCATTGAATTTATTACAGAATATTGTTATCTAAAATGTGATCGCAATTAAATTCCACGAATATAGATAACGTCATATCATTTAGCTAAGCACTGTTTACTTGTTGATCATCACATATAGCTGTTGATGTCGTACTAACGGGAAGTGTGCCTTATCTGTGTGTTTGTCATCTAACGTTGGAGCTATGCGCACCACTAGTAATCGATACTCATTAACAATTTCGAGTCGTATCGTAATCGATATTGTGGCACTTCATATATAAATAAAATATACATATTATCTACATAACCATATATTATCATTTCCGCCAAAGCTATTATAATGTCATTGTCGGCGAAATCGACTCGCTAATGAATGTGTTTAATTTTGAATTTCGATTAATGTACCGCTTGTGTATATCACTTCTCCGATCACACCACAAAATAAAAGCGGTCAAGTGTGGATCGGACTCGTACATCGAAAGGTCTGTCTTAGTAGGCAATGGATAGTACGTTAATAAGTTAAATTTATCAATTGCGTAGAGTGCATCTATCATGGCAAAGTCAGTGTGCGCGTACTCAAAGCGATGAGCCCCGCTTGAGATCGGGGGACCGCAGCATTCAGTTTGATTAAAATCGATATGTGAAGATTCATTTGATGATCAAATATGCCTGGTTAGAGACAGCGTTCTATTTTACAGTAGTATCTTCACATAAACTGTTATCAGTTATTATAATTATTTAAGGTTAGACAATGTAACCCGCCTGCTTAACATAACTTTCCTCGACTTTTATATTGTGTAATCACTTTCCAGTAGCCACTCGCAGTATTTCTACTTTAGTTTTCATTGGATTTTCATTGTTTGTAAGTTCACCTAACAGTTGCATGATAAGCTTTTGATATTTTATTTAAACTTTTTTAATAGATTTATTTGCTTGAAGTATTATTTCCACCTCGCTCGGGGAGATGGGCTTTATCGTTACAAACCCCAGTCCAGTCCTTAGCCGAGTTTTGTAAATTATTTAAATACATACCAATATAAATTACTATTTGTATTTCACAACAACATTGTTAAAATTGAGTCATGATTTACTTAAAGCTGCTAACCACTACAGAACTAGTTAATGCAAATGATGATGAAATAGGTATAATATGAAATATTAGGTAGAATTTTAACCGTTCTTAAACTTAAATTATTTGCTAGCAAATAATTTAATATCGCAACGTTCAATAAGAAATCGACGTAGCCAAAATGTCAATATTAAAAGATGAGCACGAGTTAGTGGAAGACTCGGTGTCGTTGTGAAGTACAAGTAGGCTGCAGCGCTGTGCGTGTGTTGCAGCGCTTCCAAGTGGGCAAGGCGCTGCGAGACCTGCTGCCCAAGGGCGCCAAGTCCAAGGTACGGTATGCACTCTGCACTCACTCACTAGTAGGCGTGGCACCAGTACTGCCAAGGCGCCAAGTGGTAGGTACATTCTCACATTAGTTAGAACAACTATTTTGAGTACTGCACATCGGTAATAGCTGTAAAATGGTATTCAGTCAAAACAAATATAAGAAGCCAGTTCCGAAAAATATTTTCACTCTTTATTACGCTGTGTACAGATATAAACTCAGTAAGCTATTATAATAAAATTAATTCGGTGAAGCTGATGTTTGACATATTGACATATTGACGTCGCTCGGTGAGTGCCGCCGGTAACGTTACCGCTGTAGGCATTAGATGTCGTTGTAATGATTGGGCTTGACATGTATAGTCTGTATATTTTGATTTATATGGTTAACTGTAGGTATATATCAATCTACTTCAATAAACTGTTACACTAACTAACTAAAAAGTGTTTGACAAATTGCACAAAACTTCTTATATGTGCCGACCTCCAAGAAAAGAGTTTTGAATATACGTCACCTTATGGAAGTATATAGTTATGCCAGTATAAAATATAATTCCAAACAATTTGGTGTATAATAGACAGGTTACCCGAAAACTGATATTTGAGGAAAGGAGACGTTGTCGATGGGATTCTTGCAAATAGCGTACGGCTATAATACATTCAATGAGAGTTCGGAGCTAGCGGCCGTTCTGTTTAACGATTTTTGGTAACCTGTGTAAAAGTTATTTAAAAATATCTGTGGTTAAAAAAATACACAGCGGAAACATCCTACTCATGGTAAATAGAGATACTGTCGAGTTACCTGGCACTCCGCTAGCTCTGTGTAAATATTGTAAATTAAAACATGACAACATCATTATATTTAATGTAGGTGAAAGCAATTTTGTTTTTTCGCAACTGCTAATTACTATTTAAAAAAGGTAACCTCTTTGTGAAGAGTGTCATTATTGGTAGAAAATAAGGTCTTAATTGGTATTTATTTGGACAGTCAGTGGGAAAATCTCGCTCCAATGTTCACACCTGTAGAAAAACATTTAAGACAAGGTATTCTATATATTCATGAGTCAAATAAAAAATTGTACGTATAATGCAGTGAGCAAGCGGTCACCACCCGCTGTAGCTGCTCTGAGTGCTATGAGTAAAAAAAGAAAATGAAGTTTCAAAATAACTATTATATTATAGACTTGGAAAACACGGCAATTTCATAAGCAAAAAAGGTTTATTTCAAAAAATGAAAATTTTATAAATATGATGAATTAATGATACATTTTTTGGAGTGTCCATTTTCTAACCCCCTTTTCTTCACTAAATCATGCAAAAGCTCTGCAAGTAGAAAGATGTTACTAGTTTATTTAAATTGCTTAAAACCTTTAACACAGTATTGTTTTATAAGTTATGTTTTTTTAATATTTTCATTAGTTGCTCTTTAATATTAATATTTTATTATATTCAACTGACGTACATACAAAACGTTTTATTCAATAATGTTGTCTACCGTTGAATAAGAGTTTAATTGTAATAACCTACTATAAGAGTATAAATGTCAAAGTATGTTAAGACTTTTGGATGTTTGTTATTCAAAAATCAATAGGGCAAATTGTTGAACGGAGTTGGATGAAACATCTATAAATATTATTTATCCCTGTTTGTGTTCTCATTGGATTCAAGTGGGTTTAAGGTAGAGGCCAGTAGCTAACTAGTGATATATAGAACTTACATATTTAACGTGTTGCCACTTAAACTAAAAATGATAGCATATCAGATGTTCTAGTAATCTAAATCATTGCACTGCATGTAATATTGTACAAAAATATGTTGTTTTGAAAAATTCGGGTCATATTCATTTCTTATCAATTGGAAGTCATGTGGCTTAACAGAATATTATTAAAAAAATCCCTGTATAATTGTATTATTTTATTTTATCATAATTATACAGAGCTGTATGTTAATGCCCTCAACGTATTATGTTTGTATGTATATGTGTGTGTGTATGTGCATGCATGTGTGTGTGTGTTTGCGCTGTCGGACGCGGAATTATGTTTGACACGATATATGTTGACACATATCGCTTTTTTATGTCATATTTGCGCAACATCTGAATATTTACTATTGTTGTGGCGACGGAGTGTTCACTTTCGTGTGCACTAAACGAGGACCCCGGGTACAGACGAGGCTAGGTAAACACATTCTGTCATTCATGTTTTAATAAGTAAATATATGGCCAGTTAAAAATATAACTGTTTAATCACTAATTGATAAATATAAACCAAGAAACCGTTATGCATAAAAACATAACATTCTGTTAAAGATCTTTAAGAGTTTAGCTTAGAGAACAGATTTCTTAAAGCTACTTAATCCCTGCCTATACAAATACTGACTTGGCTGAAGACCGATAGGATAGTTGAGACTATAGATATAGACTATAGATAGAAGATCTTTAACAGAATGTCAGCGTCGAAATTGATAGTCCTATCTGTCTATACAGATAGGACTATCAATTTCGACGCTGTTACCACAAAAAGTGTTTTTTAATGCGTTTAAAACAATGTTCAGATTAAACACTGACATCTACTCTTTTTTTAAATACGTTAATGTACCAAAATGTACAGTGTGCTTGATGACGCGTAATGATTAAACGACTAACAAGTATTAGAAATATTAATTGAACGGTAAAATAAAGATAAAAAATCAACATATTGTGATTACACTAAGTTATGGCTAAATTGTAATAAATATATAGGACAAAGTTTAAGCTGGAGACGAACAGGAAGTAGCCGTATATTAAGTAGTAATAAGTACTTATTATGCGGCTACTACAGCATAAAAATACTTTTTCAAACTGCAAAATAACAACAACTTTACGATCTATATAATGATGCAACATTGTGATGTAGCACGTGCAGATCTGCGCGTTCTTCGAGTTACAGTCAGCAGTCAACATGTTGGCTCGAGTCAATGTTTACGTTATCCTAGCAGTGCACTACTGCGCGCTCGCTCACGCGCCACATAAACAACGTCAGGTTGCGTTACAGCGCATTACATTATCGCGTAGGGACCTTGCTCTCTCTCTAACTCAATTTTAGATGGGTTTTCCCTTATGCGTCATATGTTTAAATTGGCATCCTTTTAATTCTAAAGTCTGTTCAGGGAAACAGTCTACTTTGGCGGCTCAATATCATAGGATTTTTGTATTGCTTACTACCAATGCTGGGATCTACGTTAAATGTTATGGGGTTCTGTTATGAAACGATAGTTGTTGCTATATTTTACTCTTTTGAGGAGCGTCTAGTCTTAGGAGAACATTTCAGTACATAGATCATCTAGACTTAAAACAACATTTGCGAATTGCATAAACTTTTGAACCGTGTGACATCGTCCCCACAACAGCTCTCGGACCGAACCTCTGAAACCACTCCGTCGTTCGAGCGCTTAAAGACCTGTAGTAGACATTGGCCATTTCGTTGTGTATAAGTAGTTCAAGTTTCATAGAATGATTCATTCCATCATTCATTCATTTCATCCATTCATCCATCATTCAATTTTATCACAGTTTATTCGGTTATTATACTGAACAGTTTTACAAAAGATCCTCATGTCTTCGTAGTCTGAGATCGTACTGTTCGCAAATGGTTCACGATCACAAACTTTTCTGTGTGCACTTTGAATAAGTACATTATTTAGTCAGGCAGTATGTAATTTGATAACATCTGTTTGTGTAGATGAAATGTCAAGAGTTAGTAAATAAAACCACGCGTACACATTAAACACATATATGTCATCAGATCCAACATAACTGTACATACATACATCTTACATGGGTACATAATATAATAATCTAATGTCACCTCAATTTCTTATATATTTTAGCTTAGAAAAGAATTTGATTTAATATTATGCAAAGTTACTTTTAATCATTTAAGTATGTTTTGTTTGTAATATTTGTAAATATAAGTGTGTTAACCGAATAAATAAACTGTTAACATGTTTTCATAGGAAATAGATATGAGCAGGTGCACAAACATAGTGTATGTCTATTGGTATTGATCCCCATAAACACACTTAACCCGCAGGCACTGTCCTTCTATCCTTCTATTACATCTGGTCGTCCATAGATGTAGCTTCTGAAAATACAATCATGGCGCTATACGGAACTAAGACAAATTTCAAAAAGGTTTATAATATAATGTATAAGAGAAAATTGTGCCGGAAAATAAGCAGATAAGATGGAATAGAAAATTACTCCCACTATTGTATCCAATCGGATGTATACCTGCAACATATAGAAGGTCATAGTTTAGGAAGATGTTGGGCTTACAGCGGTAGGACCGGTAAGCCGGTCTTCGTTCGATCCGGACCCACTTACCAAACTTCATTAGGTATATAAGAAATAATATAACATTTATTGTGTTACATCAACTGACGTGTTTTTATTTAGGTAACTTATTTAAACAGCAAAGAAGACCTGAGAAATATAACGGATATAACGTAACTTTGGGATAATTAAATATATAGCACGGAACGCTTTTCAAGCCTTCTATACTGTACTTTCCGTACAGTAAAAAAAAAAAAACATTTATGCCACTTAAATTGGTACAAAGTGATACAGAGCTTAGGTTAGATCGTAAAGGTAATATATAAGGGGTGCCTGTACTAGCTAGGGTAAACCTGTGCCACAGGCATTAAGGGCACATACTGTATAATATACGTAGATATAAATTCTAAAACAATACTTATAAAACATTATTATTTGTATATAAAAACTTACGAATTCCATTATAAACTAAGTGATTACTATGACTACTTAAAGAGCTATTTTATTGCGTAACACTTATTGAACAACAGTCATCAAATTTTCAGTTTGCTCGTAGTTCAAGGTTTGTAAATATTGTTGAACTAATTGCTTAGTGTTAGCATAATTTTTGTCATAAATCGCAGTTATTTTGTTTATATTATTATAAAGAAATGGACCTAAAAATGCGAATAACCTATTGGTAAAAATATACTTAGATTGAGACTGAGTAGTACAAACAATATCTTTCCTTCGCTTAGTGATAGTCAGTGCCGGGTTATAATCAAGAGTAATATGTTGTTTTAGTACGGTGTGCATTATAAAAAGCTGCCTGACTGTTAGTACTTTAGAATTTTGATACAAAAGGCATGTGGGATAGCGAAAAGATCGATGTGTAGCTACTTATAGGAGTGCTCTTTGTGCTCTTTCAATTGGAAGAATAACCGATTTTGCGATGCCTCCCCATGAGGTAATACAGCATTGAATAATGGATTGGCACAGTGCCTTGTAGATCTGTATAATAAAATTATTGTCTGCGATATAACGCAGCTTTTTAAAAACGAATATTAATTTTCGTAGTCTGCTTAACAAAGCGGCTACGTGTTGTTTAAATGAAAGAGTGTGATCTATAAAAAAGGCCTTAATTCAAGAAAAAAGTTAAGTTCTGTAACCCTTTGTTTAAACTTTTGTTTTTATTGTCAATGAAAGGTACGCCTTTATAGGATTATAGACCACGGAATGTTTATACTGGGAAACTTCCGTTGTGTAACTACATATATACCTATGTATATACACACCGCAAGTTGAAACTTATTATCGCAGCAGATACTTAAACCAATGTAAGAAAAATATTCTTCGACTAAACCTCTACATCGGCATGACAAGCAACTTAGCATAGCATAACGACAAGTGACACATGTTATAATGAGCGCGCGATGTCGCGATGTCGCGATGTCGCGATGTCGCGATGTCGCGATGTGCGAGGGAGTGGCGAGTGGTCTGTCTGTACGCGGCGTGTGCAGGTGTTCGACGAGGTGTGCGTGGAGCTGGCGATGGCGCTGCTGCAGCTGCTGCAGTGGGCGCCGGGCGAGGAGCACCTGTTCCGCGCCTGCAAGGCGCTCGCGCGCTTCGTGGCGCACTCGGCCGACGTGCCGCAGCTCGTCGCCATGATCGGGCCCGACCCGCAGGCCTTCAGGTACACTACACACTGCACTTGTCTACGCTCCGGTCTACTTTGACTCCCACGCTCACCGTGCCTATTCTAAAGCTAATTGAGCCACAACACCGAGTCTGTCGTCTACCGCATTACAAATGCAAATTTCTTCAGCTAAAGCAGTGAAGTTTGATGGTAATGGGCCTATGTCTTGCGTACTAATACTTTACAGTTTGAACCTTAACATTATAGTAGCAACTTGAGCGAGCTTATCGTGCGTAGGTACCTGAGAGTGCGTGTGTCTGTGAGCGCATTGAGAACACGTGCGTGTTGTGTTGCAGGGGCACGAGTCCGCGCGTCGACGAGCAGATCGAGCTGATCGTGAAGAAGATCAAATAATCCCGTATGTAAGCGTTACTAACTAGTACTTGTTACTCGTGGTCACTGCGCACGCGCACGCCGCGCTTGTTGTGTTTGTTATAGTTTATGTCGTGGACGGTGCTCAACTTACTCGATGTAGATATTTGTAACGTGCGCGCCCCGTCGCCTGCCGCCCGCCGCCCACCGTGCTGGCCCTGCGTGTGCTGCCACGTGGGCAGCGTGTAGTTGTCCACTGAGTGTGACGTAGGACCGGCACGGTTGTGACGTAGGGTCGGCGCCGGTGTGACGTAGGGCCGGCGCAGGTGTGACGTAGGGCCGGCGCAGGTGTGACGTAAGGCCGATGGCGGCGACTCGGCGCGCACGCAGTGACTCGACGCGTTTGTAAATATAATGTCTACCTTCTAGTACTAATGTATCGTAAGTCGACAAATGTAGCATAAGTACCTGAGCTTAAACAGCCTTTATATTGTAAATTATACACTCTACACTCTATGTATAATCGTATTTATTATTTGTATTATATCGTATGTATATTGCTAGCACTAACACATGACTGCGGTGCATTTACACTACGTACACGTGCCTACGGACCTTGTATGCCTATGTTATATAGTTGCGGAAATTGTAATAAATCTGTGGTATACTCATTACATTGTAGTATTATTTCTAGAATTAACTCTTCAAGTAACAGGCTACAAAGTCAAAAATTAGTAACCGTTAAAGAAAAGTAAAGAACTGCAAAATCATCCTGTAAGGAACTAGGTGCCACTAGGTGACTGCAGAAGACCCCAAATGACCTTACATCACAACGGTAAGAGTAGAGCCTGAGTCCGTTGAAGGAGGTGCCGAGTTATCTACGGAGGATGAGTCTTTTCGCCTTATCAATTCATTTTCTTACACGGTTATCTTAATGATACAGCATTATGGTGGTGGATGGTGCATGCTAGCTGACTGAACAGCTGACTGTTCTTCTCTAACGCTGTCGCTTAAGCCAACTCGATGACCTAATGGTAGTAACGTTCAAAAGTCAAAAATCATTTATTCACTTAGGTCACAAAGTAGCAATTATGAACGTCAAAGGGGTTAGTGCGTTTATTACATTTACTGAATTTTTACATTTATGTTAGTTGCAAGGATCAGGCAAAAGGTTAAGCCTATGAGAAGATACCTGCTAGAAACTCAAGGCCACGCTTTTAAATCGCCATCAACTTATAATTTCAGTATTTTAACACTCATTTATGTTTCAATTCAATTTCTTTGACAGCAGTGCTGTCAGATTAAAGAATTGATTCGGTTCTTCTATTTCTGACATCTAGAATTATGAAAGTCGTCCCCAAAGACATGGTCTCTAATAAAACATGAGATTTTGATGTTTCTACATGTTCTAGTTTGTTTTATAGTCAGTTCGTCTTATTTTAGCACTCATAGTTATGCAAATTGAGTGATATTTGCGATGTAAGTAGAGGGACCTATGACAAACAAACAAACCAGTTGTTTGTGTCGCACGGCGCAAAACGCCGGCGCGCGGCGCCGCTGTAGTCTGTACCTGCGCGTCAACCTTTATTTTGTTTGCGACAGTTTATTGCTCCTCGACACAAACTAGTGTCAATGTCACACCGGTACCTACACATGATTGTTCTACATTTGTTAACTTCATGCGCTTATTGATAATAGCTTTCGTAGTTATTTAAATAAAGTCAGTAACCTTATTATTCTCGAGCGTGCGTCTTGTAATTAGGTACCTACATAATATGAATAGGTATTCTCGTTTTCAACGGAGTGAAAGCCATCTTGTCGCGGCTACTTAAAGAAATAAAAATGTTCTTAGATTAGACAAGTTCGCCGCGTAGTTATATTTATTGCTTTAATCTCTTATATTGACTACTGCTACAAGTTCATAAGAAACGATCCGGGGGTGCGTAGCGTTGTAATCATGCGGTGTGCGATCAACGACCGATCGCCGCCGCGGTGCGCGGTCTTACCAAAATAACTTGTTCGATCGCCACCGCAGTATTATTATTACATTATATACTATGTGTATGTACCAATATCGTGGAGTGAAGTAAGATTGGTGTCAATGTCGTGGTAATGAAGCCGCGCTGTGTACCTAACATAATCACGTAACATAATTATCAACTATTAATAATCTTTCCATCAATATTTGTACACTGCACATCGCACCACCGTTGTTTATTTCCAACTGTTCACAAATACATAATACTTAATAACTATTCTATTATAATAATATTGGCTTGGTATCTGGTGCAAGTACCTAAATATTCACTAATAAATTAATTAAAGGGAATACTTTCAGCAGTGTTGCGAGGAGTATGTGTTAGTACTTAATTACGTGCCGGAGTTCACAACTCCTGACTAGCGTCACTGTCCGACTGAACTAGTCTGCTCTCAGCAAGTTAGTGCAGACCAATACCTGTAGCTGCTCTACAGATATGTTTTTTTTTTATTTAAGACTTCTTGCTGTAATTGAATACATTTAACATTTCTCTTTAGAAAAACTGACTGAAGCAGTTACTGAAATTGTGGCCCTGTTCAGTCGTTCTGCCTTGTCATGCGCAGTTACCCTTCGGCTTTCATCTCCGCCTTTAGGATTTCAGTTTACCTATAGCGGAGTTGTTATCGTTCATTTGAGCCTATTTGCCTATTTATTTCGGCATAATGTAATTATAATTTTAAAGGTTTACGAAATAAACGTTAGATAGGCGTAGCTCACTTCTCATTACATGGACTCTCAAACGTAGCTCACATAACACGGGTGTAATACATAATGCGGTAATAGGAAGGTGTGAGTATCTGTAGCAGGTACATCTGTACCTCTGTGCCTGTCGATCGGCACTCGTGGCCTCTGCGTGTTGCACTCAGAGCTTAGTGTAAGCTTCCCAAAGGCCATACACCTGCGCGAGATACGCAAAGAAGTTACAAACATAATAATAGACAACTGCACTAATAAATTATATTATAATTCTTATCATTTGGTATTTTTTTAAAGTGTTCACACATGCGCATGTGCACAGATAACAGTGATCAAGATGTTTGTTCTTTACATAAAAGTTCATAAATCTGTCAGCTTCAGCTGCCAACACAAACATTGCGTAAGCACTGTTACGTGATCCTTCGCCGCTCGTCCGGCCGTGTACCGCTATGGTACACCTCGAGTCCTCGGTGTATGTACTTCAGACAGCCCGCCCAGCCACTGGGTGCTCAGCTTAATGTTATATTTATATGTTTTCCTTTAGATAATGTCTAGATCGATATCGATAGATGGCATTTTGCCTAGGTCCAAACAACTTAGATCGCATTTCAGCTACTTTGCCACTACAAATATATTTAAATATATGTATAATACAACTAATATTATAAATGTGAAAGTTTGTGATGTTTGTTACTCTTTCACGCAAAAACTACTGAACCCATTGCGATGAAACTTGGTATGTAGATAGCTGGAGACCTGGATTACATTACATAGGTTATTTTTTATCTTGATATTCCCACAGCATTTGGACTTCGGGTGAAACCGCGAGGCGCAGCTAGTATATAATAAAAAGTAGTTTCTGTAAATTACCAGTTATACCTAAGCGATAGACTAGCGATAACAGAACTGGGTTTACCCGAGTCATGTTAGATATTATGATATTTATTTATTTGTGTATTAAAGTATTAGTTGAAAGCCTTTTACACACATTAAAAGCTAAAACAAAATCACATTACAACGAATAAAGATACCCGCAGTTGCATTACAGTGAGATGAGCTAAAGTTTTCCATCTCGTGCTTTGTATAGGTACCTACATGACATCCAAACAATTTACATAATATGTAAATACATACGAGGGTCCAACTACCTCTACAACATATAATTAATTGACATTCATAAGTTTCGAGAAGAAACAAATCGAAAGTTCTTGAATATGTAAAATACTACAACTGCCTAAATATATATAATATACGTGGACACATCCTCAGTGGCGTGATTTATCTCCGAGATAGTAACGATATTCAACATGGCGCTGTCTCCGCGTCGAACACTTAATATTCATCAAGACTATAACTAGTTTCATGTCACTAAGCACTAAGCATAGTTAATTAATTAATTAATAAGATACAGGGACAGGACAGCTTCGCCAATGGCGTCGGTGCCACGGACCTTACCATTTATGTTTTTGAATCGTTCCCCCAATATATTATAAACATACGCAAAAGTTTATGAAGATGATTAGAGATTTAGATGATTATTACTCAATAATTCGTAAACCGTTAAACTCATTTGAATTATGCTTGGCACCCAGATAGACAATGACCCCAATTAACTCACAAGATATTTTTTGTCGCGGTATACTTTCCCGGGAGTTTCACGCAGTCGAAGCCACGGGCAGCATCTAGTATTTCAATATCTAGAGCCACGTAATGAATATACTTCAAAATGAGAAACGTTATGTTTGCCATACTTAATTAATACCTTTTGATGTTCTATCAAATCTTAATGGCTCTCATATTAGTATTCTGAATATCGCAATGAGTTTGCCTTGGGATGCCTCTTCGAATACTAGTTTAATTAATTATCGCTACTATAATTATAATGAGAAAATGTTGTTTTAGGTAGATAGCTATTTGTGTTTGTAAGCGTAATGTTTTTATAAATAGATTTAATTTCGAAAATTATTTCCCTATTTGGCATAATGTAGGTATAGCTGCATACTATGTGTGGATGGAATGTCTTCTCAGGTCAGGCGCTGCTTAAAGGTGGAATCCCCTGCATTACCTTAGCCAAACTAAAATAGAGCTAACGAGTAGATCGCTTGAATTAAATTAGGAGCTAGAGTAGAGAGTGGCGGTAACTTGGTGAATTCAAATTCAATAGAGCATTGTAGTAGTGGTAGGTACTGGTGAATTTAGAGTGCGTACCAACAAGTTTGGGTCCTCATACCTCTGCCGAACGATCAAGGCATGGAATTCTCTGCCAAGGCACGTGTTTCCTTCTTCCTTCAATCCTGGGTCCTTTAAGCGGGGCGTGAAAAAGCACCTTCTCAGGCCGTCAAAGTAGAGACCTCAACATCGCCTCGGCTGCTATGAGGACGATGTGGAGGCCACTGCTCTTAGACCACACGACTGCTTACCATCAAGCGGATTGTGGTCATTTTGAAGAGAAAATAAAAAAATTTGGATGGCAATCTTAATGTAACCAAAAAAGATTTTGGTACTTTGCACTTTGCAAAAAAGAAGGTTTGTTTTAGACGAACAGGTAGGTAGGTCCTACTATTAAAATATGTACACTTGCGTTCAAAAGTATCAGGTATCGCGTCGAGCCTCAGTGCGTGTAGAGCGGTCAAATGCTGGTTGCAGACACCATTTTGATCGTTAAGTAGTCAATAAATGACGTTTTATAAACAAACACAATATTGAGAGTCAAACGTATGAATGTCGCCAACAACCGTTTAGATCGAAAATAGTTTAGTTGTATGTGTGAATCGAGTCTTAGGTCCTGTGTAACCGGTGTAGTGTGTGACACGAGAGCGTAGTGCAGCACGTCGCGGGTCCGCCGCGCGCCGCCGGGCTGTGCGCGCCGCCCCGCTGTGTGCTCGTGTCCGGCGTAGGCGCCACACTCTAACTGTTTCAAACTACATCCTTCTATAACTATAGGCTATTGGTTCAAACATCAAAAAGTTTTATGTTATTATATTTTCTGCCAATAATAAAGCTAAGTGTAGTGCAATTATTTTCTCAGTGCATCATTTACAAATAGTCTCTGACGTAAGAAGATACTAATATCGTGTTCAATAGTGAAGCCAAATTTGACGTACATATGTTTGTTAACAAAAACCGGGTAATACAGCAAAAGTAAATAGCAAGTCTCTATTAAAACCTGATACTTAACTTATTAATAAATAAGAATTTGTCGCGTGTGTAATAATAATAACAAACGTGAGATATGGGGATACCAGGGTGCTATGACTGTATGGTGGAGCAGTGCTGAGTCGTAGACGGCGCTGCACACCCCACTCGCCGCACTCACGCGTGCTGCAACGCGCCGAGTGCGCCGTATCTTCGGTGTTTGTCGCCGCACTATTTACTCACTAACACATCGGAAAGGTTTGACTGATACCAAGATAATGAATTAAATTATAACCCGCGGTGGCGCCTCGGCCGACCGAAAGCACAGTGAGGTTCGCACGGTCGCCATCGACGGGCTCGGCACACGCACGCAGTTTATCGAACTTGCCAACGATACTGTCATTTAATTAATGAATGAAATTGCTCCTACTTTGTAAACAATCGATATCACTGTCATTATAATTATTAACGAGAGCGCGCCACAACAGCTGACCATTCATCGTTGCGGGTCAACAAGCCAGAACATCAAACGAAATACTAGATAGTAAGTAGTCATGGAGCCAGAAGAGGGCATCCCGTTCCCGAAGCGGTCCAAGTCGGAGCGCGGGTGGATGCGCATCGCCAAGAAGCGCCTGCCGATCCTGGAGTGGGGCCCGCGGTACGACCGCATCTCGGCGCTGGCGGACCTGGTGGCCGGCGTCACGCTGGGGCTCACGCTCGTGCCGCAGAGCATCGCCTACGCCTCGCTCGCCAACCTGCCCGTGCACTATGGACTCTACTCCTCGTTTGTAGGTGAGTCAACCTCACTAACATATCAATTATGTTTTTGTTATTAGCGTTTTAGGTAGATACCAACCCTTTCATAATTTTTTACAACAAGAGTTTGGTTATAATCTTTTTTTAAATCCCAGGTATTAGATATCCGATTGCCTCATGAATTATAATCCCTCGACTGGCGTAACGTAAGGTCTTAGCTAAGTTTTCATTTAAATCAGACCGAGAGAACAGTGCGACACAGGGTACAGGCTGTATGAGTCCATTCAAGTCCGGGCCTCCGCCCCGCACTTCACACCATTCCCTTGCTACTTTTCTTAACTCTACGTAGTTATAAAGCGTTGAGATGTATATATAAAATCTAATTCTACACTATATATCTACACATCTACTGAGCCTAGCAGTGCGGTGATTAGAATTTGTTTTATTCTAAGTATAGGTTAGAGTTTTGTCAACCGCATCTCTCGACTTCATTCTTTACTAAAGATAAGATCGCGATCACACGACTTAGAGATTTTTTGGATCGATTCAAATCCTACTTTGTATCCGGTGATAGACAACGCAAAAATTTAAAAATTAATACATATGACCATTGCTTTTTATCGGCTCCGTTTAATAACATCAGACATCGAACCGCAAGATTCGCATTAGTGATCAATTAAAAACCGTTTTATACGTAGTACAGTCTTATCTCTCGTATTCCATCGATACCTGCTACTTACTTTTGTAACACAACTACTTATGCTGAGAATACACTTATACAGGGTGTCCAAGAACCTGGCGTCCAACTGGATTCCCACGATGCCCCAAGTTCTAACAGTACTCAGAAAAATATTTTAAAAAATCCACCCCATGTACTTACAGAATTATACTGATTTCAAAAAAAAAAGGGAAATGAGCACCCTGTGACATACTTTTGAATGCTGTGACTGCTAATGCTGATAATTTCGATATTTCTTGGAGGTTTTGTAATCTAGGGTATTGCTGTGTCTAAATAGAATGTAAAAATAAAGTACTTATTGTACCATTTTAAAATAAAATATTATTTTAACTAAAGGTGATATGGAAAACTATTGAATTTCGCAACTTTGACCGACTGTAGTGTAAAAAAAATGTACCAAAATAGTATGGCAAGTGACGTCAAATTTTGACGCGTTTATTCCTCTTTTTAAAAAGGTATAATACTTACACATTAATTTGAAAAAAAAAATTTTGATAATATTTTTACTCAACAACCCAATTTTTACGAAGTGCCTACCTACTAACGGTAACTGTCGGACCCTTTCTTATCTTAGAAACTGTTATGTTACTACTATTATTTACTTCGGTTCCAAGAGTGAGCAAGAAGGAAATACACACAGGTAGATGGGTTCCCAGTAGAATAAAAGCAAAGAATGTTAGTTTAAAGATATTTTATTACAATAAATGTTCAAAATGTTGACCACCCGCGGCAATACAAGCTCTCACTCTCCTTAAAAAGGACCGCTTTATGTTTCGCGAGTAACTTTTTTGACGTATCACCTGCACTGCTTGTGTTATCTTCTCACGAAGGTCAGCGATGTCATTAATGGGCTTCGCATAAACGAGCTCCTTCATAGTTCCCCAGAAAAAAAAATCCAGCGGATTTAAGTCAGGTGAGCGGGCTGGCCACGGGATTGTTCCTGATCGCCCAATCCACCTGTTCGGGTATTGCTCGTCCAAAAACTCTCTAACGGATACGCGAAAATGTGCTGGACAGCCGTCGTGTTGGAACCACATATCTGGTGGGGTCTCTTCTAGTAAGTTTGGCAAATCATTTTGAAGAAAATTTAAATATGATTCGCCAGTCAAATTCTCGGGCATCTCAAATGGACCAATAATATTCCCACAGAGAATACCGGTCCACATGTTCACTTTGAACCGGTACTGGGATCTATCTTCTCGCATCAAGTGCGGATTTTCCACATGCCACTCGTGCAAGTTGTGTAGGTTCATGTAGCCATCCTTCTTAAATGTAAATTCATCTGACCACAAAATTTTGTCGATAAAGTTTTCGTCTTCTCGATGTTTTTGCAGGATTGTTTCACAAAACGCGACTCGGCTCGGATAGTCTCGAGGTAAAAGACTTTGCACTCGCTGTACGTGGTACGGATGATATTCTTCTTTTTGGAGAATACTGTGTGCTGTGCTCTTCGGTATCCCCGTATCAGCTTCTATTCCTCGCACAGAGATGCTTGGATTTGCCGACACCGCCTCTAAAACTTCATCGCGTATGAAGTCATTTACGGGTCGTCCTTCACCAGCTACTTGATTGGGGAACCGCCCGTCACATAGTGATCTGTGCACATTAATGAAAACTCGATGGTCGGGATATCGCGTAGCCCTCGGATACCTTTCTCTGTAAAGTCTCGCTGCAGCTCGTCCATTACCTCTACATTCTCCATAAATGTAGTGCATATTTGCGTATTCTTGCGGAGTGTAGGTCGCCATGGTAGCACACACAAAACACAAACTGTCCAAACACAGGCAAAGGTCGTCGTAAAGAGTTCGTTTCAAAGTCCAGAGCACAAAGAGTAATCGAGTCCAATAAACAAAGCTTTAAATCGTAGTACGTGATCAATGGTAACAATAAGAGAGAGGTGCGTAGTAACGGCAGGAGGCAGTGACGCGTACTGACCGTACTGTTATCCTAAATAGCACGATCCCAGATAGCGTCACTATCTATCTCACTCGCATCTCTAACCTTTTTCTCCCTCACTCTTACCTGAATAATGGGGTACCATAAAGAAGAACCAGCAAATCGCAAAGATAGTTTCTGTCTTGCTCCCTCCTGTTGTAATAACGAATCACTATGGTGAGATGCATGCACATACCGTCCCTTACGGTCTAACCTGTTTTTTGAGAGGCCTGTTGTTATTTTTATGAGCATACAACAGTAATTCTTTAGAGGTTAGATTCAATTCGTCGTAAATTTTTCTTTCTAAGAATTCTGTAAGACATCGTAAAAATTGGGTTGTTGAGTAAAAATATTATCAAAATTTTTTTTTTTCAAATTAATGTGTAAGTATTATACCTTTTTAAAAAGAGGAATAAACGCGTCAAAATTTGACGTCACTTGCCATACTATTTTGGTACATTTTTTTTACACTACAGTCGGTCAAAGTTGCGAAATTCAATAGTTTTCCATATCACCTTTAGTTAAAATAATATTTTATTTTAAAATGGTACAATAAGTACTTTATTTTTACATTCTATTTAGACACAGCAATACCCTAGATTACAAAACCTCCAAGAAATATCGAAATTATCAGCATTAGCAGTCACAGCATTCAAAAGTATGTCACAGGGTGCTCATTTCCCCTTTTTTTTTGAAATCAGTATAATTCTGTAAGTACATGGGGTGGATTTTTTAAAATATTTTTCTGAGTACTGTTAGAACTTGGGGCATCGTGGGAATCCAGTTGGACGCCAGGTTCTTGGACACCCTGTATACTATTCTAAAGACTGATTCTGACTACAACAGTTAGATACATGTTCGTCAAGAAGACCCTATTTACGTAAATACTCGTCTTTCTACGTTCATAAGCGAATCATTGAGTCGTCTGACTGTTGTTTATAATTATGTTAAGGTGCATTGTCTAGCTGTTGAACTGTACATGATAAGAGGTTAAAAAGTAATAGTCAATGTCGATCCGCGGCTCTGACGCGCCTTGTCGTCGTAAAGTGTCTGTGTGAACATCATCTCTTGCTTATTTTATATTATATTGCTAATATAGGAAAATAAAAAAGAAATCTTATTAGAACGATCGATTTAAAGAAATAGGCATACTTACTGTTGCGTCGCAATATATATTTGCTAACATTATGTTTATTAAACATAATATTGACTTATATCATAAGAATAGTGATATCCATAACGTAAACACTAGAAATAAGCGTAAGTTAGTAGGCCCATATCATCGTTTCCATAAAGTTCATAATACATTTGCGGGACTCGGTATACTTTTTTTTTTAATAAACTACCTATTAATATAATTAATTTACCATTGCTTAAATTTAAAAGCGCCGTTAAAATACAACTTATTCGGAAGGGTTATTATTTAGTCAACTACTACTTAAATGACAAAAACTCATGGAACTAGTTGCTTGTTGCATACAGGATTTAAAGATCTGTATTACTTTTAAGTCAATTTAGTTATGTATAGGTACCTCGTGATTATTTGTGATGTTAACAAGTAACTTGTTTCTTAATTTGATTATTTATTTATGGAGGTCCAACTATCCTAGTTTGACAAAATATTTGCATAAGTATTCGACAGCCAATTACAGGTCCTCACGTTTAACATTTCATTAAAAATTACACATAGTTCCCAAAGAATAGCAATTACACGTATACATATATAATGACATACAACTAAAGTACAACACAGCTCAGCTAGCAATATAACAGTTTAAACAAAGAACTGTTCACTCATTCGTCGTCTCGCCACTGGAGTACTAGTGCAGAATAAGTCCAAATTCAGATCTTTAGCAGTGGAGTTAAAGCTATTGCTCGCTCGATTAAGGAAAGAGTTTTGTCGATAGTTAGAAGAAGATATAGGCACATGCAAGGGTTTTGCAGAACTTAATAACTTGGGTGACGCATGGAGATTGAGTTTCTTTTATAAGTCTGGACAATTTATGTTGTTTGAGGCAATTTTAAGTATATAACAGACGTTGACAATATTTCTTCTATCAGAAAGGGTCAGCAGGTGAAACTTCTTACAAATGTTCAGATATTGACTTGTTTTAAATGAAATTTGTAGACGATAACACATGTATTTAATAAATTTTATTTGAATTCTCTCAATTCTCATAACGTACGTATCGTAACGCGGATTCCATATCTGTGATGCGTATTCCAATATGCTTCTGACGAAAGTGCAATAGAGAATTCCCCAGGTTGTAGCATTTTTAAAACAGACAGATGATCGCATAATAAAACCCAGAGCCCTATATGTCATAGAGCAATTTTGAATCATGAATAACACCGAGGTCACGAACAGATTCATTTATACGGATATGGTGTCCTTTTATTATGTATTGAAACGCTAAGTTATCTTTCTTTCGACTGTACGTTACAACGGAGCATTTAGCGGCGTTAATGTCGAGTTTGTTAACGTGACAGTAATGATCAAGGCGCGTGAGGTCCGATTGCAGTAACTGTGCGTCGGATTGTGAAGTTATTGCTGCACAGATTTTCATGTCATCCGCGAAACACAACAGTTTAGAGCTATGAAAACAGGTTTCAATATCGTTTACAAATATATTGAATAGCAAAGGTGCAATTAAAGATCCCTGAAGAATACCACTGGGAATGGGAACCCAACTAGAGATATAATTATTTATAACTACGGCCTGAGTTCTGTTGTTAATGTATGATGAAAACCACCTAAGCAAGTCACCTCTTATCTCTATGCACTGAAGTTTCTTTAACAGGATATTATGATTAATCCGATCGAATGCTTTGCTATAATCGGTATATAATACATCCACTTGTTTACCAGCATCCATATTTACCGTCAAATAATCGTTAAATAGAATTAGATTTGAGACCGTCGAACGACCTCTGAGAAAGCCATGTTGCGTTTGGCTGAAGCAGTTTTTTATTGCAGAATACACCTGATTATAAACAATTCTCTCAAATACCTTTAAAATAACACATAGTTTAGAGATCGGCCTATAATTCGTGACTTCAGTTCTAGGTCCTTTTTTATGGACTGGAGTGATATATGCCGACTTCCATATGTGAGGGTAAGTGCACGTCACAAGAGACTTCTTAAATAGGAGAGATATAGGGATGGCGATAGACTTAGCGCATCCTATAAGTAGACGGGCATGTATTTTATCAGGTCCGGCAGACTTATATGAATCCAGCTTAGATAAAAGCTTAGTGACCTCTGCAATATCTATTTCCACACTCGAAATATCGGATGTGCCGGGTGACACGGTCTCAAAAGTGCTTAAAGTATCTCTGGCTATATCAGGTGTCACAAACGTGGAAATAAAGTAGGAGGAGAACGCGTTGCATATATCATTTCCATTAGATACTACAGTATTTTGATATTTTAAAATGAAAGGTATTCTATTATCCTTGTTACGTGATTTTATAAATGACCAAAATTGTTTAGGGTTTTTTTTTATAGGTTCCTCCGTGGCCATTATAAAAGAATCAAAACAATGTTCCTCTAAAATTTTAGCCCTATCTCTAAGAAGTTTAAATGTCTCCTAGTCAGATATATTTTATAAATTTTAAACTTAGATAAATATTTATACTTTTCCTTAATTATTATTATTGAAGAATATAAATGCACAACCGCATTTAGTCACGGAGTGCCTTTGCATTGTTACAAAGTGTAAGTGTATGCGCCATCATGCCATCCTACTGCCTATCCTATATATTTTTATCTTTAGTTTTTTTTATAGTCAGTAGTATATGGCATAATGGCTGCAACACCTTGTTAATATGAGTTGTAAAATACTGAAATTATATTTAATTGGCGATTAAAAGAGTTGTCGTGAGTTGCTTGCAGGTTTCTTCTCATAGGCTCAACCTTTTGCCTGAACCTAGCAACTAACCTAAATGTAGCTTCAGTAACTTAGTAAACTCACTAACCTATATGTTTTGACGTTCATAAGTGTTACTTTGTGACCTAAATGAATAAATGATTTTTGACTTGACTTTTGACTTTAACCTGCCAAAACTTATATAAACTCTGGTTCATAAGTAAGGTTTGATTTAATATTATAAATTAAACTACATTAAACTGATTTTATCAGTTTATTTCTATTGATAATTTGACAACTTATAAATATTTATATTTTTCCTTTCCTCGACATTTTGGTTGCCTTTCTGCAGTCGAGGTCACGAGGAGAATGACAGTTGGCGAAAAGTTTAAACAAAAAAAAACAATTCGGCGTCGGTCTCGATAACGTAGTGTTTAGAGTGTAACCGATTGCCACGCCTGAGGTCGCGGGTTCGATTCCCGCACAAGTCAAACATGGATGTTTGTCTTGGTCTGGGTGTTGCTATGTATAATATAAATGGATTTACAAAAAAAAAAAGAAGTATATATGTATGTTTATCCATTGTCTAGTATCCATAGTACAAGCTCTCTGCTTAGTTTGGGCTAGATGGTGTTTTGTGTATGTGATAGAATATTATATTATTATTATTAATTAAAGTTCAGTGCACAACATTCGTGTGACCGCAACCAACACTATAACTATTCGTGTTGTCTGAATCGTCTAGGATCACAACATAAACACAAACAATGAGTTTAGCTGTGAAGGTATACAATAACTATCGCTTATGTTAACCAATTTTGAAATTAAAATAGCAACACGTAAATCTGAGACTGTTAACGAGACTTGAAAGTAGCAATATTGATGAACGTCTCCTTGATCGATTGCAATATTATGTCATGTGAAATTTAAAAGAACTTGGTAAACTTCAATATCACGAAGTAGTCATGGTTATAATTAGATAATTTAAGTTTATATAATAAGGATATATATATGAACGCGTCTGTGTGTGTGTGTAGGTACGATGTTGTACGTGGTGCTGGGCACGGTTAAAGAGGTGTCGATCGGGCCCACGAGCCTGATGGCGCTGTTAACGCTGCAGATCTGCCGCGGCCTGCCCGTCGAGTTCGTCGTGCTGCTCACCTTCCTCTCGGGCTGTGTCGTGCTCGTCATGGGGCTGCTTAGGCTAGGTAACAACCCTCGCCTTCTTCCGTCATAATGATGTATCTCTCTGAACATTGTTTGAATATGCTACGTACAGTAATTGTTTTATATATTTATTGCTCGTAATATGTTGCTGTGTACTATTGCATTGCATCCCTTGTAAACCATACATAGATATCTAAAGTAAATATACGGATGAACAATATTCAGTAACATCACGAAACGCTAGACAGATATTTTGATTACGTACCTATAGCTAGTAGATCATCAGCTGATCGCTGTACCACGCGTGATATACATAGATAGATCACTATATGCTCGCTGTTGAGTGACGCAAGAGTACAGTGCTGCGTATCATCAGGGTTCCTGGTGGAGTTGATCTCTCCGTCGGTGACGTCGGCGTTCACGTCGGCGACGGCGGTGACGATCGTGGTGACGCAGATCAAGGGGCTGCTGGGGCTGAGCTTCACGGCGGAGTCGGTGGGAGACAACATCCGCAACATCGTCGCCAAGTGGGAGGAGCTGCGTTACGCGGACTGCGCGCTCGGCGCCGTCTGCTGCACCGTGCTGCTGCTGCTCAGGGTGTGTATCTACTGTTTAATACATGTTCAGTGCGCATGTACAGTGCGCATCTGAAAGCCAGTAGGGTGTGCACCTCCCATAGTTTCGGCCCGTTATAACCGGAAGGTTGGTAGAGCCATGGGTGCAGGCGGGTTAAGTGTTCAATACATGTTACATACATCTTACATATATCATAGCATCATACCAAAACATCCCCAAAGGTTTAGAGAATATAGAGATGCATGGCGATCGCATTTTGTCATACTTATTTTGATACTATATAATCAACGCGGCAATACAATAAAAGCGTAGATGGAAATCTCTACTGCAGAGGGCTTCTTACTTTCATATTTGCTTATCAGTTGACCGTATAGAATCGCATACGCTTAAGAGTTATGCTCACGTCTATAAAATACGTAACAAAAATATAAAACTAAAGTCAACACGTCGGACAATTTATTACAGTAGTGACAAAGTGCTGTATGAGATTATGATACGAACTGATAACGAGAGATGAAATACAATCTTATTTTGACACGCGTCACGCCTGGTTTTTGCGGGAAACTGAAGACAGAAGACCCAGTAAATATTGTTAGATATAACAACCTGGACGTCATCTAATGGGTATTCCTTGCCTCTCCGTCAAGTATAAACAGACAAATAATTAATCTACCTGCGTCCTCGACTACCGTACTACTAGTAAACATGAACGTAGACATTCCAATGTTTGTTACGCTTTCACGCCTTAACTACTCCACTGATCATCTCGAAATTTCACATACACCTACCTTTCAGCGAGGACAAAGTACTGTTAGTAATCTAGCCTATCGTACGTTTACACGAGCGAAGGCGCGCACAACATCTAGTAGATAATAAATGTGTGTGTTGGTGCGCGCAGCAACTGAAGGAGGTGCGCGTGCGCGCGGAGCGCACGCGCCTGAAGCGCGCGCTTTGGCTCGTGTCCATCGGCCGCAACGCGCTCGTCGTGCTCGCCGCCTCCACGTTCGCGTACGCCGTGCACGACCCCGACAAGCCGCTCTTCAAGCTCTCTGGTAACAACACTACTTCACAAACTTGTTCAGTAAACTTATCTCTGCATATAGATAGTATGTGTTGATGTTGTCGGAGTGCGCAGGGCGCGTGGAGCCGGGTCTGCCGCACATGTCGGCGCCGCCGTTCAGCGCGTCGCTGGACAACAGCACGGTGCAGTTCGTAGACATGGTGCAGCAGCTGGGCTCCGCCGTCGTCATGATGCCCATTGTCATGGTGCTCGCTAATATCGCCATCGCTAAAGCCTTCAGTAAGTATACACTGACAGACTTTAGCAGTTCTATTGTATATCTTTACTACCTTAACTGCTTTAGAGGTAGTTTTGTAGCAATAACATTTGGATACTGTGGATATCTAACTCACATACATGATATAGCGTGTTCCCAAACGGATTCGATACCCACGCAAAACAAACAATGCGGAAGTAATCCTGAAAAAATTGTTACGTATCTGAGTGTTCGATGTGTTTAAATATGAGTCCCCCGTGTCACACAATTTACTTTTAGTAGATATAGCAGATGTCTCTGTTATTAAAAGAAAACATCTCCTTAGCATCTCACCTGCACATATGTTTCTTATGTAATTTAATATTATAAAGTAATTTGCTCATCAGCCTGGGCTGTAGTAATGTGTGTGTGTGCGTGTGTGCGTAGCGACGGGCGGGCGGCTGGACGCGACGCAGGAGATGCTGACGCTGGGGCTGTGCAACGTGGCGGGGTCGCTGGTGCACGCCATGCCCACGTGCGGCGCCTTCACGCGCTCCGCCGTGTCGCACTCCAGCGGCGTGCGCACGCCCGCCGCCGGCGTCTACTCCGGTCAGTACACTCACACTATTACAACGTGGCGGGGTCGCTGGTGCACGCCATGCCCACGTGCGGCGCCTTCACGCGCTCCGCCGTGTCGCACTCCAGCGGCGTGCGCACGCCCGCCGCCGGCGTCTACTCCGGTCAGTACACTCACACTATTACAACGTGGCGGGGTCGCTGGTGCACGCCATGCCCACGTGCGGCGCCTTCACGCGCTCCGCCGTGTCGCACTCCAGCGGCGTGCGCACGCCCGCCGCCGGCGTCTACTCCGGTCAGTACACTCACACTATTACAACGTGGCGGGGTCGCTGGTGCACGCCATGCCCACGTGCGGCGCCTTCACGCGCTCCGCCGTGTCGCACTCCAGCGGCGTGCGCACGCCCGCCGCCGGCGTCTACTCCGGTCAGTACACTCACACTATTACAACGTGGCGGGGTCGCTGGTGCACGCCATGCCCACGTGCGGCGCCTTCACGCGCTCCGCCGTGTCGCACTCCAGCGGCGTGCGCACGCCCGCCGCCGGCGTCTACTCCGGTCAGTACACTCACACTATTACAACGTGGCGGGGTCGCTGGTGCACGCCATGCCCACGTGCGGCGCCTTCACGCGCTCCGCCGTGTCGCACTCCAGCGGCGTGCGCACGCCCGCCGCCGGCGTCTACTCCGGTCAGTACACTCACACTATTACAACGTGGCGGGGTCGCTGGTGCACGCCATGCCCACGTGCGGCGCCTTCACGCGCTCCGCCGTGTCGCACTCCAGCGGCGTGCGCACGCCCGCCGCCGGCGTCTACTCCGGTCAGTACACTCACACTATTACAACGTGGCGGGGTCGCTGGTGCACGCCATGCCCACGTGCGGCGCCTTCACGCGCTCCGCCGTGTCGCACTCCAGCGGCGTGCGCACGCCCGCCGCCGGCGTCTACTCCGGTCAGTACACTCACACTATTACAACGTGGCGGGGTCGCTGGTGCACGCCATGCCCACGTGCGGCGCCTTCACGCGCTCCGCCGTGTCGCACTCCAGCGGCGTGCGCACGCCCGCCGCCGGCGTCTACTCCGGTCAGTACACTCACACTATTACAACGTGGCGGGGTCGCTGGTGCACGCCATGCCCACGTGCGGCGCCTTCACGCGCTCCGCCGTGTCGCACTCCAGCGGCGTGCGCACGCCCGCCGCCGGCGTCTACTCCGGTCAGTACACTCACACTATTACAACGTGGCGGGGTCGCTGGTGCACGCCATGCCCACGTGCGGCGCCTTCACGCGCTCCGCCGTGTCGCACTCCAGCGGCGTGCGCACGCCCGCCGCCGGCGTCTACTCCGGTCAGTACACTCACACTATTACAACGTGGCGGGGTCGCTGGTGCACGCCATGCCCACGTGCGGCGCCTTCACGCGCTCCGCCGTGTCGCACTCCAGCGGCGTGCGCACGCCCGCCGCCGGCGTCTACTCCGGTCAGTACACTCACACTATTACAACGTGGCGGGGTCGCTGGTGCACGCCATGCCCACGTGCGGCGCCTTCACGCGCTCCGCCGTGTCGCACTCCAGCGGCGTGCGCACGCCCGCCGCCGGCGTCTACTCCGGTCAGTACACTCACACTATTACAACGTGGCGGGGTCGCTGGTGCACGCCATGCCCACGTGCGGCGCCTTCACGCGCTCCGCCGTGTCGCACTCCAGCGGCGTGCGCACGCCCGCCGCCGGCGTCTACTCCGGTCAGTACACTCACACTATTACAACGTGGCGGGGTCGCTGGTGCACGCCATGCCCACGTGCGGCGCCTTCACGCGCTCCGCCGTGTCGCACTCCAGCGGCGTGCGCACGCCCGCCGCCGGCGTCTACTCCGGTCAGTACACTCACACTATTACAACGTGGCGGGGTCGCTGGTGCACGCCATGCCCACGTGCGGCGCCTTCACGCGCTCCGCCGTGTCGCACTCCAGCGGCGTGCGCACGCCCGCCGCCGGCGTCTACTCCGGTCAGTACACTCACACTATTACAACGTGGCGGGGTCGCTGGTGCACGCCATGCCCACGTGCGGCGCCTTCACGCGCTCCGCCGTGTCGCACTCCAGCGGCGTGCGCACGCCCGCCGCCGGCGTCTACTCCGGTCAGTACACTCACACTATTACAACGTGGCGGGGTCGCTGGTGCACGCCATGCCCACGTGCGGCGCCTTCACGCGCTCCGCCGTGTCGCACTCCAGCGGCGTGCGCACGCCCGCCGCCGGCGTCTACTCCGGTCAGTACACTCACACTATTACAACGTGGCGGGGTCGCTGGTGCACGCCATGCCCACGTGCGGCGCCTTCACGCGCTCCGCCGTGTCGCACTCCAGCGGCGTGCGCACGCCCGCCGCCGGCGTCTACTCCGGTCAGTACACTCACACTATTACAACGTGGCGGGGTCGCTGGTGCACGCCATGCCCACGTGCGGCGCCTTCACGCGCTCCGCCGTGTCGCACTCCAGCGGCGTGCGCACGCCCGCCGCCGGCGTCTACTCCGGTCAGTACACTCACACTATTACAACGTGGCGGGGTCGCTGGTGCACGCCATGCCCACGTGCGGCGCCTTCACGCGCTCCGCCGTGTCGCACTCCAGCGGCGTGCGCACGCCCGCCGCCGGCGTCTACTCCGGTCAGTACACTCACACTATTACAACGTGGCGGGGTCGCTGGTGCACGCCATGCCCACGTGCGGCGCCTTCACGCGCTCCGCCGTGTCGCACTCCAGCGGCGTGCGCACGCCCGCCGCCGGCGTCTACTCCGGTCAGTACACTCACACTATTACAACGTGGCGGGGTCGCTGGTGCACGCCATGCCCACGTGCGGCGCCTTCACGCGCTCCGCCGTGTCGCACTCCAGCGGCGTGCGCACGCCCGCCGCCGGCGTCTACTCCGGTCAGTACACTCACACTATTACAACGTGGCGGGGTCGCTGGTGCACGCCATGCCCACGTGCGGCGCCTTCACGCGCTCCGCCGTGTCGCACTCCAGCGGCGTGCGCACGCCCGCCGCCGGCGTCTACTCCGGTCAGTACACTCACACTATTACAACGTGGCGGGGTCGCTGGTGCACGCCATGCCCACGTGCGGCGCCTTCACGCGCTCCGCCGTGTCGCACTCCAGCGGCGTGCGCACGCCCGCCGCCGGCGTCTACTCCGGTCAGTACACTCACACTATTACAACGTGGCGGGGTCGCTGGTGCACGCCATGCCCACGTGCGGCGCCTTCACGCGCTCCGCCGTGTCGCACTCCAGCGGCGTGCGCACGCCCGCCGCCGGCGTCTACTCCGGTCAGTACACTCACACTATTACAACGTGGCGGGGTCGCTGGTGCACGCCATGCCCACGTGCGGCGCCTTCACGCGCTCCGCCGTGTCGCACTCCAGCGGCGTGCGCACGCCCGCCGCCGGCGTCTACTCCGGTCAGTACACTCACACTATTACAACGTGGCGGGGTCGCTGGTGCACGCCATGCCCACGTGCGGCGCCTTCACGCGCTCCGCCGTGTCGCACTCCAGCGGCGTGCGCACGCCCGCCGCCGGCGTCTACTCCGGTCAGTACACTCACACTATTACAACGTGGCGGGGTCGCTGGTGCACGCCATGCCCACGTGCGGCGCCTTCACGCGCTCCGCCGTGTCGCACTCCAGCGGCGTGCGCACGCCCGCCGCCGGCGTCTACTCCGGTCAGTACACTCACACTATTACAACGTGGCGGGGTCGCTGGTGCACGCCATGCCCACGTGCGGCGCCTTCACGCGCTCCGCCGTGTCGCACTCCAGCGGCGTGCGCACGCCCGCCGCCGGCGTCTACTCCGGTCAGTACACTCACACTATTACAACGTGGCGGGGTCGCTGGTGCACGCCATGCCCACGTGCGGCGCCTTCACGCGCTCCGCCGTGTCGCACTCCAGCGGCGTGCGCACGCCCGCCGCCGGCGTCTACTCCGGTCAGTACACTCACACTATTACAACGTGGCGGGGTCGCTGGTGCACGCCATGCCCACGTGCGGCGCCTTCACGCGCTCCGCCGTGTCGCACTCCAGCGGCGTGCGCACGCCCGCCGCCGGCGTCTACTCCGGTCAGTACACTCACACTATTACAACGTGGCGGGGTCGCTGGTGCACGCCATGCCCACGTGCGGCGCCTTCACGCGCTCCGCCGTGTCGCACTCCAGCGGCGTGCGCACGCCCGCCGCCGGCGTCTACTCCGGTCAGTACACTCACACTATTACAACGTGGCGGGGTCGCTGGTGCACGCCATGCCCACGTGCGGCGCCTTCACGCGCTCCGCCGTGTCGCACTCCAGCGGCGTGCGCACGCCCGCCGCCGGCGTCTACTCCGGTCAGTACACTCACACTATTACAACGTGGCGGGGTCGCTGGTGCACGCCATGCCCACGTGCGGCGCCTTCACGCGCTCCGCCGTGTCGCACTCCAGCGGCGTGCGCACGCCCGCCGCCGGCGTCTACTCCGGTCAGTACACTCACACTATTACAACGTGGCGGGGTCGCTGGTGCACGCCATGCCCACGTGCGGCGCCTTCACGCGCTCCGCCGTGTCGCACTCCAGCGGCGTGCGCACGCCCGCCGCCGGCGTCTACTCCGGTCAGTACACTCACACTATTACAACGTGGCGGGGTCGCTGGTGCACGCCATGCCCACGTGCGGCGCCTTCACGCGCTCCGCCGTGTCGCACTCCAGCGGCGTGCGCACGCCCGCCGCCGGCGTCTACTCCGGTCAGTACACTCACACTATTACAACGTGGCGGGGTCGCTGGTGCACGCCATGCCCACGTGCGGCGCCTTCACGCGCTCCGCCGTGTCGCACTCCAGCGGCGTGCGCACGCCCGCCGCCGGCGTCTACTCCGGTCAGTACACTCACACTATTACAACGTGGCGGGGTCGCTGGTGCACGCCATGCCCACGTGCGGCGCCTTCACGCGCTCCGCCGTGTCGCACTCCAGCGGCGTGCGCACGCCCGCCGCCGGCGTCTACTCCGGTCAGTACACTCACACTATTACAACGTGGCGGGGTCGCTGGTGCACGCCATGCCCACGTGCGGCGCCTTCACGCGCTCCGCCGTGTCGCACTCCAGCGGCGTGCGCACGCCCGCCGCCGGCGTCTACTCCGGTCAGTACACTCACACTATTACAACGTGGCGGGGTCGCTGGTGCACGCCATGCCCACGTGCGGCGCCTTCACGCGCTCCGCCGTGTCGCACTCCAGCGGCGTGCGCACGCCCGCCGCCGGCGTCTACTCCGGTCAGTACACTCACACTATTACAACGTGGCGGGGTCGCTGGTGCACGCCATGCCCACGTGCGGCGCCTTCACGCGCTCCGCCGTGTCGCACTCCAGCGGCGTGCGCACGCCCGCCGCCGGCGTCTACTCCGGTCAGTACACACACACTCTTACACTCGTCGTTTGTCACCAATTCTGTGATGAAACCTGGAACGCATTACCAGCACACGAGTTTGCATCTTCTTTGAAGCTACAATTAGGCCCTACTTTTTTAACTTTAGGGCGTGCATAACTTTCTTCTAGAATCGTCAAAGCAAAAAAGCCTGTTATTTTTAAATTTTATTATGTCAATGGCTGGGAGAGTGACTCCACTGACGATTTACCATCAGGATAAGTGGAATCATTTGGACAGGTGTGTATAAACAAGTATTCAGCAAAATTCAATGTGTACTGGTACCGCAAGGTATGATTTTGGGAACAATTTTGTGTTTGTTTTTGTATTTTGTTTCATTGATCTTGCTCATATTTTACCATACTACTGGTATTAGGGGTTAACGTTTACATTTCGTTGTAATTTTATTCAAAGAGTAGACCAGTACTTGGTGTAATATTTAGTTGCTGCTTCATGCACCATGCCACTTCATGATTTGTGAAATATGCAATAACAATATTGTAAACGTGGCGATTAAAACCAGTGCAGCGGTTCAAGCAAGAACGTAGCGCAAATAAAAGGTTCACGTTCAAATTGATTGCTAGTACTACAAGTTATGTGAATAATTACCAAACTTGACGTAATTGTTATGCATTTCAGGTATAATAACCCTGCTGGCACTAATCTTCCTGACGCAGTACTTCTACTACATACCGAAAGCGTGTCTGTCCTCCGTGCTCATCTGTGCTGTTATATTTATGGTGAGTCTTCTCATACTTCACCCTATACGACTCTAATAGGGTTTACTAATGAGGAACGTCGAATTTAAAAGTATTTAACATCGTGAAGTCAACCTTGTGCGTTAAAGTAAATTCTCATATTCTATAACCACAATTCCAGACTTATGTCTGCCCACGTAACTGGGTTATTAGATCATTGGTATAAATACCTAGAATAACGACCAGTGCACTGTCGCAATCAACTAATTGATAAAGTATCGTCTGAAAACATTCACTAAAGCGAAATAGCTTTTATACCTGAAACCAAATTACTAACTACTGGCGACTGAAGCATTTTAATTTATATAATTCCAACCATCTAAAGCCCACGGTAACCGACTGTCATGCGAACTGTAACATCTTTTGCTAAGTGGTATAAAAATATCTACCTTCGTCCTTCTGTAATTTCATATGTGGCAAAATATATTAAAAATTTTAAATACATGTTAGCTTTGGTAAACTTGATGGTGACAAATAATTCAGCCAATAAAAGTAGTAACATATTTTACCAAAAAAGATTTTTACGGTTCGTTAGATCTTTCACCAACTTTGATAAAAAAGTTGACGCTGAAGACTCGATCTATCCGAAGTATTCTCCAGACCACGAATCCAGAATGTCTTAGTCAAAGTTATTATTTGAGACAACGACTTTTTGGCTCAATCAGGCAGTAGCTGAGATAAGTGACGTAGTAGGACGAGCCTACTCGCTATGAATCGTCGCGTCGCGCCCTATCCGATGTATCCGGAGTCCAACGCTCCGGCGCGGCGGCGCGGCGCTGACGGTGACGTCGCAGCTACCAGATAACCTCTCGCTGGTTAATTAAATCTGTCACATTCACATATCAATTATCACAGTAGGAGGGCGGCGGCGGCGGCGGCGCTACAATATGTACTTACTCGTGATTTTCCGATGACCGGAGCGCGTATCAGCGCACTTGTCGACCTGTATTGTTGATTACTTATTGTTTTATGTATTGTGTTTATAATGCAGTTTCTTGAATGAACTGTTTATTCTCTATTTACAAGTGATTTATTTATATTTCTGTTACTATACTTATTTCTGCAACTTCTTCTCGACTGGTATTAACCGATCCTCATAAAATTTGACAACAATATGTGTCGAGGATGGACATATTTATTTTAATTTAATACAATATTTATTATAGTCTGTTTAAAATACGAAGTACCTTTTGACACTTCATAGCACGTAATTGTGCACATTTCATATAAATTGCTTAAAAAACAATGATTACCTACTTATAGTACCTACTAAAGACTATTTAGAATCTATAGATTCTAATTAACATAGGCTTCGTATACGAAGCCTGTTTTAATTGTTTCACAAACATAATCAAGTAATAATTTCTATGGATATTAGTCTTAAAAATTTAAACTTCAAAATAAAATAAGATTTTACTACAATACCATGGTTACGCGCTAAGGTATTTTTTTTATTTCGGTCATAGTGACGCGACAGTATGTATCGGATAAAATCGAACTAATTCGAGGTAAAAACAATTGTCCGAGAAATACTTTTGTAAATTTGTAGTTGGTATTAATTATTATTAGGTTGCAAGGCACCTTAAATCTCATTCAGCAAACACTTAATATATTTTCGTTATCAAAAAATGGATTTGGAGATGCGATATTGGACGTATGGTTTGAATATCCTATGGTATTTAAAAAGTAGCCGTCTTGCCAATCAATATCTGTTATATTGTTGTTTATTTCACTATTATACTAAGTATGAACTTATGAAGTAAGTTTGCCATACTAGGAATTAATCGACGATAAGCCAGAATTTTATTACAAATAAACTCTGTATAAATAACATTGATGTAACTATTCTTTCGATATGCTAAACTTGGCGTGGACTCCTTTTTTGTTTTTCTGTTTTCTATTGTGTCTTTTTCGATTCTAAACCCTGGCTGTTGGGCTGTTGTAGTGTGAGGGCTGATGAGAGTGGTGTGTGCGCAGGTCGACGTGCGCATAGTGTGGCGGCTGTGGCGGCGCGACCGCGCGGAGCTGTGCGTGCTGGCGCTGACGTTCGGCGTGTGCCTCGCGCGGTTGTAGTGAGAGGGCTGTTGTAGTGTGAGGGCTGATGAGAGTGGTGTGTGCGCAGGTCGACGTGCGCATAGTGTGGCGGCTGTGGCGGCGCGACCGCGCGGAGCTATGCGTGCTGGCGCTGACGTTCGGCGTGTGCCTCGCGCGGTTGTAGTGAGAGGGCTGTTGTAGTGTGAGGGCTGATGAGAGTGGTGTGTGCGCAGGTCGACGTGCGCATAGTGTGGCGGCTGTGGCGGCGCGACCGCGCGGAGCTGTGCGTGCTGGCGCTGACATTCGGCGTGTGCCTCGCGCGGTTGTAGTGAGAGGGCTGTTGTAGTGTGAGGGCTGATGAGAGTGGTGTGTGCGCAGGTCGACGTGCGCATAGTGTGGCGGCTGTGGCGGCGCGATCGCGCGGAGCTGTGCGTGCTGGCGCTGACGTTCGGCGTGTGCCTCGCGCGGTTATAGTGAGAGGGCTGTTGTAGTGTGAGGGCTGATGAGAGTGGTGTGTGCGCAGGTCGACGTGCGCATAGTGTGGCGGCTGTGGCGGCGCGACCGCGCGGAGCTGTGCGTGCTGGCGCTGACGTTCGGCGTGTGCCTCGCGCGGTTGTAGTGAGAGGGCTGTTGTAGTGTGAGGGCTGATGAGAGTGGTGTGTGCGCAGGTCGACGTGCGCATAGTGTGGCGGCTGTGGCGGCGCGACCGCGCGGAGCTGTGCGTGCTGGCGCTGACGTTCGGCGTGTGCCTCGCGCGGTTGTAGTGAGAGGGCTGTTGTAGTGTGAGGGCTGATGAGAGTGGTGTGTGCGCAGGTCGACGTGCGCATAGTGTGGCGGCTGTGGCGGCGCGACCGCGCGGAGCTGTGCGTGCTGGCGCTGACATTCGGCGTGTGCCTCGCGCGGTTGTAGTGAGAGGGCTGTTGTAGTGTGAGGGCTGATGAGAGTGGTGTGTGCGCAGGTCGACGTGCGCATAGTGTGGCGGCTGTGGCGGCGCGATCGCGCGGAGCTGTGCGTGCTGGCGCTGACGTTCGGCGTGTGCCTCGCGCGGTTGTAGTGAGAGGGCTGTTGTAGTGTGAGGGCTGATGAGAGTGGTGTGTGCGCAGGTCGACGTGCGCATAGTGTGGCGGCTGTGGCGGCGCGACCGCGCGGAGCTGTGCGTGCTGGCGCTGACGTTCGGCGTGTGCCTCGCGCGGTTGTAGTGAGAGGGCTGTTGTAGTGTGAGGGCTGATGAGAGTGGTGTGTGCGCAGGTCGACGTGCGCATAGTGTGGCGGCTGTGGCGGCGCGACCGCGCGGAGCTGTGCGTGCTGGCGCTGACGTTCGGCGTGTGCCTCGCGCGGTTGTAGTGAGAGGGCTGTTGTAGTGTGAGGGCTGATGAGAGTGGTGTGTGCGCAGGTCGACGTGCGCATAGTGTGGCGGCTGTGGCGGCGCGACCGCGCGGAGCTGTGCGTGCTGGCGCTGACGTTCGGCGTGTGCCTCGCGCGGTTGTAGTGAGAGGGCTGTTGTAGTGTGAGGGCTGATGAGAGTGGTGTGTGCGCAGGTCGACGTGCGCATAGTGTGGCGGCTGTGGCGGCGCGACCGCGCGGAGCTGTGCGTGCTGGCGCTGACGTTCGGCGTGTGCCTCGCGCGGTTGTAGTGAGAGGGCTGTTGTAGTGTGAGGGCTGATGAGAGTGGTGTGTGCGCAGGTCGACGTGCGCATAGTGTGGCGGCTGTGGCGGCGCGACCGCGCGGAGCTGTGCGTGCTGGCGCTGACATTCGGCGTGTGCCTCGCGCGGTTGTAGTGAGAGGGCTGTTGTAGTGTGAGGGCTGATGAGAGTGGTGTGTGCGCAGGTCGACGTGCGCATAGTGTGGCGGCTGTGGCGGCGCGATCGCGCGGAGCTGTGCGTGCTGGCGCTGACGTTCGGCGTGTGCCTCGCGCGGTTGTAGTGAGAGGGCTGTTGTAGTGTGAGGGCTGATGAGAGTGGTGTGTGCGCAGGTCGACGTGCGCATAGTGTGGCGGCTGTGGCGGCGCGACCGCGCGGAGCTGTGCGTGCTGGCGCTGACGTTCGGCGTGTGCCTCGCGCGGTTGTAGTGAGAGGGCTGTTGTAGTGTGAGGGCTGATGAGAGTGGTGTGTGCGCAGGTCGACGTGCGCATAGTGTGGCGGCTGTGGCGGCGCGACCGCGCGGAGCTGTGCGTGCTGGCGCTGACGTTCGGCGTGTGCCTCGCGCGGTTGTAGTGAGAGGGCTGTTGTAGTGTGAGGGCTGATGAGAGTGGTGTGTGCGCAGGTCGACGTGCGCATAGTGTGGCGGCTGTGGCGGCGCGACCGCGCGGAGCTGTGCGTGCTGGCGCTGACGTTCGGCGTGTGCCTCGCGCGGTTGTAGTGAGAGGGCTGTTGTAGTGTGAGGGCTGATGAGAGTGGTGTGTGCGCAGGTCGACGTGCGCATAGTGTGGCGGCTGTGGCGGCGCGACCGCGCGGAGCTGTGCGTGCTGGCGCTGACGTTCGGCGTGTGCCTCGCGCGGTTGTAGTGAGAGGGCTGTTGTAGTGTGAGGGCTGATGAGAGTGGTGTGTGCGCAGGTCGACGTGCGCATAGTGTGGCGGCTGTGGCGGCGCGACCGCGCGGAGCTGTGCGTGCTGGCGCTGACGTTCGGCGTGTGCCTCGCGCGGTTGTAGTGAGAGGGCTGTTGTAGTGTGAGGGCTGATGAGAGTGGTGTGTGCGCAGGTCGACGTGCGCATAGTGTGGCGGCTGTGGCGGCGCGACCGCGCGGAGCTGTGCGTGCTGGCGCTGACGTTCGGCGTGTGCCTCGCGCGGTTGTAGTGAGAGGGCTGTTGTAGTGTGAGGGCTGATGAGAGTGGTGTGTGCGCAGGTCGACGTGCGCATAGTGTGGCGGCTGTGGCGGCGCGACCGCGCGGAGCTGTGCGTGCTGGCGCTGACGTTCGGCGTGTGCCTCGCGCGGTTGTAGTGAGAGGGCTGTTGTAGTGTGAGGGCTGATGAGAGTGGTGTGTGCGCAGGTCGACGTGCGCATAGTGTGGCGGCTGTGGCGGCGCGACCGCGCGGAGCTGTGCGTGCTGGCGCTGACGTTCGGCGTGTGCCTCGCGCGCAGCGTGGAGCAGGCCGTGCTCGCCGGCGCGCTCGCCTCGCTCGCCGCGCTGCTACGCAAGCTCATGCGCCCCGTCGTGCTGCTGCACACCGTTAAGGTACCATCACTTTACAATCATACTAACTTCGAACTTCATTTATACTTATGACAAAAGCTCATGTATGAATTTACACTAAAAATTGTTCTGATTAAATATTTAATCGAAAGATGGTCGAGCCATTTTGTACTATTCCCCATATTGATTTTATTTTTTACTGTGTATTGCAGACGAAGTACGGCGAGGCGGTGCGCGTGCGCGCGTCGCTGGGCGTCATGTACGTGAACGCGGAGCTGGTGGCGCGGCGCGCGCTGGCGGCCGCCTCGCGCGCCGCGCCGCGCCCCGTGCTGCTCGACTGCGGACACTTCGCGCTCTTAGACTACGCCGCTTCGCAGGTCTGTATGCCTGCCTGAAATATGTAACTGTGGCGCCCTTATTGAAGCATTTTCTCAATGTATACTTAGTCTGACCATAAATACGGTTATAATTAAAAAAAACATAATATTACACTTGAATTTGGAATCTGTCAATCTTATATAAATATTCATTGTTTTCTCATTTCCGCGCCAATCGGTGTTAAAACTTTTTGTGATATTTAAATGGAATGGGGTGATAAAGAGAACCGTATTGCTGTGATAGCATTACACAAAATAGGTAGGTATGGAATCAAATGCAATTTTTGAAACTCTCCATTCGCTTGGTATTGGTCGAATGTTTGTGTACCGAGCTATTGATAGGTAAAATGAAACCTCCTCTGTTTATGACAGAAAAATATCTGACTTTTCACTTAATATTTGTTCGGGGTTGGGGTCAGATACAAATAAACTAAGATAAAAGATAATAAAATTGCTATATTTAAAGTCCACAATAAAATAATAAAGATCAAATTAATTAAAGAATGAGAATGAGTGAAAATAATGAAAGGTTTCACGCGCGCGATATTATTATTATTGCTGCGTAAAGTGCAATACAATAAATGATTTATAATATACACGTGTTGTACGGTTATTGACCCGTACATGCTCCCGGAGGCAAAAAATGTGGTTAGTAAGATGAATGGATGGCGAATAACAAGGTGAAACAATTTTCAACTAAAAATAATAAATGATTGAAAAGGTTAGTACCTACATAATTAAATGATTAATAATAAAAACTGCATAAGCAGAACACACGCGTGTCATGTGACATGAGAGACATGACTCATAAATTGTCATAAGTTTTTAAATCGGGAAGAGAAAAACGCGAAATATGGGTGAGGAGGCTCTGTCCTCTGTTTGTAAATGATCATGAGATTTAGTTAGTCCCTTGTTATCACTCTTCACTGATAGAGATAATTGCCCTTTTTCCCTAAGCTCACAACACTCACTCACTGCACTTTTAAGTTTAACTACAGATTGCCTTTTTTCCCTAGCCTCACAACACGCACTTAAAACACTTTTGCCGGGTGCCATCGGCATGTCCGGGGCCGACGCATGCGCCTCTCCCATAGGTGTCGAGGACGAACGATGCGCTCTCAGTGTTCGCCGCCGCCAATAGATTATAACAGCGGCAATCAGGATTCCAAAGATAAAAATATATATAACAGCATAGTGATTACATCGTGGTAGGATACCTTATCACTCAAAGGATCACTATGTCAAAGTCAAAGTCAAAGACAAAAATAATTTATTCACTTAGGTCACAAAGTAACACTTATGAACGTCAAATGAGTTAGTGAGTTTATTATATTTACTGAATTTACATTTATGTTAGTTGCAAGGTTCAGGCAAAAGGTTGAGCCTATGAGAAGATACCTGCAAGAAACTCAAGGCCACTCTTTTAAATCGCCATCAACTTATAATTTCAGTATTTTACAACTCATTTATGTACCAGGTGTTGCAGTCATTATGCCATATGTCACTGTCCATATAAAACTAAATTCTAAAATAAACAAAAGTTGGTAATATTATGTAAAAAGCATTTGAGATTTGAAATCATATTTATCAGTACGTAGCCATTTGTAATAGACAGTAGTATGCTTCAGGATCTCAATATTTTTATTCATAGCCTCAAATTGACGCATTATTTCTGAGTTATTAGGATCGATCTCGGTGGTCTCAGGGATAGAAATGTTTAAGATGTGATTTATCGGTGAAATTATAGGCGCATCAATCTTTGTGCTTGTAGTAATTCTGCTAGACAGCACTTTGCTTGAATGCACAATAAAATTTTCAATTTTTATCATACAGCCTTCCTCTACGTTCAATAAACCGGCATTTGTCAATTTTGCGGCGGTAATTAGACCTTCACAAATAAATTTAATGAGGCATTCGTGACAACAAAAATAGTAATACTTATGTGGAGATGTTAGTTCTTCCCATACATTTTTGCAAGGAGTTCTTATGGTTTTACAGGTTCGTGTGGTTGAAATCGTCTCACACAAGCTGTGATCGTCTTTCAAATGATAAATGGGATTTCTGATGTGGCATAAGATCATCATAGGATTTTGTTTTATACAAGACTGGAGGTCGGCCGGAGAGATGGTTATATAAGAGTCCTTTCTGATGTTAATAGCTGCGTATTTTGATATTGTCTTTAAACTTATCATGTCGTTGTTCAAGGATTTTGGGATTGGGATAAGATTAAATACTTCGTAAAGGTCTCTTTCAATTAAAGGTATTCTCATTTCAATGATCAGGTACTTATTGCAGTATTTTGCTCTCACTTTAAGCAAATTGTAAAGATCTTTTACATGCAAGTTGTCTACAAGAATCGCTAAATCTTTAGGTATTTGAGCAGATATCGAACATAACTCGGTTCTAAGCTGTTTCGGAGATATTAAATGAAAATCTAACTTTCCATTGTAAATGTTAGTCACTGTGTCTAAAATGGAATCCTGTATTCTTCTTAAATTATACAATAAGTTATTTGCTGAGAATGCGGAAGTTGAGAACTCTAAAATAAGCGTGACCTTTTGTACATGACGTTGAAGATCTTGAATAGAATCTTGGAGGGAATTAATTTTCTGATTTATGGATTTGTGGTGTTTGTTAATCGTACTCTCCATTCTCTTCATAACATTGAACTCGGCTTCCACAACGGAGGTTTGGTTTTTCCAGAGGTTATACAAATGATTGTCATTTTCTTTCAAAAGGTTAATGTCTTTCGTATACTGCTCAGCAATCGTTGATCCAACACACCAAACAAGCTATTTGCTACGTAGCCCACTCCGTCTACCAAGCCACGGCGCCGGCGCCGCCTTTCGTATCCAGTTACAAATGATTCATTCATTGTAATAATATTATTATAATGTTTTATTCCTTCGAACTCGTGCTCGAGTTGCAAAATGATACTGTCACAAGATATCTGTTCCTTTATAGTAAAGCATAATGTAGTAAGATATTTAATATACTTTTCAAGTGTCGTCGTACCTTCTTTGTAGGGATATGTGTCATAATAGACTATTAAATGCCAATCGTCTCGAATGAGGTGCATATCTAAGATTTTGTCGAGGTAGATACTGTTGTTATTCAATGGGGTAGTGTTATAAGCCGCTTGAGATAAGTTTATCAGTGACAAAAAGAAAACGGTCAAGGCCAAGGCTATAGCTGAGAATGACATACGCTTTGATTTTGTTTTCTTTGGCATTTTATCATCACAATTTGGTTCATGAGGACGATGATTGCGTCCACTCGTTGGCAATAGCGACAACTTGACAACCGGGCGTTTTAATAAACAATTTTTAGTTTTAAGTGTGACGACTCTCACATATCCGTCACTTCCGGGATGAAGCTCTACTACCCTGCCTAAAGCCCACTTTCCAGGCGGTAGGTTTTCGTCCTTTATGATGACGATATCGTTGAGACATAGATCCTTTTGAGGTTGCTTCCATTTAGTCCTAATGGATAACTGTGAAAGGTATTCGTTTTTCCACTGAACCCAAATATCTTTATAAATCTTTTGCACCAAGTACCATCTAGTTCTAAGATCATTTTCAGTTTCGTAGATCGTTAAATTGGGCCCACTAGCTAAGAAGTGAGCTGGGGTCAAGAAATCTATATCCTCGGGATCTTCCGTCAACGGACAAAGAGGCCGTGAGTTTAAACAAGCTTCAAGTTGAGATAAGAGCGTGTTATACTCTTCATACGTGAGTTTTTGCTCCCCGACAACACGCTTTAGATGATGTTTTAAACTCTTTACTGCGGCTTCCCAAAGTCCGCCTGCAGATGGCCATGACGGAGCATTAAAATGCTACTCAATGTTCATTTCTGAGATGGTAGAGATGTTCTCTTGGCTTGTTAGGATTTCCGAGATTATTTCAAGTTCTTGTTTAAGGATTTTGTTTGCCCCTATAAAATTTGTGCCCTGGTCGCTGTAGATGTGGCCGGGGACTCCTCTTCTGGCTGACATGCGTCTGAGCGCGGCAATAAATGCAGAAACTGTGAGGTCTGACACGATTTCTAAGTGTATGGCTTTCGTTACCATACACACGAATACTGCGACATAGCCTTTAGTGGTTTTAATACCGCGACCTTTGCTTGCTTTTACCGCCACATATCCAGTATAGTCGATTCCAGTGTGATAAAAGGGGCGACTAGGATTTAACCTGGATGAAGGTAAGTCACCCATAAGTTGGTGTTGTGTTATGGGATCGTTTCTTCTGCATTTTACACAGATTCTTAATCGTTTTTTTGTAACTTTGTTTCCACCAAGAATCCAGTACTTTTGCCTTATAAAACCTGTTGTCATTTTTACTCCACCGTGAAATACTAATTTATGTGACTCATCAATTATGAGATCTGAAAATATTGATTGATTCGGGATTATAATGGGATGCTTCATTTCGGGATGAATGCTCGAATTTTTAAGGCGACCGCCAACGCGGAGTATTCCATGGGCGTCTAAAGTGGGGTTGAGATTCAAAATAGTGCTTTTCTTACTCAAGGGTAAACCTATTTCAAGGTGAGATATTTCCTTGAAAACGTGTTCTCTCTGCACATGCTTTATCAACATTTCATGTGATTTTTTCAAATCGTTTAGATTGAGATAGCTTTCATGGTTTTTCTTTAAAACATAAATGTCTATAAATTTGTTAACGTAGGCTAGGATTCGAATTACCTTTCTACAAGTATGGTATTTTGTAAGTAATCGTTTTATTATAGAATTGTCGTTAGTCACGGCGTTTACTAACTTATTCTTTTTGAGATCTTCAGTTGTAAAATGGGATGTCTTTTCAGGATAATTTTCGGGGTTATACGTTGGCAACCAATTTGGTCCTTGCCACCAAAGTGAGTGGTCAACCAACTGAGATGCAGTTAAACTACGGCTCGCGCAACTTGCGGGGTTTTCTTTAGATTTAACATATCTCCACCTATCTTTCGGGATAATGTCGCATATCATTTGCATGCGGTTGCCTACAAAGGGTTTCCATTTGTGTGGTTCCATCCTAGCACTGCCATAGAATCGACCCATCCATAAACTTGAACCTTAAAGTCCGGTAGAGAGGAGATAATTTTTTGTATCAGTTTTGGTAATAAAACAGCGCCGCAAAGCTCCAAACGGGGTATCGATTGAGGTTTTTTCAGGGGTATTACTTTAGACTTGCCGGCTACCAAAGATACTTGAGTAGTAGAGCCTCTATGGATTTTACAATAGACGACACATGCGTACGCTTTGGTGCTAGCGTCGCAAAAACCATGTAACTCAATGACATCATTTTCTTTAGTTTTAATCCAACGGGGTATTTTAAATTTTGATATATGGGGTTGATCGGTTTTTATTTTATTCCATTCCAGGGCAAGCTCTTGTGAAACAGGTTGATCCCAACGCAATTCTGTTTTCCACGTTTCTTGAAATAGCATTTTTAGTTTTATAGTGACTGGAGATATCCATCCTAAGGGGTCAAAGATTTTGGAAATATCAGATAGAAATTGGCGTTTTGTAGGAATGCATTCCGAGGTGATTTCGATGGGGTGAAAGATAAATAAATCGTCTTTAGGATTCCATCGAAGTCCTAAAGCCTTTGTAGACTCTGGCTGCTTAAAATGGAAATCTTCCTCCTTCTGAGAAGCATTATGGTCATCTGAAACTTCAGGTAAGTTCGAACGCCATTTTCTGAGATTTAATCCACCTGACTTTAGAAGATTTGTCATCTTTATCTTGAGCTGTTTAGCGGCACTCCTAGTGTGAGCCCCATGCATAAGATCATCCATATAAAAGGAGTTTTCTAATACACTAGGAGCGCTGCTGTTGGGATAATTTAGTTTTTCATCATCATGACCAGAAATGGTGCGGCCTTTGCAAAAATATCAGCTGGCAACCGTAACTTATGGCAATAAGTTACGGTTGCCAGCTGATATTTTTGTAATGGTTGGGATTGATGATTTCTCCAGATTATTTTTTGGAATTTTTGGTGATCAGGGTGTAGCCAAATATTGCGGCACATTTTTTCAATATCAGCTGTAAATGCATATCTAAATTGCCTCCATTTAAGAATAAGACTTAGGTCTTGTTGCAGATTTGGCCCGCTGCACATGAGATCATTGAGGCTGTAACCTGTAGAAGTTTTGGCCGATGCATTAAAAACAACTCTAAGTTTTGTAGTTGATGACTCCGCGCGTTGAACACAATGAAGCGATAAGTAGCAACCTGTATTCACGTCAGTGTTTATTGCTAAAGGTGTCATATGTCCAAGCTCAATGTACTCATTTATAAACAACTTGTAGTCACGTGCTAAGTCAGGCTGTTTATTCAATTTATTTTCCATTCGAAAGAATTGTGCTACCGACTTTGTTTTTGACTCGCCTAATTTTTCCTCAAAATTTTCCTTGAATGGTATTTTCACGACGTAACTGCCATCATCTCGTCTTGAGGTTGAATACTGATAAAAGTCGATACATTTTCTGTCTTCTTCGGATATAGTTAAAGGTTCATAAATATCCTCCATTACCCAAAACTATTGAATATCAGATATGTTGTTAAGGATTACATTACATTGAAAGGTTTTACAATTATCGCTCAATATCCATCCTAACTGTGTTTGTTGAGCTATTGGTAATATACCTTCTGATCGACAGATACCATCCAAAAGGATCAGGGAATAGATATCCGCGCCAAACAGAATGTCGACTTGCCTACTTTTGTAAAATTCGAGATCTGCGAGAGTTATTTGATTTAAGGCTTGCCAGTTTGGTTTTGTAAAGGTATGACTTGGTAAATGGTTGACTAGTCGTTTCATTATAAATACGTCCGTTTCAAATGTAAAGTCATTAATTAATGCCATGCATTTAATAGAGATCGTGCCTTTGCAAGGGTTTTCATTATTACCAACTCCTGAGATGTAGCCGTTACATTTTTGTCGAGGCAGCTTTAACAACTGAGCGGCTCTCTCAGTTATGATAGATGTTTGAGATCCTTGATCTAAAAGTACTCTCATCCTTTGGTAAGTCCCGTCAACTGCCTTTACCTAACTATTGCTGTCGCAAGTAGTATTTCTGTGGAATTATTTTGCGTAGAAACAAGTACATTCATATCTTGTTGCTGAGTTGCTGATTTTGCAGTCGTGGCTGCGTTCAATCTAGACTGTGACGCATTCGGTGTCGTAATTCTTGACGTAAAAGATTCATGAAGAATAGTATTGTGATCTTTATAGCATTCTTTACACCTTAACTCCGAAAGACATTTTTTACCTTCGTGGTAGTGTAAGCAGTTTATACAAAGATTTAAATCAGTAATTGCATTTCGCCGCGCAGAAGGTTACATTTTCAATAACTTTGGACAATAGTGTATGCGATGATCGCTTTCGCTGCAAATTACGCAAGGTTTACGACCGTCGTTGTTTTTGCTATTGGACTTTGCCGATTGCAAAATTACTTGATTTGCATAAGTGTTGTTAGGATAATTATAACTTTGTTTCTTAGGTGTAAAACCCTTTGAAGATGATTGATGGTTATAATGGTAGCCTCTAGATGGCGAAAAAGGTATTTGATTGTAGGATGATACAGATGACTTTTGAAAGTTTTCTTGCTTTTTTCGGGAAATTTCAAGCGACATAAACTTGTTTTCCAAAAATTGGAGAAACTCTTCTAACACAGGTAAATCTCTCAGAGCTTTCAAAGATTCGATATAGTCATCATTAGTTTCTGAATCTAATTTTTCAGCTAAAATACACACAAGGAAAGGATCCCAAGTAGAAACGTCAACACCGAGATTCTTTATAGCATTCACGCTCTCGTATGTTGTATCGTGGATGCGTTTAAGATGATTCACTGATTTTTGTTGAGATGTAGGGATGTTTAGGATGTTCTTGAGGTGAGATAAAAAGATACGTCGCTTATTTTTGTAACGGTGATTAAGGATATTCCAGCAAACAGGATAATTAGTGGAACTTATTTGAAGATGTTGAATCAATTTCTCGGGCTCGCCTTTAATTTTACTTTTAAGGAACTGCATTTTCTGCGCGTGCGAGAGAGAGGGCTTATTGTGCACTGTTTCAGTAAAGAGGTCCTTGAATGAAACCCATTGAGTGTAATTTCCTTCAAAGGTCGCGATTTCCAACTTGGGAATTGATTTCTCAATATGTGCCACAGACCACATTTTCTTATTAATTTATTTTTTAAGATTTTTGTAATGTTTCTCATAGGTTGTAAATTGCTCCTCATACTGACTGTTTGAGCCGTTGAGCTCGTTGTCTAGCTCCCAGTGCACAGAATCAATTGCAGTCCAGCGGGATTTTAAGGTTTTAAGGACGTCTTCAAATTCCCACTTTTCAGTGATAAGATTAAGATCGATATCCGCAGCATCTCTTGAAAAAGCTCGGAAATTTGTAGCTTGTTTCCTTAAGAGCTCTTCAGTCTTGCTCGAATGTGAGCTATCTTTAAGAAGGGGATTCGGAGATGCTTGGGAAGAAGATGGTTGAAATGGTTTTAGTACAGGGGTTTGTTGTCTATCAGTGAGAGGTGTATAGTTCTGAATGGCTGTTATAATGTTATTATATTTCATATTCATATTCATATTCATATTCATATTCATATTCATATTCTTTATTTGCAATTCCACAATGTAGGTAAATTAGATGGTAAAAACTTAAAATTAGGTGACATTATGGACCCTGTTGGGGCATAGCAAAATAATTACAATCAATAAGTTATTAATTATTATCCAATTATAAGTTTATATTCAATATTATGTTATCAATTCATATAAGGCCAAGCAACACATTTATTATCATATTATTATTATAAGATAATTATAATTTTATTATACCCACGACAAAAGTGGTTCAAAGGAGCTTTAATATTTTATATTTATTTATTTGTTTTATTTGATAATATAATGTTAATAATAACATTTTAAAAATTATTTATTTAATTAGTACATTATTTGTTGTTTTATTTATAATTAGGAATAATTTTATTTGTCATTTAAATATTCATTTATGCTGTAGTAACATTTCTCGATTAGGTATATTTTAAGTTTACTTTTAAATTTATTTTCATATTCTATACTCCTTATTATATTTGGAATTTTGTTATAAATTTTTACGCACATTGCTAGAGGTCCTGAGTGGAATTTTGATAAGGTAGAACTTGGTATTGCAAGTTTATTTGAAGGTCGAAGGTTACGTTGTTGTGATCGTTGATCGCTTACCAGAGGAAACAGTTATGGATGCTTTCGGACAAATTTACAAATTTCCAATATGTACATACTTGTCAAAGTGAGAACCTTGTATTTGATAAAGTGAGGTTTGGTACTTTCTGTGATACATATATTAGCTATTATTCTAATACATCTTTTCTGCAGTATAAAAAGTTTTTCTGCATCCACACTATTGCCCCATAGAATGATCCCGTAATTTAACCAGGAATGTGCATAGGCATAGTATGCTGTCAAGGCAGTTTTGGAATTTGTTACTTTTTTTAGTTCAAGTAGTGCATATGTGAATCTTGACATTTTATTTGAGATGCTTTGGATATGTGCCTTCCAATTTATAAAGGTGTCTATAGTTAAGCCTAGTAATGAGAATTTGTCTACACATTGTATCTTTACATTATTATATGAATAATTTATATCAAGTTCTTTCTTTTGATAAGGTCTGTATTGCATTAATTTGGTTTTATTGAAGTTCAGGCCTAAGTTGTGGTCAGTCATCCATTTATCTATTTTTGAAAGTGTTATATTTAAAATAGAATTTAAGTTTGCATTTTTTTTACACGGTAGTATTATGGATATGTCGTCTGCAAACAGGACTGTATGAGCATCAATTACTTTTGGTAGATCGTTGATATAAATTAAAAATAAAACACATCCCAGTACGCTGCCCTGAGGTATAGACATGGTGATGTTTGCTTTTCGCGATCTGATATGAGTAGTTTGACCAGTCTGTGAGAGGTGCTCTATCTCAACATATTGAATACGATTTTTTAAATAGGAAGTAAACCAGTCATGTGCTATTCCTCTCACACCTATAGAATATAATTTATCTAATAATATTTTGTATGATACTCGGTCATATGCCTTACTCATATCTAATAGTACTCCAATAGCATATACTTTTTTATTTAATATATTTAATGCCTCTTGAATGTACTTGTAGACCGCTAGCGTTGTAGATTTATTTTTTCTGAATCCGTTTTGGCATTCACTGAATATTTTAAATTTTTCACAGTAATTATATAAGCGTATCGATACTACAGTCTCAAAGATTTTTGAAAATGTGGACAAAAGTGCTATTGGTCGATAATTCCCAGCATCAGACTTATCACCTTTTTTAAAGATTGGTTTTATAATTGATATTTTTAGTAAATCGGGTACTGTTCCTTCTTCTAGAGACTGGTTGATTAGAGTGGTTAAAGGTATTATTAATTCATCTGAGCATGCCTTTACGAGAACTGGAGGAATTTCATCATGACCATAGCTATGTTTAATTTTTAGATTTTTAATTATATGTTTTATTTCGGTCGGATCAACTGGTCTAAAGTAGATACTATTTTCACCAGAAATTAAAGTTGAACTACCTGAAAGGCTTCCGCCACCTTGTTGGATACACTGATTCCCCAATGTTCCTACTGAAACAAAGTAATCGTTAAAGGTGTTTGCGATTAAGTTAGCATCATCCGTTAGTTTGTTAGCAATATTTAAAGTTATATTTTTTCTATTTTCTTTTGATATTTTGTTTGTACGCTCTTTTATTATTTGCCACATTGTCTTAATCTTATTATCCGATGTTTCAATTCTTTTGATGTATTGTATTCTTTTCGATGTTAATATTGTTTTTTTTAGCGTTTTCTCATATCTTTTGTAATGTGTGTATAGTACTGGATTGTTATTTTGCGTGGTTAGTATTTTTAGTAGCCGTTTATGTTTACTCGATCTTTTTATTCCTTTGGTCAGCCACGTTTTTGAAAGTAAGTTTTTAGATTTTATCCGTTTTTTTGGAATATACTGGTCTAATAATTTTTTTACAGTATTGTGAAATGAAGTGTAGTTTTCGTTTGAATTTTTGCTGGTACTAAGAACACTATTCCAATTTATTTCGCTTAGTTTAGTTTTGAAAATAGAAATGTTTTGTTTGTTGAATTTTCTTTTGAATATATGCCAGCTCTTTTCAGTGTCTATAGAGGGGGTATGAGATTGTAACATGCATAGAACCCCCTTGTGATCAGATAGTCCATAATCAATTATATCAATATTAAATTGTTTTGGGATATTAGAGAACATTAAATCCAAACATGTGGCCGTTTTAACAGTTATTCTAGTAGGTTTTGTTATCATTTGATGGAGGTTATAGCTTGTCATTTTATTGAGAAGTGTATAAGTTGACACATTGTTTTCCAAAATATTAACGTTGAAGTCTCCACCTAGAAGTATGTTTTTACGTGAATCCTTTATAGATATTATTTTCAATAATTTCTCCAAGGAGCTGTAGAATATATCAACTCCCCTATTTTTTTGTGGCCAATATATTACAATCAGCAAAAGGTTCATTGTTTTTATTTCTATAGCACATGTTTCAAATATGTGTTCAACACTTAGTTCAGTTATATCAGATCGTGTTTTGTACTCAAGATTGTCCTTTAAGAATATACCTACACCGCCGCCTACACGACTTTTGCGGCAATATGACGCAGCTAGGTTGAATCCTTCCAATACTAATAGATCTTTTTTTAATTCAGTGATCCACGTTTCAGAAAGGCAAAGTATATTTATCGTATTTTCGTCTAATATTGATTCTAGTAGGTCACATTTATTTTTAAAACTTTGTATATTTTGGTATAAAATTAGAAATTTATTTACGAAAGGAACATTTATTTTGTGTTTTTTCTGTATGACTTAGAGTAGAGTTTAGATTGGAAATAGTGTTGGTTTCTTGTTTTCTATTTAAGGTAAGGCCAGTATTTATTGGTTTATAATAATGTAATATAGTTTTCTGTTGATATTTTGTACATTTTTGTTTTTGGGTAATTATTGAGGCTATACTTTTTAGGAACTTAGTATTGTACTGTAGATAGTCTATTTCAATATTTATTTTAAAGCAAAATGACCTGATATAATTTTGATAATTTAGATAAGCTCCTTTAAAGCACATTTTGTTATGTTTATAATAATTTGTTTCATATATATCAATAAATTTACAATTTTTAAATTCTTTCATTAGTAATTTCACATTATTATTTAAAAGGTTTTCATTTAAGAATTTATTATACTGAATTTTTAATAAATATATCTGTTCACATATTTTTAATTTATTTAAAGCTATACTTAATTCAGATAACAATTTGAAAGGTTGTTTGTCATTTGAGCCTACTGATATTATAACAATATCATTGTTAGTTAGGGTTGTTACCAGGTTATCTATGCTACTTAATATTAGTGAGCTATCAGCTCCAGGCTTACTCATCGCAGAAACAATGTATTTATTGTTCCATCTATTTCTCCTGCTCTCGATAAGATGGGTTGATAGTCCTCTTACATTTTCGTCCCCCAATAATACAATTTTTGGCTTATCTGGTATTATAATTCTTGGCGACGTTTGCAGATTTTTATTAGATATTGGCGTGCTGTTTAAGATTTTTCTTGTATTCGTTAGTTGTTCTTTACACATTATGTCCGTTTCTATTTCAAAGTTTTCGCTATTTAAAGGGTTCTCCAGGTCAGTATTTGGTTGTACAGAGCCTAAGTTTGTTTGTGTAGATAGATTTGTGTCCATGTCCATTGGTAGAATTGTGTTTGAGCATCCTTGATTTTTTTTGTTAATTTCATTTAGCAAATTTCTCTTGCATCCTTTTTTTGGTATTTTCTTTTTCTGTATGGAATGAGTTAAGTTCGGTGATCCTTGGTATATTTCTTTTAGTTGTGATATTTGCCTTTGTTGGCATATTGTTTCTTGTTTGAGTTTGCTATTGTCGAGGATCAAATTTTCAATTTCTTTGTGTGCAATTTGTAGCTCGTTTTCAAGTTTTTCTATTTTTTCTTTAAACATTTCTAAGCCATCAGAGCATGGTTGGTCAAGTAGGCTTCTAGACTGAAGATTGGATGTTGGTGAAGTGTATAATAGATCCATCGAATCAATGGATATATTGGCTCTATTTTTACGGAATGTTATATTATTTGTGGTCATTTGTTCTTCAAAATTATCCATTTTCAGTCCTGTTTATCCTTCTTGTATTTGTGACTAGCGCTATCTGTCGACAAGCTTGGAAGCTGTATTGGTTGGTTCATCTAATATGGTAGCAGTTCAAATCAGTTGCACTAGATGTCGCTGCACGGTAGAAGTATGGTATAGTCTGTCTGTACTTAGTTGATATTGAATGCGCTAGGTGCCGCTTTTACTAATTTTGTTTATTTATATTGTCTGCTAGCTTCCTGGTTCGCAATAATTACGTTAGATGCCGTTGCTGTGCATTATAATGATACTGCATTTTTGAAAATTAACTGTGAGTGATGAAAGATTTTGTTTTTATGAGTTTTGGCTTACTTTTGATGAACTGTCTTCACGAGGATATGGCCCTTTGGGGCGTTTTAAGATGTTTAGTTATAGTTTCACATATATTATGGAGATATTCAAGGGTTTTTTTGTTCGTCAGCACTGTTTATTTTTTATTCACGTTTAGGTCACTCAACTTTGTGTTTATTGTTTGGATAACATTATCACTGACGTATCACTATGCTATAAACAGATATTAGCTTGATTTGCACTTTTAGAATCACTTTTACTATTTTTAACGTATTTATCTTTACAGAGTCGATGTTTACTCTCCAAGTGACAGATACTAATCAAATTCATTTTCATTTGATCGTATTGATTTGAAGTAAAATACAGGGTGATTTTGAAATCGTGTAATTCCTTTTAACCACGCATTCTACTGGTGATATAGAATAACCCTGACTATATTTTTATTTAATTAGATTTTTTTTTTGAAATATTATTATTCCGTTTTTTTCGTGAAATGGTGTCAGATAGTCATATGTTAACCAACCGAGGCAATTTTAATTTTTTACTAATTAAAATAAAAAAACATATTAATAATTAATGTCGTATATAATAACGGGCGGTCCTTTTTATTGCCCCTTATTATTTACGACATCAGTTATTGTTGTTATTATTTTTAAATTAGTAAAATATTAAGATTGTCTCAGGTGGTTAAAATATGACTATTTGAAATCATTTCATGAAAAAAATCTGTACTCTAATTTTGCCCAAACCATTATTCTAATTAAGAAAAAATATGGTCAGGGTTATTCTATATCGCCAGTAGAATGCGTGGTTAAAAGGAATTACACGATTTCAAAATCACCCTGTATATATGAGATCGATCACCAAAAGATATTTAGGTCATATGATTATTATAAAATTCAGTCAAATATTGTTCCAAGCTCTCTAATCGTCGACGTATGTAGTCGGGAGTTTTTCTCTCAGCTCCATCTTTTTTGAAGTTGGTGTAGAGTTTATCTACTCCTTCGATGGTTTGCTGCTGTGTAGCTAAGATGTCTTCCATTGTGGACATATTCGTAATAGAATAAAAATACCTTACTTGTATAGGCTTCTTTGGGGTCGAAGGTAAATCAGCACCGAAGTCCGAGAGCTGTGCGGTACAAACCGGAGACTGATAGGTTCCTTTGCGCCTGCTTAGGCACTAATCTCACAGGATCAATAGCTGGTTAAAGCGGTGCCCTTTTAGGAACCGGGGTCATACCTGTATGACCCCGGTGCCTAAAAGGGCACCGACCCTGATCCCTGTTGACCCTGGTCAACGAGATGAGATGAAGCACGTAGGGGCGCACTGTACTCCAAAGTCTAGTTATTTCGTTGTTTCGCGAGACACGTACACAGTACACTATATAAAGCACACGCGTAATGGTCACGAATCCGGCTCGAAGGACCAATGTTCGGGGTTGGGGTCAGATAAAGATAAACTAAGATAAAAGATAATAAAATTGCTATATTTAAAGTCCACAATAAAATAATAAAGATCAAATTAATTAAAGAATGAGGATGAGTGAAAATAATGAAACGATTTGAGTCACGCGCGCGATATGACGACTAACGATGAACTAGTTAATTATTGCTGCGTAAAGTGCAATAAAATAAATGATTTATAATATACACGTGTTGTACGGTTATTGACCCGTACAATATTTGTTCGAAAAAGGCGATCAAAGCAGTGAAGGAAATAATTTGAAGAAATCCTGTCCGAAAGCAAGAAAACCTGAAATCATGTCGCGTATTATAAAAGTCATTATTTGACTGATTATTTTAAAATGAATAGGGTGGTAAAATCAAAAAAAGTTCTTAAACAGGTCCAGCACGCAAAGGGAGGTCACAGAAAATGTTTATTTACTGACATTTTTGTTTACTAAAGTCAAAGTCAAAGTCAAAAATAATTTATTCACTTAGGTCACAAAGTAACACTTATGAACGTCAAATGGGTTAGTGAGTTTATTATATTTACTGAATTTACATTTATGTTAGTTGCAAGGTTCAGGCAAAAGGTTGAGCCTATGAGAAGATACTTGCAAGAAACTCAAGGCCACTCTTTTAAATCGCCATCAACTTATAATTTCAGTATATTACAACTCATTTATGTACCAGGTGTTGCAGTCATTATGCCATATGTCACTGTCCATATAAAACTAAATTCTAAAATAAAGAAAAGTTGGTAATATTATGTAAAAAGCATTTGAGATTTGAAATCATATTTATCAGTACGTAGCCATTTGTAATAGACAGTAGTATGGCATGAGGACGCATACACTTACACTTTGTGACATGAAAAGGTAGTTCGTGACTAAATGTTGAGCTAAACTATTGAGCAGAATAACCGAGTTTATGCTCAAAGCTCTATAGAAGCTTTCCAATTAGTCAGCAGAGTACAACGTGGACATTATCCGACTTCAGTGATGGTTTGGTGGGGTGTTAGCTATCAAGGAGTGACAGAGCCATATTTTTGTTAAAAAAGTGTCAAAACATTGGCATAAGTGTATCAAGATACGATTTTATAAAGGTGGTTAGGCCTCTTAACGACACCATGTTCCATAACCAAGAATGGTCCTTTCAGCAAGATTCAACACCGGGTCATAAAGCTCGATCCACCCAAGCGTGGACGAAAACGAATGTTTCGAACTTCATTAGAGCTGAAGACTGGCCGTCATCTAGTCTCAATCTTATTAGAATTATGATTGATGGTCAGTTTTAGTGAACATGCTCTAAATGCTATGATAATTTGAAGTCCCCAAAACAATCCATAAGATTGGCAATAAAGAATTTTTCCATGGAGAGAACGCGTTTTTCTATTGATAACTGGCCTCAACGTTTAAAGGACGGTATAAGCCAATGAAGATTATTTTGAATGAGCTTCATATATTTTTTGTTATTATATTAATGTATAAACTAACACACATTACAGTAATAACTGTTTTATACAATAGAAAAATAGTTTTTTCCTTGTAACAATATTGTATAGTCTCATTAAACTGTACATTGCATTTTGCTGACAACGCGACCTGTCGGCCGCGCGTCATTTACTTAATCAGAAATTATGTAAATTATTATAAAAGCAACTCAGTGCCAACTATACTGTCGCGACGTACAGACATTAGAGAGACGAATTGCTAAAACCTAACTTATGTTAGCGTAACTACGTGATTATACGTGATTATTTAGTGCAACTTGTGTCTTTTCTCTTCTCTCCGCACTCACCAAACCACAACAACTATCAAGTGTACGAAACCGTACAAATATTTATGGCAAGATAAATAAAATATTAGACTAGGTAGAGTCTAATATTTTATTTATATTAAGTACCTACTTATAGCTTGAAACCGGCTCTGCTCCTATATAACAACCGTTTAAATACTTGAATTTCTATTTAGCTACTAATTTTCAGACTGATAGATTATTAATATTAAGTGTCCAACAATTTCAGGTCCTTGAACGACTAATAAAGAAGATGAAAGAGTCAGATCAGAAGCTGATCCTGTACAACGTGTCTGCGGCGCTGTTGTCTGAGTTCGAGCAGCTGGCGGGCGTGGACGCGCGGCCGCTGCGCGCCACCAGCGTCGCCGCCGCGCTGGCGCTGGCGCCGGCGGACGCCGAGCACGCGCACGCCGAGCACGCGGCGCTGCTCGCCGACCGCGTGTGAGCGCCCCGCGCCGCCCGACGACACTGTGCGCTTTGTTAGAACATTATACACTATATATAGTGAACAAGCTTTGTGATAATCTCATGGAGTTGGAAACCTTCGAACTATTATTTAATTTTATTAGGCAATTTATTTTAATGAGTATTGTCATGGACAATTTTTCCGGATACCTACACATTTTTTTTTCGTTATAGCTGCCTTACATTTTCATAAAAATAAATATAAATAATAATAATCGAAAATCTAATAGCGATAGTGCGAACTTGTGAAGCGCGATACCTACTTTACCTGGTCGAGAACACAGCACGCACACTTTGGACTTATCGAGATATTGTTATGTCAAATCATTTTGTAGTTACCGTATAATTATAACAATTCTCAGGAAATGTGCAAATAACCGAATATCAATTTTAAAATTTTTTGCCTTTGTTACAAAACACAACTCATAAATATTTATTATTATCGTATAAAAGTAAAAAGATTTTATTACATTTGAATTTTAAGTATTATATTAATAAGTATTGTCAAAGAACATGCAATATTATTTTTAAAGATGCATTTATATAAATTCCAAAATAATTTTATAAGTACATAATTAATTGTAAGCTAGATTATTTCACATAGTGACAATAATTAATTATAAATCATAACACAACAAAATCAACCATGTTATGTAAACTTTTTTAACTGGCGTAATTTTTACTTGATCAATGTCACTGACATAAGGCGAGCGCAGTAAATAATATGTTTCATATCGAATTAAAATGTTTACCAGCCATGATTTTAGAACAAATTTAATATTTTAGTCTCAAATAGCTCTATGGTCTATTTAAAATACGAAGTCTCATTTAGCAGATGATCGCCGAACAGCAATAGCAAAGAGACCATTTCCATCGCCATAGCACGATATCAATTTCCAATCAAAATTATAAACAAATTATTATCGAATGGCTTAGAATCGAAATAGAAAGGATAGAAAACAGAAAAACACAAAACGAGAGTACGTAACTAAGTTATTGCGGTACAATATATATTTTTTAAATGTGTGTTGTGATTATTTATGACCGTCATTAATAGAAATATATAGTTCAATGAGTTTGTAAAACAATTTTATTATATCATGTTTTGTATAGATTCTATTTTTTTCAAATAGTCTTTAGTACCATAAGTAATCATTGTATTTTTTTGCAATTTACTAAAAATGTGCAGAATTATGTGCTATGAAGTGTCAAAAGGGACTTCGTATTTGAAACAGAGTATAGTACCTACTCAATATGTATATACCTAGGTCAAACTAAAATAGTTCAAATTGTTCCTGTTATTTTGTCTTCGTGTTTATTTTTGTATATACTTAGATATATTTTTTAAACACATAAATAAGTTGACGCGTAAGAGGTACTATGTTATTTGATATTTAACTGTATAGCCGACGAATGATATAACTTCTCGCGCAGTCGATTTGTAATTGCCACTTTGTTAATTAAAATTGTCATTGAAATTACGTTAATTTTATTTCTTTATTATTTATAAACTATTTTAATTATAATTCTAATTTTAGTTTGCTACGTTGATTTATCGGCGTTGCCGAAGACGGAGCTTTCTCCCACAGTGGACGTTAGACGACATCCCACCCAAGTCTGCAAAACTTTGCAACATTTCAGTCGTGTTAGGCGCTACCAAGACCCATAACGTCTGGTTTTGTAGATGGCTTTTTTATTATTATCATACAAACATGTTTTTATTTCACGGTTATTTCCTGAAACGTTAAGAAATTATCCGGCCCTTTGTGAGACTCACACGGGGACATAGATCTAATAGCTTTGCATGCATTTAATTTAAAGTGGAATGGGAGATTTACCAAGACACTACCTGCAGCAGGTGTAGGATACTATTGCTACGTATGGACCCTAGTAAATCTAGACTATGGGAACGGGTGTTTGATAGGCAAGTATAATTAAAACTATGGATAGAAAACAGCGTCTGAGAGATATACTGTCTCAGTATAAAGTCGAAACGGTAAACCGTGACTCTCCGATTCACTAGATTGGCCCGGCGATTAAGTAGAGGGCAACACCGGTGTTAGCGGCTAGGGGTGTTGAGCGGTGCGGCGTCAGTTTCACTATCACGGGTCTCGTGGTCTCGGGTTCCCCGTAGTTATGTCCCTGAAAATACAGGTTTTATTATTTCATTTGTGGCGCATTGTATATACGCACAGACAACATATGAGTTTATGAGGAACCTGATATCGAACTGAGCATCATACGTCTACCCGCGCCGAAAACAACTTACTTGTTTTTATACGCCGCCGCGCCGCACGCACACACGCTCAAGGATTTCCAAGAATTCCCTCGTAGATTTTAGAATTTTGTTTACTTGTCGCTAATTGGTGCTAATGAATATTATGCGCATTAGTGCGAGCGTAACTTGTAAGAACAATAAATTGAATATAAGAAGGCTTAACTATTGTAAATATACCTATTCTCAGTTGAATCAGTCTACGTGTTTCACTATAACCCTAACGGCTACCAGCTACGGACCTGGCTTATGCCTGCCGGCTGTAATACGTTAAACATTATACACTAGGTTTAGCCCTTGTCTTCGCTCGCATCAATGTAGGTTATGGTTATGAGTCAAGCCCATTATAGTACCTTTTTTAAACAGGTATACAAAAGAGGATTTCGTGGCTGCAGCACGTACTTATAAAACTCTTTGTTCAGTATTAATCTTGAAGGAATTAGCCGGATTTATATAAATGATCACCTTACTGTCCAAAATAAACAGTTATTAAATAAGGCAAAAAGTTAGCAAAGGAATACGACTTTCCATTTGTATGGGTCAAAATTACCAAAATTTTTGTCAGAAAAGACCAAATGTCAAAGTCTTTTGCTATAAAAAACGAGATTGATATATCCAAAATCTTTGAGCAGCGCTTGTTGTTTATCAGTATTCTTTTGTGTGATATTCGGCTTGAGTTCTTTACTCATTAAATCGATCCTTTGTTTGTTAACTAGTCAACATCATTTTTTAACGACTGTTATGTTTATTAATGTATTAAATGTTATTGTTTATACGCAGAATGCTGTTGACGTGTGGCTCGAAACCTCATATTTTGCGAAAATTACGCATTGCTTTTTATGTATCTATGTTTTAACTTGTTTGTATGTAGGTACATTTGTGGATTGTATTATCGGTTATTAATGCTTAATTTTTATTACCAAAATTGTAGAGAGCTCCGCACCAAGACATCTTCTTTCTTTCGTAACCTCTGTATGAATAATTATGACATTATTTTGCTGACTGAGACCTGGTTAGTTGAGAGTATTGATGATAATGACCTCTTTGATCACCGGTATATGGTGTTCCGCCGCGATCGAGAGTATATTCTTACTGACCAATCCAAAGGGGACCGGTTACTAATTGCAATCCTACGTCATCTTCATGTCGTGCACAACATGGATTGGGGGTCAAGTGCTGAGGATATTTGGATAACATTGAAAGCCCGCTGCTCGCATAATGATGTAATAAAAATGCATATCTGCACGTTATATTTATGCCAACAGAATAAAGGTAATCTGTTTTATTTACAACTTAACAACTTTTTAAATACGCTTACGAGTCTAATCGAAAATAATGCTTCCGACAATTTTTTGGTATTCAGTGGGTATTGCACGATGATGGTTGTCAAGCTATATGCTCGAATAAAGCGCATCATAATAATTTTATTGCTGAATTGAGTGAATGTGGTCTTTTCCAATATAACTCACACAAAAATCATATTGGTGGATTATTAGACTTGGTTTTATGCAATGACTTTGTTTCCGTGTCATCCTGTTCCGACTCGCTAGTCAGAGAGGACCCTTATCATAAAAGCTTGGTAATCAAACCTTCATTTCTTTGCTTAAATACACTCAACGAACGTCCATGTACTAAGTTTTGGTATCAGTTCGGGGACTACGACAATAATCGCAGTGAACTTGCTGATGTCAATTGGGAGGCATTGCTTAGTGCAGAGTGCTTAGATGACGCTGTGAATTCCTTTTACGATATATTGTACCATCTTAGGGTAAAATATATTCCTTTGCGCCAAACCTAAGCGTCAAGTATATGGATTTGACTATGCGATCAAAAGCCATAAATTAGAGAGTAAAACTGTTTCTAGAGATTTGGGTGTTTGAGTGCATTATAGAAAGCTTTTATTTGATCAGCATGTTAGCCTATTAGTCAACAAAGCCTACAAAACAAGGCTTTTTGATTCGCTGTTCCAATGACTTCAGAAATATGAAAACCATTAAAGTATTATATTGCTCCTATGTACGAAGTCACCTGGAATACGCCTCACAGAAATGGAACCCGCGCTACGCTTACTACTTCAATAAGATAGAGATGATTCAAAGAAAATTTATTCGATATTTAGGTTTCAACTTTAAATTGCCCTATCTAGCCGACCTCACCTATGAGCAGCGCTGTGTAAAATTGCATATTCTGCCTTTGCATGTAACAAGCAACATTTCACAGACTTTTCTCCTCAATATTGCTCAGGGTAAGATCGACTGTCCTGAACTTTTTTCCAAAATAAAGCTAAGAATTCCAATAAGAAATTTACGTAGAAATCTCTTGTTATATAGACCTCCGTGCCACACTAATTTTAGAGTGAACAGCTTTCTACCTAGAGTATTCATTGAATTTAATAAATTAAATGTTGACAGTCGTTTTTGATCTCTTTACTACTAGTAAATATTCTGCCAGATCCTGTTTAACCAAGTTTTTTGCAGATAATTTATAAATTTATAAATATTGGATACTGCTACGGGCTCAATCTTGTTAATCCATTTGTTAAGTTCAATATTTTGGTTTTTATTTTCTTTTATAAGTAAATGTGCTTAAGCTGTCATATAATAAAGTTGTAAACTAATTGTGGCAGCTTGTTATTGGCATTTATTGATTGTATTTATATAACTACTTGTATGTAGCTGTAAGCGCCCCTAGTAGGTACAATAAAATAATATAAAATAAAATAAAATGTCAATAAATTATCCCTCGGAAACAGTAAGTACTTTTTCCTGGATGAAAGGTACTCTATGTGCTTTACTGTACGGGCTCTGACGTGTATGCAAAATTTCATAATGATCAGTCGAGTAGTTACGGCGTGGCAGTTTAACAAACAAACAAACTCACATTCGCATCTAATATTAGTATATTTTTACGAAATACAATTAACCAACGCAATGGAGCGATGGATCATCTATAGATACAGATATCTCTTGTCTACTAGTATAGTATTATAATATCTGTCTTGACTAACATATTTTATTTTAAAGAGTGTCTGGTCAGTGACATATTAGAACCATTGCATCTCAAAGAACTAACTTTACTAAAATAATTCATATTTTAATCTAAAATGACACTTAACAATGTATTTGCGGCGTATGTCCGGTAACTCGATCCACTGTGCCGAGACTTAATGGAGAGCAAGGCTGCCATAATAAAATCTCCTCGTACATTTGCGTGACGATCATTACTTCACTACCAATTCGAAGGGTGGTTTTTATTACATTATATAGTTACGGTTGCAATGTTCACGGTTCAATAGAGACCAATCAAACTTCCTAATTGATTTTCTTATCATCTATAGTTAGTCAAACACTGACTTGACAGCGCGGATGAAGTAATAGTTTAAATGGTCGCCCCCAAGCGTGTTGTGGGTTCGAATCCCTCACGGGACAAAATTGTGTGATCCACAATTGCTTGTTTCGAGTTTGGGTGTACTTTGTGTCCGTTGTTTGAATGTTTGTAAAGTCCCCCGCGACACAGGAATGATTTCTAGTGCGAGTTGTCTTTTTCAAAAATAACTGCCATTTAATTTCAATGAGTCGCAATAATGCTGCTATCAGATGGTGGGTTGGTCCTCTATCCATGTACAATGTATCTGCAACATTCACTGCACAGACTAGAATCACTGAGAAACCTGAAGTACCAATTTGTGTAATCTTTCAAACCTGTTATTAGCTATCGACCAGAATGGAATTAGGTGTAATCTAGATAAGAAGAATAACGCCTCCCTAGAAAGTGTATACCTACTTACATCCATATTTTGGTAACTATGTTACAAGATCCTCCTCACTTATAAGTGATGAGCCTATTCGACGTATACCTATTGGGCACATTACTAGAATTAGCCATCCTGCTAAAGGTCCTTATTAAAACAGCCCAATAACATGTTCATCTAGGAGTACAACCCGGAGCCTTACGGTCGGTCGTAGTCTACGCTTGGGACCACCTAAGCAATAAAGTTAAATTTAGGTAATTAAACGAGGAATGTGATCGGATTGCTCAATTCTTTCAATGTGGATCATATTAATTTGAAAACTAGCGTCGAGCCCTCTGGCTTATACTGAACTGGATGATTATGACCAGAGGGTTAATTCTGCTTATGAAAATTATTGTACAAAATAAAGTGCCTATCAAGTCTAAAAAATGTAAAATTTGAATCGAAACGCAATTTTTGTTCTCATGTAGGTAACGTTTATTTTACTAAACTAAATATAAATACCAAATAGAATCCACTCAGTGCTTTTCGTAAAAATACAAACAAGCAGCTAAAACTTGGAAACCACACATTTATCCGAAGTACATAACTAAAGTAATTTTTTGAGTTCAAACCTCATTACAGCCAATCGAAATCTTACAATAAAACTTTTGCAACAATGTCTCTAAAATATACTGATCCTGGAACATAATTGATAAATAAATAATATGTATGATTGATTCATCGGATTAAGTACATACATACGATCTTTTCTTACCTTATCTTGTGTGGGGGCCAGTCAGTACAGACTGGCGACACTTCGGCCCAGTGGGATCTTTTGTGTCGACTTTTCCCCAATAACGACTGCCATAGATGTTCATAGCAGTGGGTACCGACCGCTTAACGTGCTCTCCGAAGCACGGAGCAGGCGATAATTGTCAATAAATACGCATATAATTTCGAAATGTCATATAACTTCCGAAAGTCAGTGTGCCCGACGTGGGCTCGAACCCGAGACCCTCTGCATTGCAGTCTGTCAGTCTCTCCACTGAGCTATCGCTGCTCATACATACAAACATACATGCGATAGTTTTAATATATAATAATTAAATAGTAATTTGAAATTGTATGTATTTACAACCAACATTACTCTATCGCATTTCATTCTTTGTTCAATGATATTTTACATTTCGTTCCTTTCAATGTTGCCATCATAATGTCTCAAAGATATATTTACGGTAAGTTCCTAAGTTAAATTAGTAATTTGGCTATTATATTTTAAGGGCTTTTCGTTGTGTTATGTGTTATAATGTGTTTAAACAGTTTCACACATTGCATATACATATTGCACTAAAAACACATCGGACATGCTACATGCATTCATGCAAACCTCTCGAAATACTGAAATAACGATTTATAAAGAACTAAAAGCAAATACGACAGCATAGTATTTTAAAAACCGAACCGTTTAATATAACCAAGATAACATAAATGACCAAAGCCACGAAATCATAATTATTAATGCCAATCGTAATCATGTGTACTGAAGTATAAAGAATTTACTATTTAAAATATAGTCCTTAGTTTTCATTCACAATTAATTTATGGTATAACATTTGTACAGTATAAGCTATAGCTAGCAGTATAAGTGATAAACTTAATAAAGCTTGACGACTCATTATTAATTATAAAAGTTTTTAACTCATTAATATATTTTATACTATTATAAAATCATGGACATTGTAATTTAATTATGGCAACACCTAAAAGACCGAATGATAATGGTCTTGCCGGTCGGTCGTTGACATGTCAGTCCAAGGCTCATTCTCCGTGGTTATTCATCGACCGGTCTGTTTCGACGGTTGTTTTCTCCATTGTGATAAAAGATTTTATTTAAAAATATGTAAATTGTAACATAAAAGATGTATGTTTATAATTTAATAAGTTTGTAAATAAACATACTCAAAATTTACTTCTAAGTACACGGAGTGTTTTCGTCGTTTCATTATCAAGTGATTATCGACCTCATTCGACTGTTTATGTTTAGTAAACGGGTATCTCAAAGTTTGTTTTGCAAACATAAAGTTTACCCACAATCGAATTAAATATAGTGTGTGTTCATTCGGTGGGTACCGCGGCTGGTTCTGTCAGTTATGATATTAGCCTGAAAGGGGCCGGGTGTCCAAAATGTGGAAGATAGTGGTGTGTCTGTGCGTGGTGGGCTGGGGCGCGGTGCCGGGCGCCCGGGCGGAGATCGGGCACAATATGCACAACATCACGAGCACGATGCTGCGCGACATGGCGGACGTGATGGACATGGTGGAGGTGAACTACTCGACGCCGCTCATCAACACCACGTACGTGGCCAGCGTGCAGTTCGACATGCGCGCCATGGGCCCGCTCTACAACTCCACGCACATTGTCATCGACGCCATCGCTAACAAGCAGGCATATCCTAAAGGTATACTACTACTGTCCATGCTATATTGTTCTATATATGTTTGTTTGTTCTATGGACTTTACTTGTACATTCCTTACCGTGTCATCTCAATCAAGTTTTGGACTTCAAAAATGCTGAGCTATTAATGGAAGACCCATGTCCAAACATTTTATGAAAAACTAAGCAGTATGGTAGATAAAATAATAATTTGATGAATTGCAACAGCCACTACTATTTATAATTCACACAAAACTATATTTACAATTAAATGGGCCCACATATACAATGTATATTTGATATGTATTTTCAACAAAAGCAGATAGCATTAGTATCATCAATACTTTTATATGCTGGGTCACAAATAGTAAATTTCCATACAATGGGTGGGACACAATGGTGCTAGCCATGCTTCCAATGATCATGGCTCAACAACAATACCAGCCCTCACATGGTTTCACGCACCTATTGCACAAACTCATTGATGTGTGTTAGTAAATATCATATTGCCATTGTTTCCACTTGCACCAGTATTGTTTAAACAATTTACATTAAAAGTCTAAACCCATTATTACTACAATATTATTTCTTTTGAACAATATTTACTCTTTAATTGAGATAAACAAACATCACACACAACACACATTTTTAAACTAATAAACAATACCTTGCTTACCATTTTAAAAATCCTTGACATAATAAAATGGCACTACTGTTATTACAATATATTTAAAATTATAGAGCAGTCACTCTTGCTTTAGACATTAATATATAAATTATATTTATACGTAATTAAAATATACATGATGGCAAACTTTATCTCAACTGATTCTTATGTGGAATTATGAGGAAACTTAGTTAAACTTCATGTGTTTATTCACTTATTTCTATTTAAAACAGCTTCAACAACAATGTAAATTTTAATTAAACACATTTCATTTATCTTAAATTATAATTAATGTAACAAAACTAAGAAGTTGTAGAACTAATTAGTTTTACTGAACAGTTTGTAAATAGTAAGTGTCATTGTCCACCGGAGACCTACACCAAGCAGCAAACATTAAAACTAAAAAAATAAATGTATGTGTGTATATAATATAACAAATAATACAACTTACAAGTTTAAAGTGTTTACTTGCTTATTTGGCCAACACAAACAATAACACATGCCCAGAACATGTATTATATAGGCATGATAAATTAAACAATACAGCTATCATTACTTAAGTAAACACTCAACAATGATTATATTTGGTACAAATATTTTTACATTATGATACTGATAGTGCATTACTCTTACTGGGAAAATACTTATCTGTATTGTATTTTGGTAGTTTGTTAATTGGTCAACCACTCAACATAATTAACTATTCCTTTTTACTTCTACTATTTACTAGTAATTATGATGAGATTAATGAATAAATCAGGTCTCTAAACTGGTTCGTAAACACATCTTATGTTGAATAGGTACACAATATACCTATACATACATGTATATGAAACATAGTGACCAAGTTAAATCTTTCGCAAACTCCTTTGATTACTTTAATTGGTGGCACATGACAAACTATAATGTAGATACTATTTACAGCACATTTATAATAGTGCTTAATATTAGTCTTGTTATTACAAAGTACTTTTAAAACATGTTTTGGTGTTACGTGTGTCTTCTGTAAAATGGTCTTTCAGCATAATTGTTGTTTGTCATTCATGATCATTACAGCACATTCTCTATTTTAAATACTGAACGCCGTCGAAGGTGTAGTTTGTGCTAAACTGCCATCAAAACATTATCTACAAATAGCCGAGAACAAAACATTAACGATATACGCTTATCACACGAGCATTGTTACAAATAATGTTCGTAAAGCATCCATTTGTCACGTGAGATCGCTGCTACTTGCTTCTACACATGTATACATATAATGCACGCGCACAATGTCAAGTGTGTCGGGACGCGGGAGCTCACGTCGCGGCTCGTCGCTCCTCGCTCGTCAAAGGGATGCACTTTTTACAAGAGCGTCGCATCGAGCCGAGGAGGTCGCATCGTCGCGTCGATTCAACGGATGTACAGAAATAGCCAACAAGCCGACATACGTGCGCCTCGCAACAGCTACACCACACACGAATGTTACGTGACACTGGCGCAAACGAACCTTTGACCCTAACAAAACCTGAATATTATTTTGACATAAAACCTTATTTACCAGGTTAAAGCCCGCAATTTTGCCTAAAACCGCTTCTGTTTGAACTCATTTGGTTTAGTGCTGAGATATTGACCTAATTAGTTAACGTTACAGCTAAATATCTCGGTCATCGCGTGCTTTTACTAATGGAAAAGCATTGGTTCCATGTTCCAAATACTCGAGCTGCTAGCTATGATCGTGTTTGATTTTATATTATAAAATTATTGGTTTTAGCGCTATTATATCGCAATAAGTCCTCGTAGATATACTAAGTAATAAATATAGCATCTGCTTTCCACTTTCTAATTGTTTATAAACAAGTAAAATTACATTTATAAAATACTAGATTTTGCCCGCAGTTCCACTCGCGTAAATGTATGTAATGAATGAAATGAAGGCCTTTTTCTGAATGAAAGGTACCCTATGTCCTTTGTCCTGTGATACGTCCATGTGTGAAATTTCATGATGATGGAAAACAAAAGCAAACTGACATTCGCATTTATAATATTACTTAAAATAGGCAAGTAATATCTCGCACCTACATGGAGCGACAATAATGTAAAATATAAAAGATCAAGCTTACGCCTCAAAAGTCACTTGTTTGTAGATCATACAAGAGTCAGAATTCTGTCACATGAAATACTATAGTAGTGCCTATAACATTAAATTTAATTGCTATATTTAACATCTTGAAATGAAATAAAGCCATATTGTGAGCATTATTGAGAGGCAGATAATGATTAAATGCTGTAAGTCAGTATTGAATTAAATCGGTGACAAGCGATGCGTTGATACTTGATATATACAGTGGGCGCATTGGTGGTGGATGATATTACGAGCTTTGATGCGAGCAGCGCGGGGTGTGCGCGGGGGCAAGTCGCGTGTCGCGGCCGTCGACCTTGCGCCTCGAAGCTGCAGTCGCACAGGGCTGCCAGTGCTGCCAATTGCCACTCCCTACAACATACATATGCCTTTTGATAATACGCTCCTCACTTAGGGCAGGTCTCAATAGATACATCTAGAGAATTAGGTATCTAAGCTCAGAACTAGTTTGGTTTAATGATTATTATTGTAGAATCATAACACTTTATTCTTCCATAGACCTAGTCAGTGATGCGGTTTTGAACCGTAAAATTTAGTAGACTTAAAATTTATCAATATATTATTATAAAATTAAATTGTAGGACATATTCGTGGCATTAGCTGAAAAAGCCAGTTGTCTCGTGGGAGGCGTGAACCCTACATCACACAATAGCAGTTGCCTATACTCGTAAGCGCTTCGCTGTATCTATATAATTGTCTACACTGCACAGACATACTCCATTAATAAATATTCCTTTTTAGTATAGTTAAGTATTAATTCACAAACACAAAGCAAAAGATAAAGAACTAAAACCACATTTCGACAGAGCCATTAGGCAACAATTTTCTGTTCAACATCTGATTTCCCTCGACATTCGTCATACCCTTTATCTTGCAGTTACGAATATTTCGGGCACTGAAAGTAAGCCAACGTTTTTTGTGTTTCAGGTAAGAGTTTTGAATATTGTAGCTGCGAGTGCACTGCGGTAAGTGACTGTTTAATACAGACTTTGATAACGGTCAAGCGTGACGACGAAACGTACAGTATTGGTTCAGTAAAACAACTCTGTCTTGACACGTAAGATTTTATAATATACACCGGTAACACAATTCGTAGGATCCTATCAACTGTGAAACGAGAATAAACACGATAAATTTTATATGAGCGTGCCTCGACGCCGTGCCTGGAGATCAACGGTCTCGGGGTCCAATCAATTCTAACCCATTTCCTATATTATTATGGCGAACGAGGTGTATATACATATTTACGTGATGGTGTGAGCTAATGAATTGAACCTGCGGAAGATTTGGGTAATAAAACTCGTGTTAGGTGAAACGTTTAACAAAGTATATATATGCAGCATTACTAGTAGAGTATACAAAATATACAATATAATATTAGATAATTTGTTTACTGTTGATCGTCTGCGGCGTAAGAGTGACCGCACGCCACAGCAGCGGTCAGCGGCTCAGGATGACTCACCGCGCACATACAGGTTTTACTTAGGCCTAAAGGTTGTGTCACACATATTACCCCAGCACGAAATCAGCATCGTGTCAACTCGTCCCGTTTAGAGATTTTGTGAATCTTCCTACTGGCATATGACATCGCCTTATCTGGGCATGAGCTAGCGTTTACGACTCTAATGCCATCTAACAAGTCAAATAGGTAATTGAAGCAAGAGCTATATTAAGTATAGAGTAAAGTACCGGCTAAACACGTGATTAAATAAGTACCTGCACTTTCTGTCATCTACCAACTGCGTTGCCAGTCGTTATTGTCGCCGAAATTTGGACGCGGGGCATCTTTATATTCTTATAACGTTTACGCGTATGCTTAACTGATGTGAAGCCGTTAAGGGTCACCCAGCCGTAACTACACTGATACATTGGCGATATCGACTCGATCAGGTGACGTCACGTTGACGACTGGTTGACGGGGGGCGGCGTGGCGATGCCGCGGTTGCAATCACAATGAGTTTGGACACCTTCACATAAGTAATAGCATATCAATTATTAGTTGCATATACATTTTCATTCAAACTAGTTGGAGGTTTGTTATGTACCGTAATGAACCGGCGAGAGTCTACGAAACTGCAACGCCTCTAATCATCACCTCAAGGCTACATACACCTTGACTTGCAATGTAAATATAAACATTAAACGTTTTCTAAAATGATTTGCGTAGCGTTTGTCCTCGTGCTTCGGTGGGGTGGTCGCGCGCTGACATCAAACGTTTAATGGCGGTAACTAACACTACCATTAAATTCGTTTAAACGCTCGTCAAATATCGTATTAGCGACGTTCATGTGTGCGCTCTTTGTACCCCCCAAGCACGATCAGCTTTAACTTTACGATGTGTAATTACCCCTTTGAACTGACCATCTATTCAGAAGACGGCTGTAAAATATAATGAAATGTGATAAACGCTCTGCAGATCAGCTATTACGACATTAATAACATTTTTTATTTCAGTAAAAGTTATTCAACTTAGCTTTTACTCGAAATTAGTCACCGTGGCAGTGGATTAAAACATATAAACAGCTAAGGCATTGCTGTTAACTTTATTTTGTTATTAAAAGTGTGTCACAGTGATGTATCACGCATCTGCTACACACTCATTCACCTTCCGATACCATTGCTGCATGCGTCAGTTATCTTTAACCGCATGCTGCACTTGACTTGACTGTGAAAAGGTTAAAGAGGTTCCTTTCCACATTGCTCTATAAGAAGTAGCATTGCATATGATTATGAAAGGCTATATAACAAGTACCTGTTGTTAAGTTGATGGTCAGGTAACCGGAGCGCGGTCACATGTGTTTACATAACACGCGGGTGCGTGTGGTTCATGCGCGTCACCTGCTCGCTATACTCGCGTCACGTGTGCGCTGCTCGCACCCTGCCAGTGCAGTGCCTGCTCCTCTGTGTACACATGTGGTGTGTATGGAGTCGTCACGTAACAGGAACCGTTACCTGACGTGCACTGATTCTTAATTATACGAGGTGCTGCTGTTTTAATGAGCTCTATAGCAGACTGTTCTATGTTTGGTGAATAAAAACCCGCAGAAATGTCTCACTGACTGTTTCCGACTCCGAACGAACGAACGGCCTAAAAATTTTAAAAATACTGACTTTTGTAGGTCTTTGTGTGTAAGATGTGTAACCTATTATAGTGTGGTTTATTGGTGTGGTATATTTCTTAATTACGATACCGACAAAGCGCCAATACTAGCTGACTATTATAACATACTACATAACAAAATTTGTTTAATTAGTATAATGCATACACACGCTTACGCCTACACCTTCAACGTAATAACAAATTTTATGTTGGTTTAACTTTCATGCCCATAGCAGTATCGTAACCATGACATCTAATGGAAATGAGAAAACCCGTCGCGGATCTTATTGGCTCCGTAGACAACCTCGGCGACCTTCGTCCTCCATCTAACTGTCACGTTTACATTTATAACAAAAATAGCATTGTATTACTTTCCCTCTATTTGCGTGTTGTTACAAGTAAAGGCAACCTATCGATGTCTAATTTCACGGTTGAGAGGTATCGTAAACCTTTACTTGATACCAGATGAACGGTTACTTGGAAAACAACCACCAAAACAGTTACTTCTATTGCCGATCGAGCGTAAACACGTACCTATACTAGTTCTTAATAATTGGCAAAGCGGTCAGTTAAGATGCCATCCCTCAAACATACGATAACTTTGTCGGATCGGGAGCTCTCAGTGGTTGGTTACTGCACGGCTGGCGTAGTTGTTTAAGAGGTCGCTTTACGCGGCCATTGCGCTGAGTACAGTGGGTTTGAAACACGGATTAAAATTAGTGTGATCCACAAAAAGTTGTTCCAAATCTAGGTATTCTTTGCAGCAAACATTGAAATAGTCGAAACACTAATAATTCCTAATGCCTTGTCGTTTTCAATAGATAATTATTTGTCTTGTCTTGAGCTGTAAATATATAGCTATATAACTAAAAAAGATAGCTCTAATTATAATGAGAGCTATCTTTTTTCTTGACGCTTTAAATAATATTGACATAAACGTAGGCCCGAATTCCATGCGTAGCACCATTACCTGTTCTTTACAAAAGCGTATATTTTAGTTAGAAAAGTTAATTCAATAACAAATAATGTACAATTATTTTTTTCTTTTTTAGTAGATATTCGATTCTTATAATTTTCTTCATTTTTGATATTCGGTATTAAATAAAACTATGGAGTGGTAACGGTAAAAATGATCTGGGTAAACTAACCCAGATAATATTCGTCGAATCGCTTGCTTCTTTAACCCAACAATGGTATCTCGTAAAAAAGGAAACAAGGTGCAATAGGTACGTAAAGATTTGTTTATTGACGAGGCTGCACGCTGCTCTACAAAACCAGATCGCTCCGTGCCAATACTTGTAATGCGGTGGCGGCGCGCGGAGCGCGGCGCTCGTAATGTATCGTTTAGTACTAGTGTATCGGTACAAAGTGCGCTACCACTATATTGGACGAATAAACAAGCTCTATAAACTCCATTCTTTATCTAATAGACTCAATTTATTTCTAGTCTAGTTTTGCGAATTAAATATCTGCTAGCTATTCTCGGAAGTTGTCAGCAACTTAGCACTTACAAATTTACAAAGTTACTGAATTACGCGACAACATTTATAAGGCTATTTGCTGAACTTAAATTGACCTTAATTGAACACCGCGATATCTATAGGTCTGTTATTTCTCTCGTTTCATGAGACAATACAGGCGATAGTTGTAAGCCAAGCGACTGAATGTAATGTTGACGATTTCACAAGCACTATTGCAGCTGTAACTCGTTCTGTATTATCTGTCTCCGTAATGAGATTGTGATCTGTCGGCGCGCATGTCGCAACGTCACGGCGCGTGTCACAGCTGAACAACGTCGCGGGTACAGCGCCTGCCGAGTGCGGCCGCGGCGCGCGCTATGTAGCGCTGCATTGTGCCACTGATTGCATTCAACGCGTGCTATTGATCCCCGAGCCGGCTCCATCAGCAGCCGCATTGTGTAATAGCCAAAGCAATTTAAAACGACTTCATAATGAACAAATCGGCTTATACAAATTAGAATTCTGACTGTAATCCTACGCCCTATTTAATCAAATAAAATAATTAAATTTGAAACAGACACAATAATACGCGAGATTAAGCCAGTTTCCGGCCTCTGAGGCTCCGAACATCTGCGTCGTTGCCAACGATTTTGTGATAGCACTGTAGCCTCCTGAGCTGCGTTAGTGACTCTGCCAACAATACAGAACGAGGCGATTTATCAGATTAACTTGTTCCATTCGTGATTAATCTGCGAGCCTCGTGGTAATTGGCATTAAGACGTCTTACAATCGCCCGGAGCTTTACGTCATTCATGCAAATGTCATGCCGTATATGTAGTAACTAGTATAGACGTATTGTGTGGGCAGGGAAAGGTCAGCTGCTGTAGACGAGAATACCAGACGATTGACGTTTAGTTTTATATGAATGAGGCAACATATTGAAATAGTTAGCTTCTAGGTATGTTAGGCATCGACGAAAATGTCTTTATCAAAATTAAACTAAGTATCAGTGTAACTGCTGGAAGCCCTGCTCGCAGTGCAGTTGTTTCATCAGACACGATCCCATTCGGGGCAACTTTCACCGGTACAACCGTTGTGCCGAGTCTGCTGTCCTTTGCAACTTGCGAAACGCACGGCCCACGCAGACACGGTAACACAGGAACTTATCATATTTAACCTTTCCAATAACATCGCATTGTATTGACAAATATTACTCAATGGGCTTTAACTAAAGTTGTGTTGTAAATATTGTATGATCTCAGACATCATCATGCATGATTCATGAAGTTATGAGGAAGTTCTCTTCTCTGTCCTCCGCGGTATTTGTGCTGAAAACATAATTAACATTGGATTCTACGAATAATCACAGAGACAGCAATAAAAATCGAGTGCAAGACTAGTTTAATTAACGGTTAAAGCTTATAAATCGTCCGGTTCTTTAACTGCGCTTCTATTCCGGCTCCGATCCAGTTATATGAACTTGTATCTCATGTTACGTTGAACTGTTCATACTTCCATGTTCTTAGTCTTATTTATTATTTATTTTATATCTGCTGATATTAGGTATTACAAATGTAATATCCGTAATTCCGTAAATATAATGAATGCAGCTACAAGTCCCGGTGCCGGCTTGAAAATTATTTGTAATTGATATTAATGTATATTATATATAATTATTAGGATTACCAAATTTAGATTAGTCTGATTTCACCAAACGAAAAATTGGAAGGTCAAAAGGTGCCAACACACGCGAATAAAATGTTGTGTCGATATCGTGAGCTTGACTCATCTCCAATCTTCAAATAATTACTGTCGAAACGCTTCGTCGCACCGACAATGACCCACTTGATCTATCCATATAAGTATCGAGATCTTTTCGATAACATGTTCTGAACGAGTTCAACTGAAATTTCTCTTACTTGCTTTAAGGATTCCGTGATAGCTTTGTTGTCGATGTTAAATAAATAATCATGTCGGATGTATTCAAATAGTTTAATATATTTATGAGTGTAGCAATATGTCCAGGATACGATGGAACTGACATACGCTGTGCGTAAAGGTTTTGAGCAGCGATAGCTCAGTGGGGAGACCAACCGACTGCAATGCAGAGGGTCTCGGGTTCGAACCCACGTCGCGCACCTCTGACTTTCGGAAGTTATATAACTTTTCGAAATTATGTGCGTATTGATTGACAATTATCGCCTGCTCCGTGCCTCGGAGAGCACGTTAAGCCGTCGGTCCCAGCTGCCATGAACATCTATGGTAGTCGGTATTGGGGAAGTCGACACAAAAGATCCCACTGGGTCGAAGTGTCGCCGGTCTGTACTGACTGGCCCCCCCACACAAGATAAGATAAGATAAAGGTGCCAAAAAAAGATAATGTATAATAAATTAATAATGTATAGATGATAGGTGATACAGTTAGGTTGATGTTTCGACATAATTGTCATATCTTGTTATACTTATAACATATATTTTTAATTTCTGATTGTAGTATCCAAGTAAGATTCAAAGGGCAAGTTAAAATAGATGGCAGGTAACCGCATCGTGGGATGCGGTTGTGAATGTCAATTAAACGAAAGCCCATCCGAATGCTCTGATTATGTGTAGTTTCAAATATACCAAAATAAATCTTGGAACAAACAACGTCGATACTGGTTGTTTGCAGACATTGAGCTGCAACTGTCAAGCTTTACTTGAACATTGATCGCGATCAGTAAAGCTACAGATCAAGGGTTGCTTGTTTTGACATAAGCCAATAATTAATTGTCGCTCGAAGAAGCGATTGTTCTGCCACGTGATTGTTCTTAAAGGTGTGTGACATCAGCCAACCTTCATTTGTCTTTTTTGCTTATATCCAATTTTAATAATTTAACTTATTGAGCACAGCTATAGCCTAATGGGCAGTCCGTTGGGCTGCAACGCAGAGGACGCAAGTAAACAATTCTAATCTCACGACATGCGTTTTAAGTTATATGGCTGATAAAGAGTTTTCGCTTGTTTAAACGGAGAAGTATAACATCGTGAGATTAGCTGCATGAATGAGACTTCTGAATTATATTCTGTAAGTGCGTGTGAAGACTGTCCCATTGGGTCGAAGTGATAGACTATGGGATAACCTTTCTTGTATCGAGAAGAGGTCCTTGCTAACTGCATTAGAACAGTCTATGAACAGAGCTAATATCATTTAGTGACTTATATTGTTGTTATTTTTGGCCACTTGCAGTTATATATTGCCTCACAATTGTTTGTCTTTGTCACAAAGATTATAATAATTACCTATGATGCATACAATTATTGAAATTGTAAGTCAAAAGAAAACTCAAAATATTTACCATAAGTTTCTTGCTTGCATTGCTATCGACTGTAAAAGTAACTTTATTTTACTTTCTTAATATGAATTTTAACGTTCATTCATCGTTGAGATTTGTTACTTAAATATAATTAAGCGTGAACGGCGCAGTTTGTAGCGGTACTCCCCCACCCAGTACAGATATTCAATATTAAAAGTGTAACACAATTTGTTTACCGTTATTAAAACAAAATAAAAGTAACTCTTTCAAAATGGAGTAACATGTCATCTTGGTGTTCGGTCTAGTCATATATGTATACACGCCCGCACTACTTGTTACTCTCTCGTATACTTTCTATTGCGGGTCGGCGTATGTCTGATGCTCGCGGTCCATTGTGTGTCAGGTGCCAAGGTCGCGCACGTTATTGTCATATTTAGTAGGAACAGCCCGGTGATGAGCTTGTTGTGACAAACAAGCTCCACGAACGACAAACAATGGATCAATTGTATAACATATGAAACAGCTTGCATAGTTGCTTCTTGATGATCACACTTTTATAATATTAAAACATTATACATTAATAACAAAACGTTACTACACAAAAGTAATATTAAAAATCAATTTGTTGCTCAAGTAATCCTACATTTAAACCTGTCTAACTTTCCAGCACTGATTGCTGTTTACTATAATAAGGACTGAAGTCGATCCAGATTAGTTCGTAGTGGCAATCAATAAAATTTTAAAATTCATTGCTGTTCATAAAATTGTTTCAAATATGTGATCCGTTAATATAAAAAACAAAATTAAATTGTATATAAGTTAATTTTGGAAAGAAAACGCCAGTTCAGAGTTAGGTACACGAGAACAGTCAGGCAATAAACATTTAGTAGCTCTTTTTGGTCACCAATTGTTAAGAACATACAAGGTGTCCCAGAATATGTGAATCAATTTGTAACGCTAGATTCCTTAGGTAAGGACCTATAAAATGTGCTAAATAAAAAATTTAAAGAATTATGGTCTTTAAATAAAAATAAAAATACAACCAAACAAGATTTTGGTTAGTGCAAAAAATACACCAAAATAATGCTGCGATTTCAAAAATAAGTCAGTTTAAGACGAATCAATCGTTTACTAATAATAATAGTGAAAAAATGAAAATTAGCCATAAACGAAGCATCTGTAGTTGAAAGTCTGAAAAAGTCGTACTTTTTTAAAAGTTTATTTTTTTAATTTTTACACTTAGTTCATAATTTTTTTTTGTTTTGCTCATTTGATATGACCTTACCTTAGGAATCTACTGTTACAATTTTATTCACATATTCTGAGACACCCTGTATACATAACTTCTCTTTTCAATACATGAGCTGACAAGATGTGTGTGTAATAAGAGATTGTGTGTTTAGTTACTAAATAAATTCATATTACAAAAATATTAAGTAGAAAGCTATTTTATACTCGCAACAAACAGCAGCTGACATTCACGGCAGCTAATATTACTTAATTATATGTATATTATTTAGAAATAGCGTAATTTAGAAATAAATATTTTATCTATACTGTTGCTTAAGTTCATAATGCATATTATTACGAAAACACTATTACCAAAGATTTTGAACTGTGCTGAAGATGAATAGTCAATTACTGTGCTCTATAATTGTTTGTCAATGGATATCTGCCAAAAATGCGTAATATGTTTGTATCCTTTTGTGTTTCATTGGCCTATACATTTTGAATTTGGAATAATAAATAGAGCTGTGCCCATTCGCCGAATAACCCGTGGCTTAGTCCGAGGAAAATAAACAACAAAACTAATTTAATATTTGTTAAACAAATATAACTAAACAATTATTGTACTAATTAATACAATTAGTATTATTGTTTATCTCCTCCAACATGAGAACAGGAAGGATATTATAGGTATACGGGAATATTTGGTGAATAAACAAACAACCAGCTCGCTAGCGCGGTCACATATAGGTACATATTGCGTACTAACTGTTATACCTATGTAATCAGTAATTAATTAATTGAATTTTTAATTAACGTCGCACTCGTTATTTGCTTTAGTTATAATATCGGCCCTGTCTATGAACTGTCACACTGCTGGTCATGAGCTCTTCTCAATGTGAGAAGCATTAGGACATAGTCCATGACACTGACCTAGTGCGGATTGGCAGAGTTCCCACATCATTCAGAACATTATAAAGATGTTTTACTCATGCATCAAGCTTACGATAATTGTATATTAAATACTAATTAATATAAATACAAAAAGTCGTGCATGCCTAGGCATTGAACTCGAGACTTCTGCGTGGTAGTCTTATGGTTTTCACTAGGCTATAACTGTCTCTTTTACTTTTTGTTTACGTTATAAATGTCAGTGTTGGAAAGTCTATGCTACGCAGGAATTATCTAGAATAGCAGTAGCTTTTTTCAAAACTAGTTCAGTTTTATTAAACTTTAAACAGATACACGAAGAAAGTAACTTTCTAGATTTATCAAGTTAAAATAATATTGTTATTTTGTAACGATGTGAAGTATATCATGAACAATAAAGTAATGCTGAGGCAACAACAAAGGCGAGTATATAACTTACGTTATATGCGGTCATATCACGCTTGTCACACACAAATGTTGCGCCGAGTACCTCGTTAGTATTGTTGATATTATTTAGTAAGTTATGTCGTTAATCATCTATCTGGCTTGTGCTGTATTTATGTAGGGCTATTACGTTCTGAACAACAATATCCTGGTAACGTGGCTCCGTTGTTACTATTAACTTGGAGATCTTGTTTCGTGAACAAACGACCTCCAAAATGAATGTTAAACGAACGTTTCGGGACAAGCGCGGCGCGTGTACGGCGTGTGCGTCTCTCACTTAGGTAGATATAGTAAATTCTTCAGAAATACAGAATAGTTCAGATTGTGTCCTTCAAAGATCATAGACATAAGCTATCGGCATTGCAATAGGAAGATAACCATATATTACATGGATTCCAAAACACAGCCATATTGTAAAAGAAAATACGGGGTGCACTTATCCATACAAATATATTCCTGATTCCCCGGAAAATCACACAAGAGCAACGTTAATTAGCAAAACTGTATACTAAGCACTAGGAATGAAAAAAATTATATACAGTCAGTTATACTGTTGTACTAATAACATAGATGAATAATAACAGACAGCCGAAAACCTCCTCATATTGTTTATGATAAATTTGCAGGCCCGGCGCTACAGCAATATATCTGTAAAACCATATCTTTAAATGTTGCGATGCCTGCATTGTGTACTTGTAAATGCTAAAGTAACCACTTCCATTTGTTATATTCTTACAAGTAAAATACTGAAAAGCTATAGTAGGCAGATAGCTTATAGCCTGGAGACTAACATTAGCTAACTAAACCGTGAATTTAATTACTTGAGTAAGGACTACAACCTATCTTATAAATAAGGAAATTATAAATTACAGATTAAGAATAATTATTAATATATTCGGTATTGGGTTTTTGTTATTCCAAATAGAATGGTCATGTCCGGCGCGTAGCGTAGGTGGCTGAACTGGTTGACCCCAAAACAGATAAGATAAGCGTAGTGTTCCGAACGGCATTGTTAGCGAATGTGCTATCTGCGGGTGTCCCACTGCGTGCTGATTGTTATATCGTAGAACATAAGGTCCATGTCTAGTCTGGTTTGAGGGTGACGAGGTACGTGATTGAGCGCGACTGACACACATCCGTCGTGTAGCTACACTTGCTACGTTAGTGACTGCCAACACTAACTAAGCAGGATAGGCAATCAGCTGTAACTGCCGTGACGGACGTCTTAGTAAGGTCCCATTGGTATATGGTCACATACATGATGTTAAATTTACTGAAGTAATTTCTCGCTTTATCTATATAAACTCCTGCTGCTAACTACGGGAATAAACTTAGATCAAAAGTTGAGTTTCGATAAAGTTAGTTGTTATTAGAATTCAAAATTGAAGAATGTATTGTATACACTCAATTTTACAGGTGGTTAATTTTTGTGTTGATATGAATGATTATTAATTGTGTGTTATTAATAATAATAATATTCTACCACATACACGCAGCACCATCTAGCGTAAACGAAGCAGAGCTTGTACTATGGGTACTAGACAATGGATAAACATACATATATACTTTTTTTTTGTAATTTTATACATACATATACATACAAATACCCAGACCAAGACAAACATCCATGTTCATGCACACAAATGTTTGACTTGTGCAGGAATCGAACCCGCGACCTCAGGCATGGCAGTCGGTTACACTAACCATTACGCCATCGAAGCCGACATTATTGAAAGTTGTATAACTAAATAAACCGTAATAAAATTCGTAACAGTATTAACTAAATGTAAGATAGTGCTATATTTGTAATAAAGCGACTAGTTACCTACATCTAGTACATGCTAGTGGACATAGTTCATATACATACATACTTCGTTTCTCATTCTTATCAAATAATGTTTAAAACAAAATTATAAACGAGTTAATAATGAACAGCGCGACTGTAACGAAGCTTAAAATGAAAATAACCCCGGGAGGGTGTTGATGAACTGTGGTTATGTTATTATTAGCTGTTGTGTTGGGGCGGATGTCTGGTGCCTCTGTAGATTTATTTGTCCACCTGGTGTCAGACAGTGCATACCGGGGCGTAAGGCGCTAATTGAGTGCGTAGACGCACCAGCATGTACCACACACGCAATAACTATGTAGCGAACATTACCGCGTGAGTGCTAACTGTTGTTTGCGAGTACACAGGTGTTGTTATTAACACGACAGCTCTATTAATCGTATAAATAAACAATAAATAGTAGATATTGTTTGTATGTTTTGTTTGATAGTAGCGGGTCGGACACAAATGAGTAATATGCTGGTAGCGCGCGGTCGTTAGCCTATCGTAGGCTCGTCTTATCACATCCGCTCTACGCGCACTAGGTGTAGGGCTTACTATGAAATTTGTAAACATTGTATTATACATGTCGATCTAGTTTATTACGCCCGCGCATCATAATAATTATGACTTCCTGTTAGTCTTAAAAATCCACAGAAAGTATTTTAGGAGCAATAATGATTCGTTGCGCTGCATTGGTAAACATCGAGGACAATTCTAAACGGTAACAAGCGTTTGAATCTAGGGCGTCAATCAACTGTCCAATGAGGCGATTGGCGACTCTCAATCGTTCTATTGTGAGTGAATTTTGCGACCGTACATACACAAAGTATTATTAAGTATTAGGTACTGTATAACAGCCGTTGCCAACGAGTATCGCATCGCACATAGTATTATGTCAGATACCAGCAGTGACAGATGTGAGTGAGGTCCAGGGACCTATTTAATAAACGTGACAATCCGACAATTTCGTCACTTTTCGACATATAAGTCGAATTGTCGCGACGATGCCGTTTAATAGGTACAGATGACAATTAAGTCTAAATGCGACAGGTACAAACTGACAAAATTGTCAGACTATAAACCCCAGTTTAATAAAGGCGTCAATTGTCAGATTTTACCTGTCAAGTCTAAGAAATTATCTCCGACTTATTTGTCATGGTAATTGACATATTTGTCACACAATATTGAGGTATGCATATGAGAGAACTCCTTGTTGTGTGCTGAAGTTAATGTCCAATTTTACTTGTTAAGAATTCAACGGTAGATTCTAAGCATATTGAGAGAAAAGTTAATTCTTGGTGTGTGGGAAATGTGGGAAGTCGTGCAGTTTGCACCAAATATTCATCTTCACTACTACTGATATTTGTCGACAACGTAATCACCATTGTTTTAGAAATTATTTGTAGATACTACTGCGGAATAGCTTTGACTTAAGTGAGATTACCTGTCGAAAATCTCTGACAAATCGACAAATACGAGTATGTCCTCCACATGTCATGACAATTATGTGTTTAATAAAACAAATTTGACAAGTTTTTCCGGACATTTAGTCACATGTCGCCTGTCAACATAAATTGTTTATTAAACAGAAGTATGTCAAATTGTCACGACAGGTCGATATATCTATAGATTTTCCATTGTGACAAATTTGTCAGTGATAATATTTATTAAACAAAAAAAATTTCAATTTGTCTGATTGTCACCTGTCATTGTCACGTTTATTAAATAGGCCCCGTGTTGTATGGTCGTGTATGCACCTTGATGTTGCCCTTTACTGTGTGCCTATTTTTTGGGGGCTCAGTTTGTATGAAGACGTTTTCCACAATGGTCTCGGGTGTTTGTTCACCTTCACATTGACGGCGCCGGCGCTCACAATCGCCCATTGTGGACGGTGTTCCGGAGCACACGGTTTGTTTTAACTTCCATCGCGGATGTTTGACAGCCGCCGCCAACTCCTCAATGGTGTGCTTATCGCTCATCTTGTATTGACTTTTCCGGCAACTGCAACTACAATAATTTACAATCAAATTAAAAAGCTTTTTTATCCCGAAGTAATTTTCATAGCATGCGCCAAAAAATTAAGTATTATCAAGACCGCGTTGTAAGTATCATGAGTGGTGGTATAGATGTTCACTTATATGCGCATCGTGATCACCACCCCGGTTCATTCCCGGATTGGGCAAACCGTAATTAGGCTTTATTATCAAAAGCGCCTCGTTGGTCTCTCGACTAAATTTGCGTTCGTGAAGTCTGACTCGATTTCCCTGTGCGCAAAAGTATTATTGAATTTTTCTGTTAGTATATTTTCAGCTACAGTAACATGGATTAATTTCCTTTGCGAATTGTGTGAAATTTGATGAATTTAGATAAAATTTCGCACAATCTACTAGGTGTTCAGGTTGATGCAGAGGTTACTATGTGATAATGATTTGTTGCCGAGGCCGACGGCATTGATAAGATATCACCGCCTAGCGTAACCGGCGTTAGCACAGATGCGACGCCGACGTCATGAAGGCCGCGGTCCCCGCCCGCACTCCTCCTGCGTCCCGCCGACGTCCTCACTGATAACAATAACTGCTATTGGCTCATGCTCTCCTAGTACTTTTTCAGACGATTCGTGGTGGAAAGTCATTTTCCTTCTTACGTCAGCCAAGCTGTAAAATTTCAGCAACATGCAAAAAGCTCGATTAGAAATAAAATATAATTTTAACTTGATATAACATCGACAATACAACTGAATAAGAAATGACTGCGCGTGAAATTCTAACATCGATGCTAGCTTTATAAACATGTGAAACAAGATCGTTTTCTGTAAAGTTAACTTACTTTTCAGGTATTAGGTAATATGGGAGTTTCAGTAGGTTAACGACGATTACAATCGTCTACATAACAAATAGTCGTAGCGAGTCGACGCGCGACGCTGCGACGTCACGCTGACATCGCACACGTCGTGTACTCGACGTAACTACTCATGAAACAGCTGTTAGCTACGTTTATTAACGGCCCAGCCTACCACACGCCGAGATACATCGCGAACATATATAATTAGCTCATCTGGATAAGTATCATTACGAATAACTCTTATCATGTAGGTGTATTATTTAATTAATAACGGAACATACACGATTGCGATCGCGTAATGCGATTAAACATAATTAGTCACATACTCGTATTTATTTATCCTACTTTACGTATTTTTCCGTAAAAGATATATAACATATTACCGTTAATTAATGATAACTTCCTGTGTGGCTTACAAGTTTAATTAAAATTATTATAGTTCCATTATTTATAAATGTTTGTAATAACTGAACATAGCGTGTGAATTTCCCACAGACATTAAAGTTCTTAATCTGTGAGATAATAACGGTGGTAGTAGGTCAAGACGTTCTTTTGTTTATTACGATATCTCTAGAGCACTCTGCCAAAAGGCGCGTTGTTAGAGCGCAACAAAGTAAACAGCAGCGGCAGCGAAGCGGCGCGACGCGCTGCGGCTCGGCGCGGTACGGCGCGGCGCGGCACGAGCGATGCAGGCCGCGGGGCGCACGTCACAGATCTGGGTCGCACCTGCAGTGCGGGCCCGCCGCGCGGGTGCGTCGCCCGACACTCGACCTCTTTCGCAAACGGTGCAATGCGTTTATGCTGTTCCGGGACCGCGACGTCGACCTGACAACTTACCAGCTTCCGTTTCACGCGCCCCTGTAATATTTGACACTCACTCGTTTCCTTATTGCTATCCCCATTGTTATTTAGTTTGTGCATGTTTTACTTTCTGTTCCCATGGTCGAACGTTGAATGATCAAAGGTAAAGTTAGTTGATTAGTATGGACAGACTGATATATATTACTCTTCACAGCTTCAATAACTTGCTACTTATATGTAAGTCTAGCTGTCTACGAACTACAAGTACCAACTACCTAAGAGTGATTTTCCTCACACCGCGTTGTTATCATTAATCCATTATCGCGACAATTGAACAAACTTTCCCTAACAAGAACAACACTCTCAGCCTTGAGTTGTTTGGGGCATTCGGGTCAATAACTATTTTGTAAATAAATACAAGATGTTATATAGAACAAGCATAATAAAACGCAACATGCGCATTTGCTTGTCCGTGTGACGGATCATTTCCTCTTCGGGATTTTCTGGTGGAGTTACCGGTGGCCGGTGCTACATGGTCGCACTTATATTTATATTTGCGAGCAATGAATTAGAGATTCGCGATGTATAAACTATAAACATTAAACAATATGAACACATACGCTAGTGCTATTGATGGGATCTATCAGTGTGGGGAGCACGAAGGTTGAATCAATTGCACGCATTACAGAATGGCGCACAGTTCCCCTTCGCCCGCCGCTGCCGCGCACCACCAGCGCGCCGCGCGCCGTCCTCCGCGATTACACGCTATTCCTGCGCCACATCCACACAAGGGGACAGGGGGACTTGTTGCTCCCCTCCCCGCTTAACACTGACAAATACCATCTATCATACGGTATCACAGTCTCGTGCAAATTCTCTTTCATGTCATTTATCTATCATGTAAATAATAGATATGTACAAAATGCCTTGACCTAGTTACGGCCAGCAGTACTTTGTATCACGCCAATCAAAATAAAAGTCATATTTTTATTTCCGCCATGTTTCAATCGAGGTAAATAGGTCACTGCGGTATTGCAGGAAACCATGTAATGAAGTTAACAATCTTTGTGTGGCATTTTATTTGTTGATAACAATTTGTTTTTTTTATACCTGACCCGCCAGCGTATTCGTAGATATTAAACAGTTTCTGCGTATTTTAGGAAACGTAGAATAATGCGAAATGTAACGTTAAACATTTATTGCTCAAACAGGTTTAACACAAACAGATTATAAAAAATAAGAGCTCGTTACGATAGCATAATACAGTTTAAAAATAAATTAATAATGACCTTGTTTATTTTTTGTTTTGAGTCAATGTATGCAGCGATAGCACCGACTATCGATGTTATCTAATCAGTGATAATGGTGATCGGTGATTGCGATCGCGTGTTATTAAACGTTATTAGGTGCGCAATAATCATTGTACATATGTCGATACATACAGTGTAATCACCGGGTATTACACGCGTTCTGCTCACATACAAACACTTTCATCATCACTGACCGAACACTAGGCCGTTACCTGCACGCATGTGGTCTAATGCAAATAATCAGGAGTAAATATAGCGACGCGTATCAGCTCGTGACGACTATGCTCAGCTGACATTCCCATTTCTAGTTCAAATATTTTCTCGTTTGAGAGTTCCAGTAATCCAGTTGTGTGTTCATGCACAGCTGTATTTGTAGAAAACGGGAAGAGAAGCAAAAGGCACGCGCCCTCCAATGTGTACCTAGTTTTAGCGTATGTTGACACGAGGGACCCTCTGTGTATTTGATTTAAAGATAAATAAATTACGTTGAAGCCAAATGTAGTATATCTGCACTGAATTTGCACCAGAATATGCGTGTATTGACCCGTGACGTGGCATGTGTTCAATAAAGTAGGATGGTGCGCGGGAGTGCGGGTGCGGGCGGCGCGCATCTGGGTCGCGACTTGCACAATCCCGCGCACAACGCACGCACAGCCCTCGTCACCGCACTAATGAATGACACACACATATGTGTTGATCACAATCCTATCATTATCGTTAGTATCCTGGGAACTCTCTACTTTATAAATATTATAATCTACACGACATCTACGCTACACGTAGTTATGAGAAACTTGGCGCCGATACGCCATTGTTGATTTGAGCTCTTCCAATGTTCCCATATATGTACTATCGACTTGAGCGACGGCTGACCATTTCAGAAAAAATTTCGCTTTCTCACGTTGACATTAAGTGACTCCGCCCTTAAAGAAAACCCTTGTAAAAAAACTTAAACAAGTGTTGGCCTGCTATGCGATTTTAACCTTAGGAGTGGTCAACCGTCGCTCAAGTCGATAGTAGGTACATTCAAATTGTGTGCCGTTTCTAAGATAGGTACATAATATATGTAATGTGCCGTGCGGACTATACGAATAGATCATTAATCTATAGAAATGTAATTTCGCTGTTGCTCAAATTAAGTTGTTAATTTGGTAATAGTAGCATTGTACAGCAGTTAATTTTGTCAAACGTTTGTTCGATTTGGAGAGATATTGTACCTAATTTACGTTTGATAAAGTAATAGCATTGAACTTTGTACCTACATTATGAATTTAACCGATAAACATGTATTGTTATAGCTTGTATAAAAATTATGAATGATTAAATCAGTTATAAAATATGTTTTAGAGAGATTGCAATATTATCTGATTCTCTCACTTAGCATGTGGTTTTCTTTACCTTACGAAATTCTCATTTCTATTCAAGCATTCATGTCGTATTCTAAAGCAACGTCGGACAAAGAAACCCGGTTGTCTAACAAAATAAAACTATGACTTTCGCCAAAAAATATAGTTGCTAAGAAACGGGGCGACATGAAACTGTGTCATCGGAACGAGTCGACAGCTCTGCCACTCTGGGGTAGATCTACTTAAATTAATTAAAATGCCGGAAACAATTTGATTTAATTCGGACATTTTCTAAAATGTTTAGTTGCATAAAATGGGCAGTATTTAGAAGCGCGAATCCCAAACGCGCGTTATAGTGTTTCGAAAGTTTCAAATGTAGGTATTTGTTTTTTTTTGTGTGGCTTGTTCCTTCCTGTGTTACGTTATGGGATAAGGTTAGGATTAAGGCCAGGATTACAAGGCTTGTATAACCTATACAGCGGGTGTTAAAGAGTATGCAAAAGAAAAACGTGCGGCATAGTTTTCATAGTCCACACGTGTAAAAAGCACAGCTGTTGTTGACTGTAAGGAGTAAATTGATAAACAAGTTACCGTCCGCATTGTGCCGTGTACACTGTACTCGTTGATTCATTGTAAGCGAGCATGCGATCTACCGCGCAAATGCTGAGCGTAGCTAGTCCGAAATACATTGTTCATTTTGCTAATGCTGTCGTTAAACTTTCAAATATTTCCGTGGTGTTACGAAATTGTGTTCTTCCTAGTTCTTGTGTCCCGACTATTATTGCTGTTTAACGACAAATTACCTCATAATCACTACCGGTTAACCGTTCATTCTGTAGGAATAGCCAGTTAGGCACAAATTGGGACTACCAAGTAGTGTAAGGTTCAACCTACGTCATATTATTGACGCAGAACCCTACTAAGGATATTTTATTAACCAATCATACCAGTACCAATCGTGTTCTAAAGATTGGTTATTCATTATTTATCTAAAGCTCGCTCGGTGAAAAAAGTAAAGAGAGTAAACTTAATGAATATCAGTTCGTTCGTTATCTTGTGGGGGGGCCAGTCAGTACAGACTGGCGACACTTCGACCCAGTGGGATCTTTTGTGTCGACTTCCGCAATAACGACTGCCATAGATGTTCATAGCAGCCGGGACCGACAGCTTAACGTGCTCTCCGAGGCACGGAGCAGGCGATAATTGTCAATCAATACGCACATAATTTCGAAAAGTTATATAACTTTCGAAAGTCAGAGGTGCGCGACGTGGGTTCGAACCCGAGACCCTCTGCATTGCAGTCTGTTGGTCTCCCCACTGAGCTATCGCTGCTCTCAGTTCGTTCGTTAATAGCTTTTATAGTTACTGATTGTTATTTTTAAAGGCCTCATCGTAGAAGCAATATTCAAATGATTAATTCCCATGAATAATAGAAGAATTGTATTGCAAACGTTTTAAACATATTTAGTTATATGTTTGTTCTGCATAATTTCAGTCGTTGACAGATACATTACGCAGTTCGCCTACTTTGTGCTCAGTATGGTATAGTATAGTAGTACACATACACAGAGAACATGTTTGTTCACAAGATCTAGCGAACATCAAAGCGCTCTTCGACACATCTGTTTCCTACTAATCCTACTATCTAGTTCATTGGGTTACAGTTACAGCTAAAACAACATACAGTTATACGCATGCAATTCATTCTCTTACACTCGGTGACTCAACAGTTACTCAAAGGACCTTATGACGTAAGTCACAAGATTTATTTCGGTACGTCCTGGGTGCGGGACAAAAAAGTGAGTGGGTACCGTGTAGCCGCCGCGACAGCCGGTTCAGCACACTCATTGGAAAACTATTGGAAGGTCGTTTGGATCGCGATCTCGTCCGACCATGTAGCAGTTGAATAATTATACTGCTAACAATTCCGTTCAATTACACTTATATTATTCCGAAATGAAATAATATTATTAGAATAAAATGAGTGTTTCTTCTTTCTTACAAATAATTAAGGAAAAAGACAGCAAAATTAAGTCATCCTTTGTTGTTTACTTACGTAAAATTATGAATAAAGTTACTGTACTATGGAGGTATACTCTGTTGCATTGTCAAATTAATATTATAAATTTCATCGGGTGTTAGTTCTTTCTGCATTTTAAGAAATAACAAAAATACAATCAAGTATCTGGATGAAACAGGGTACACTTGTTCTCCGAAAAATAATTTAAAACTTACACGAATATATAAATAACTAACAGCATGACTAGCAGCGCTATCTGTTAAAACATGACATTTTCGATATCCCACGGCGAAATTGCAGGTGGCTTGTAAAAATACATTTATCATAAATACTGAAACAGGTTATTTTTAGTATAATATTAATTTTACGTTAATTTATCAACTTTAAAATGAAAAAGGTTATGTTGAAGACAAGTAAGTAATCTTTAAATCTAACTTTTAATGAGCAAATACAGTAAAACAAAAATTAGTCGACATCAATGCAATCGCTCCTTTTGTCCATTCTTCTTAGCGTATCGTTGTTATATATTTGCCGCCCAGAAAGCAGCTATTAATTACCTACTTCGCAAAGCAAGTTTTGATACAATTTGTTTTATTTGGAACTGGATAACGAATTGTCTGTAAATGAAGGTCTAGAAAGTTATAAATTACAATCATAGAGCCGATAGAGCGGAGTGTCAAGCTTGACTCATGGTTTTAATTCTTTCCGCTGTACAATTTATGACATCGAGTAATATGAGCTCAAAGCAAATGAAATGAAACATTAAGTGTTCTGTAACTTTTATTTTTCTTTGTATTGTATCGCAATAGAAAATAATCTCTTTATCGCGGGGTGCTTAACAAATTCGCGTCACAGACACTCCCTGTACTATCTGTATCACGTAATATGTATGATCTATTACATAGAGGGAGGGGAAGCAGTGATCACGTGTTTGTAGCACTTAATCAATATGTATATATACTGAATATAACATAATATATCTAATATAGATACCTAGTCATGCGGCGATAATGAACCAGTACCAGACCAACACATCTAGTAAGGATTCTGGTAGTGGCGAACTAGTGACCACAAAAGGAATTGCGCCAGCTGTGCTGATAATGATTGGAACGTTTAGATATGCTATTGTTTATTAGTTTACAACATGTTCTTAACATACTTACATGCAATTAATAATAACCTACTACGCCTTCAGCGCGGCACAGGATCGCGTAGAATGCAGCCCACTTGGCAAACACTACTGCTGAAATCTATCCACAGGTCATTACTCACACCTTTGTGTAAGCGCTTCTTCGTGCATTTTGTGAATACGAGGCTGATAAAACTGCTTTCCCTCGGTATTATCATTATCTAATCGTGTGTTTTGTGCTTATAAAAGGTTTAGTCATACTAGTCATAAAATGAAAATGATAAAAAAGGACATGTTTCTAATTGTAGTTCAAATACACAGGTGTGCAGCTGACTACGATAGTATTACGTCATCACATACCTGACCAGTTTCCATTCTTGTAGGTAGTTCTCTGCTGAAACAAAGGCAGTTATGGGAAAATTATGGTTAAAAGAGCTAACAATATGCATGTCGTATTCACGTGCCGCGAAAGTTGACTCATAAAAGAGGAAAGTCACCGACTTGGCGAATATGGGACAACTTTATGAACCCTATTGCCTTTTCTAATTAATTACCGGATAAATTATAGCTGAGTACTTCATAGAATCGTTATGACTACGCAGTACACTTACTCATACTCAACTTTCTAGTAATTGGTGGTTGTTGATGATTTATCTACTTCTTATATCTAAATAAATTATCTTTTAGATAAGAAGAACAACACCACATTAAAAATCAAGTAATAGGTACATTTTGGGCTATACTGTCATGAGTCATGACGTGTGTTCTGTGGTTTGAATTATTTTACCATTCGATATTCGATCAATTTTAAACAAATATGTAGGTACCTATATGGTTAATTTATCAAAATTAATCTTCCCGTGTTTACAGAATGACAATTTCAAAATGTATACTAACTCCCGTATGGTCTAGTGGCTAGGATACCTGGCTTTCACCCAGGAGGCTCGGGTTCGATTCCCGGTACGGGAAAGATCTTTTTGCTGTTTGTTTTAATTTTGTCATAATATTGTTTATATTATTATAAGAGATTTCCGACAATTAGTTAATTACTTGGAAGCATTGTTTATTAGAGCGGATTGTGGTTACACGAGTGTGACGGGCGCGGTGGCGGCGCGCGCAGCGGTGACGCCTGTTAACGTGACGTGACGTCAACGAGCGATTACCTCGAACATCTGTAACGTTTCAGTACCTACATTACAGGCTTACTTTTGCTCTCGAGACCACACCGGCACACGCATAATATAGCACTTAGCATAATACAGCATTGTCTATGTACATATTACATTTATATGTGTAAATATCTACAGAAAGAAATGTGGTTTATGAATAGTAAGCATCATAGTTTGAAAGAAAATTGTGGATTAAGAATGAAGACAACTTATTGAAATAATTACCTAAAATTAACAATAACTGCAACATTGTTGTTTTTGATATTGAATTTAAGAATAAACGTACATAAAGGTACATACATACTTTTTTATTTAAATACGACTACTTTGGCCCTAGGTATAATTCACCAACATTCAAACGGACACTAAGAACACCATGACTCGGAACAACTATTAGAAGATCACACAATTTTTTATCCCGTGTAGGATTCGAATCCACATTTAAATGGTAGATTTAAATGTGGATTCGAATCCTACACGTATAAATAAGTAAGAAAAGGAAAATAAGTTATGATATGGCACATACTTCTACTGAAATAACTTAGGTTTTTGAAAACTTCTTAATAGATTATACCACTGTTTGCTAACATTCACGGATCAATATTTTATTGTAAAATATCGAACATAAATTAAAAAATAAAAACGCAATATTATTTTGTTATGTTCATTTTTTATATTTATGATAATAAAACTAAAGGTTTCAGGCACAATTTTAATTTGAACAAAATATAATATTGTCTTCTGTTTACGCGAATGTTATTCATTGAAATTAAACTACTATATACGGATAAACAACGCTAATGCTAAATAAACAACGCGATAAAATCCGTATATAGTAGTTTAATTTCATTGAACAAAATATGCATATTACATATTATGAACTTAATTAAGATGGTGAAATATCACCACCTAACTATGTATTTCAAAGAATTAAGAGGTATCGGGAGGACATAGACATTGCTGAACAGTTAGACAACTTTAAGAAAGAAATGATGTCTACTTTCCTAACAAAACAAATGAGTGAATCCCAACAATTCTCTGAAACACTGAGAGAAATTCAACAAACGAACTTTAACATAGAATGCTCAGTCACTTTCCTCATGTCTCAGAGCCAAGATCTAGAAAATAAAATATCTCAATTAGAAAGCCAGGGGAAATAAGATAAGGAAAACATCGCGCTTTTAGAGAAAATATAGAAGATATGGAAACAAGTAGTCGTAAAACCAATTTTGTATTAAAAAAATGTTCCGAAAGCTTCCGGTGAGTCTAAGCAGGACTTAATTGGTACGGTTATGTGTCTTACCCAGAATGTAGACTGCCCCATAGCCAAGTACGATATTAAAGACATTTATATAGAGCGTGGAAAACCCAACGACAACACGAGTACACCAATCATTGTAGAAACTGGTTCCACTCTTTTTAAAAACTAAATACTGAAACCTGGCAAGACATTTAACATTAAACACAAATCCAAGCTCTGATGTAAGATCTTGGCCTGAAGACACAAACAGATACACCTATTTTCTTATTTCAAAATAGGTGTATCTGTTTGTTATCACTTAACTAATAAGGGATCACGCCTATATTTCCTTGCTCGAAATCTAGCAAAATCAGGATCGTATAAATATTGCTGGACCGCTTATGGTAAGGTTTATATCAGGAATGATGACCACGATACAATAATAACTTTAATAAGTAAAGCACAAATTCATCAACTTACGGCTAAAGCATGACTAGGATATAACATTTAATATTTCTGCCTACAATTTATATCTATATGCACTGAAATTACATTGTTATTAGCTTATTATTATATTGTTATTTGTTATTTATCAGTTGAAATTCTGTCATACCTGCCACTAATTGTCATAAGTTTTCGCACATTGTTAATTTTTTAAATCTTGCTTCAACAATACAATTACCCTATTATTGTCCTGTACATTTAAAATCGAATATCTTTATAGACACCTTCACGTACAAACCCTACACTGAACAAATCAACCCCATTATACACACATGCCTTATATTTAGATTGCATGAGTCTCTCACTTATACATTATTTACTCAAACATTCAATTTCAAACCTTATACTTTCGTGACCTTTAATAACACAAACACTTACAAAATTCACATAACGGTAAATATCTCTATTAATACAATAATACAAAATCAACTAAACTCATTCATATTTTACTCGACTATAAAACTAACCTCCTGTGCCCTTATACATTATATTAGTGATATAATTCATGTATACAACTACCGTAAAACAACTACTATTCTATCTCTAAAACATAATGAGTGAAACATTACAAACAGTGAAAGAAATAGACTTTATTAAAGTCTCTAGTTCAATGGAATGTGATTGCTCGCATCTTACTGACCACATTGCTGTAAAGAAAAATTATACTGTAACTTCGATAATTTTGCTGTAATGTTATCCATTCTTAAATTCGAACTCGATGTATTAATTTTAACTGAGTTTAGATTATGCATTAATAAGCCCATACCGCAATTCAATAATTATAATTCCTATTGAACAACACGGCAAATGAACCAAAACGATGGGGTTGGTGTATATGTAAAAAATACACTTAAACCAAAAATTCAAGAAATACAACTGTCACAGGCGTCTTACCTTCAGATGGATATCCTAAATAATGTCGTCCTAGGTATATATCGCTCTCCCTCAAACACAAACATTGATAGTTTTATTGACTCACTCAGCACACACTTAGATACAATAGCCCCACAAAATAATATTTTATTAGCTGGAGATATTAACATTAATATTAGGCCCAAAGAAACAGAAGCGCCTCATAAAAACAAAAACCGACTTCACTATCTTAACATGTTGTCGACTTATGGTATATTATCTGGTCATCTATTACCGACTAGAGAATGGAACTGCCTGGATCACTTTATGCTGAATATTAATAGAAAGAAGACGTCTGTATCTATATATCCGTATAAAATTATCATTATACTACACTTTTGTCACTGTCCAAAATAAAAATAAATAATTTTTGACGAAAATTACCACTACTATACATTACGAACGGTTTATTCTCAACGAGTCACCCTGGATCGTGTCACCCCGCGACTGGTTGAGAAAAATATTCGCATCGAGTTACAGTGTGATTTGATACGAGTTTTTATTCTCAATTAGTAACGCTGGTTCGTGAATAGTGTCAAAGCTCGAAAGAAAAATTTTTTTTACTTTTTTGTTACGATCCTAATTTACTTATCAACCTTCTCATATAGAAACTAATTAACGCGATAGAAACAAACTCTACTACTACAAAAGTTCCAAATAGCAAACGCATAATAAAGCCATGAATTACTCCAAGTATATTCAGATGTACCTATTCAAAACCTAAGTTTCTAAATTAATTTAACACAATTATGTACCAACTCTGTAACAAGCATTCTATCTATGGAAGCGCGGAGCCTCCTAATACAGGCATTGTTTGCTTAAAAGGAAGCTCTAATCACAAACATTATTATACACATTTTTGGTAACGAAATAAATATTTTGCGTTTGTATATGGTATATATTGTTAAACTAAAGGTTTTAGTCACAGTTTTAATTTGAACAAAATATGCATATTTCATAATATGAATTCAATTAATTATATGGTATAATAGGTCGCACAATTTTTTTACCCTAGCTCTCTGTGGGGTTTCGAGCTATATAAACATTAATTGACGGACAGCTTTGTCGTTGTTAACGTATGAGATAAATCGACAAAAAACTTCATGAGCTTAATGAAATAACTAGCCAAGCTAGCTGAGCCGGCGGCGGCGCGCCGTCGCGGGAAAGGGGAACATCGTCACTAAATGCCGTTAAGCACCACACCATTAAATTGCTCGCACCATCACATCAACTGTACCTTGTAATCGAGAAACTCGCTCGTGGCTTTGCCTGGTGTATTATGCTACTGAATATAGATAACTTGATACTGGGAGCAGACTAGGATTCTTGAAGAGAAGATTTAAATCCTGTAGACTTTATAAATTTTTATTCTCGTTGATTTATATATCAGGAATCTGGAATACGGATACGTTATAACATGCAAGTAAAATTAATTATTTGGAGGATGAGTAATTGAATCGTAACATGTTTCGCAGTTAGTAACGCGTCCGCACGTGAGGGCGCGCCCGCGCGCAGGCATCCCGCTCGTCGGCGGCGGCGCGACATTTTCCGCTCGCACACATCTCCTGATTATATCTCCATCCCGTGTTATCGACACGTTTATTTATTTACTGCTTGATATCGGGGAGTGTTACGAAATCACCTTTGCTTCGGCGCTCCCAACAAATTTCAGCGTTTTAATATTTACATCGCACTTTATCGATATTTTGCTGAGAAGCGACAGACTGCTTACTATCTCGAGATTCCTGATACACTCATGTGTAGTATTTGTTTCTTGAGGAGAGTGGATCTCCAAGAGCGATATTGACTTTTTACTATTTATACATTTATCCCTTGCTCTACTCTGAGGATCGGTTGGCAGATGATTAATTTTATGACCCGGATCAAATTCATTGTTTCTTCTATTTTGTGTTTTGACTATTGGTACATAAAACAATTAAATTGCTTTTTTACGACCAATTAATTATACTTGATGATGCATCATCAGAATAGGTGTAGTATCACACTAATTAATGTTGGAAATATTGTAACGTCATCCGAACTTATATGCAGTATAATGCAAGCACCTTACTCGTGTAGTCCTTGGCTCGAAGACAGTTAAGATACCTATTAGCAATATCCTGGGCGTCTGCCCACGTACTGACATCACAACTTGTAATTTGCACAGAGGTAAATATGCACCTCGTAGTAGGATTCTTCAGTCAATATGTCACAAACTATCAGTACATGCTTGGTCATTCTGAAAACCAGTGTTAAGCAATCGCAGACGTCGTTGTGAGTTGTAACTGCTGACTGAGAATAGTCCATTATCACGATGATTCTTAAGATTTTATAGAGGATGTGGAGTAATTATACAATATGAGAACGTGTACTCTACAGTAAGTAATAATGAATACCAATTCACGGATGTTAGAAAGCGGGTGTAGAGTGTGTGATTTTTCCCTGTTTGTAACAATTGTGTCGTAACAGTACCGGCATGGCGCGGGCGGGCGACATGCACGTATGCTAATAACTAACTAGAACATTGCACGCACCGCCACCGTTCAAACTGTAGCAATAATCCAATCATGTTCATATGAATATGTGTTCACATAGCAAATAACGTCCATTCAAAACATTGACTGCCTCATTGGTCCCGCGATATAAACTTGGCGCTAGTTTTCGGTTGATATATCAGAGTATAATGTTTTATTATAAATCGCAACTTGACGATAATCAGACATAAAGCGTATCAAAAATCTATTTTGACCTATTAACTCAGATTTTTCACTATATCTGGAATATTAAGACTTGACAGATTAATAGAATATGTTACAAACATTAGCAACTCACTATAATCCTTGATTTTAAGATGTAATAATTTCCAGACATTTGGTTGACCTCTATCTATGATCTATGCATTTCACTTGAAACTTATTTTAATCTTTTAATTCTAGAATTGATAAGTTAAGCGATAAATATGAACTCTTTCATGTTTTTTTTAGACATAGTCGGTTATATTGGCGTAGTTATCTTAAATTTTATGATAAGTTAAAATCATTGTCAGGTTAAGAGTTATCAGCATATCTGACGCTATAACTGGTCAGTTTTGTTAACGTTATATTTGATATTGGCACTCGTGATATCTGAAGTGATGACGCCGTATAGATACTCTATGTCGTTTGTTACTCGTGTACGTCACAAATAAAACTGAAAGAGATAGTATTATCGTGTAAAATACCTGATAAATCATCTTGATTTATGAGGTATTTTGGCATTTGGTATTTTGGCGTTCGAAAGCCAAAATCAATAAAATAGTAAACATTAGATATGTTGTAAGCATCCACTTACTAGCTGCCTTGACTCTACTGACTATATCTAATCAATACACAAGCTAGCGGTCTCGATATGTGAAGATTTACGGCGGGGTTAACACGTGTCGTCGAACAGCCCCCGAAAACACGCCTGTTGAGGATTCCACTAGTAGTCGTATAACATAATGTAATAGCTTGTCGTCACGCTATCGACAACGCAGCCTATCTACCGAGCGTCGACCTCCGACCTCGTACCAATACAGATCAATGGCTTCCTACACTACTTATCAACAGTCAGTTTTTGTGAGATATCGCACGAACTCGCCAGTCGCGGGCTGACACGGAACACGAGACTTATCGTTGTGTATGCAGTATGCTTCAAGTGTTTGTGCGAATGCTCCGACCTTTTAAGGAGCTTCGAGTTGCAACGAGCACGCGACACTGCGCGCCCTCTGACAACCGGCTTTCTCAGATTATAATATTTGAATCCGCCAAGTGCAATAAGCACTTGAAACGAAACATGTCACAATGAGTTAAAATACTGTATACGACAACGGAAACTGAGGTGCTCTAATGCTAGTTTATCGCTGCTGGTTAGCGAATAGAGAATGCGTACCCGTGCCTTAGTTAAAAAAAGTTATTGCCTATCTCAATTCCATTCCCACCGAGCGAGATGCATTAATACCAATTCAAGTTTACATTTCAAGAGATGTTAGTTATGGTGTGGTAGTTATAATAAAATATCTTCAATTCTATGTATTGGTGAGTTTCTTGGTGTCATGTGAAAGTAGTACGCAATGAACTGGTGCAATTAAACTTGACACGCATCTACAATCTACACGTGCCGCTGCGGCCGCCGCTGTACCGCGCCGACGATTTCTACCTAACTATTATATTTATTGGAACGTCTACTTCGGACCCACCAAACAGCACTTGTTTACTTCTTTATCATATAATTGTTGTCGTACGTACAAACATTAGGTAGCTAAGTAAATAAAGAAACGGACTAAGTAGTCGTGTAGGTACTCGTGTTACTTATAGCGTCACGTCGTTGTCGTCGTTATATCAAACTTGCTCTACGCTGATATTACCGACTTCGCAAAAAGCTAATGACCTAGAACAACTATCTAACGCTAGGTGGTTTACCTTCGAAACGTAGCGAGTGCACACACACATGTACACGATTGATTACACACCGGCCGGACCCTGTAATAAAGTTCACCCAAAAGTATTTGTACAAAGTAAGCGTGTAGAGAGGCAAGTTCGCGAGCCATTGGCTCGTGCGTCTCGAGGGACCGAGCCGGAGTCCGGACCCTTTTTTACTTTGATCGCACATCATTGAGTTTTTATAACACCTCTACCTGATAGGTGCAATGAAACAACGCGATGTATTATATGCGCTTATACGTATGTATACACATACACTAGATGTGCCCGCGGTTTCACCCGCGTTTATAGTTACTGCGCCGCTCCCGCGGGTCGTAGCGTGATGTTATATAGCCTTTAGCCTTTCTAGATAAATAGGATATCCAACACTAAAATAATTTTTCAATTCCAACCAGTAGATCTTGAGATTAGCGCGTTCAACCAAACAAACTCTTCAGCTTTATAAAATTAGTATAGATACATGGGAAACGTACTAAATAGTATTTGTTAAGAAATTCAAAAGGTACCTATAATATTAAATGTAATAATTTGAATATATTCTAATATGTATTAAATACGTATGAGGATGTAATTATAGGTACATATACATTTAAATATAGAAAATGCTTTATTTATATGTATTATGTATGTAAGTATATAACAATGATATTATGTACCAATTTAAGTTGAATTAATGATTATTATTATTACTAAAAAAAGAAAAAATTTATAAATGTACATAAGAAACACGAATACTAGTAATTTAAAACCAAATTGCTTCTAATAGTCTCATAAAAGTAATACGTGTCATATTAATAATCATTCTTTTTGTTAATTATAATAACAATAATATTTTTTTTAGGTGTCATAGGTACACCTAAGTAATTTTTTCGTCGCAGTAATTAGTTAAATAATTCAAATGCATGAATGACGTCATTAGTTATTATTCGTGTAACGGCTTTATGACGAGTGCGCTCGACTGGTGATGATTCAGTTACAGTCTTAGGAGTACTTAACAAAAATATCGATGACACTCGCCCAAACTTAGGCTCTTAGTTACGTCAAATACGTAATTTTACTTATTGTTAATATCTACCCTTCTCAGCCGAAAGGCAATTGACAATAAATAAAATAGTGATAAGTAAAATAAAGGAGCCCCTTTATAACTTTTATAATTATGTGATTTACGAACAAACTTACCTATAACTTAAGCTTTTCGTTCAATACCTCGCTAGAACATCTGTTACTCTAATATTTCACACAAATCGATGCAATCATTCTACTGCTCGACGTGTGTGTCAGGGCGAATGTCTGTCACCGTCTCATTAACCACTATGGAATGTTTATGTAGAAGCAACAAGAATATTTTCTAATAATATTTTCTTTTTGTTTCAGGTGAGGAAACGTGTTGTCAAAACAAGGTTGATGTAGACCACTGTGCGGTGAGTGACGCAAAACTAACCGTGGAAACACGACTGCTTGACTCATGAATGAGTTTTGGTTCCCAAGCAGCATTTAAGCGAGTAAAGATGGACATTCCGTAAAGACTGAGTCATGGCATTCCAACTGTTAGGCTACTTTGCCCGAGTATTTCTATAAGGTAAACGCGAATATGGACGAATTTCACAATAGGTGCCAGCCTATACTGTAAAATTTCTCAGTCTTAAGAATTTTAAGTACACAAAGAAATCGTGGCTCGTCCCGAGAAATTGTTACCCAACACTCGGCGCCGGCAGCGATGTGGCTAACTTGGACACTTGATAGTCCTTCTGAGAAGTGAGCCTGCGATAGCGATGCTACATAACACCCAGCATAACGAGACCTACGTTGCTTCCTAACAACTAACCGATCCCGTCTGCAGCTACTGTGTTGGCAAGAGACGGGGTAGATCGTCACAAACTAGCGGTAATGACCGCGCACAATTGTTATTATGCCTATTTATTCGCTACATGGCTCGTCAGTGTGCACGTGCATGCGCTCGATGCGATTTGTTATGGATATGATAACAATACATGTGGTCAAATTAATACATTACTGAGAAGTGAGAACTAATGATGCATTATGTACAACCCGTTGACGATTCAATTCGGAGCAATATTGCTAAAACTAGTATTGTTAGTAGACTGGGAAAACGAAGACTCGATGGCGATAGATTTTATTGATAACGATAATACGATGTGTTGAAGTTATTTGCATTTATTTAGAACCTATTTGATAGAATATTTAGAATGACAACGTCGAGATGTTGGTATTTTTATTGATTTTGATTCTTATTCATTTGAAGAGCTATTCTATCAACAAAAGCTTATTACTTTGCTTTTATAGCGTCATTTACTTACAGCTATCCAATTTTGTGTTAAATCGTAAAGCGATTGTTGGTAGGTAGGTACTTTCGTATTTATACTAAGTATATTGCATGTATAAAACAATACGCCAGTTGTATGGTTCAGTACTGTGTATGTGTTCAGTGTGGGCTTTACAAACATCGGCGTAAACCACACAAAGAACCTGGGAAACTGAGAACCCAGGCTGGGTAGAATTATCTTTAGATACTTACATTTTATTAGCACATTCGTAACAAGTTCAATTATGACTAAAGCCAGTGCCCAGTGGTACAGACATTTTTATTTTATTTATTTATTTTATTATTATTTTATTAAAACTCATTTATAATACCTTTACAGGATATCCTAAAACGATATTAGATTAGGCTAGAAGTTTAACATATCGTTAAATTTCTAGCCATAAGACTTTATTATTTACCAATAGCGAGACATAAAGGGGATATTGTACCGGTGTTGGTTTAATTGAGTGCCATACGGCTGCTACACTGAGGAAATTAGACTCGTATATAATTGTACTGCAGCACATTTGCATACGCGTCGGACGTTATAGACCCACTATGCAGGTTCGTGCGCCAGGCGACGCCTTTTATTGTAAACAGACACGTTTATTTATATTGTGCCATTCAATACACATGCTTAAAAAATACTACTATAATCTTTATTTAGGAATGATAGCTATATCTATTTAGAGTTGATAAACGGGAAAAATATTTTAACCCATGCCGCGACGTCTCTATAAAAACAAATCTAAAAATATTACAGCGAAGTGGTAAGGATGATAGCGACTGTAAAAGATTACTTGGATACGATTGGACTAAAAACACTGCCCACAAAAAATGGATAGAAAGGATAGTATATCCTTCATCCATGAAGGATATACGATTTCATTCGTCTCACATCTCTCATCCTTTAATGACTCATAGTTACGTTTTCTGATCGCGCATCTTCGTCTTCATATTAAAGCAGCACAACGGACGCCAATCGTTGGCGAAACATATCGCACTCTTAATAAAACAGGGACTTATCTGATTAAGATTAAGCAAATTTAAACTCTGTTGCAATTACTTGACATGAGTATAATATTTAAATTTATAGTCATACAAATAGAGTTAAAATTACCTTATTTCCAAATTTTGAGTTATGTCGCTGTTTTATTAAGAGTGCGATATGTAGATCTTAATATTGTATACCTACCATCTTACTATGTACCTATGTTTTACAAAAATAAATTATTATGATTATAAGTTCGTCATAGGGCTGAAATGTTGTTTTTCGTTATAAAAGGCATACTGTTTGGTTTACTTGAAAGCTTGACATACTCATCTTGAATGCGTCACTACGATTATGCATCGACATGCCCAGTTATGACGTCGCTGATTCACCTTCATTGATTCCACCGATTCGATAACAATCGCCTAAGAATATCTGCCAAGTATTCTGATAATAGTTCTGATTACATATTGAGCCACCGTTTCAATGAGCTATGTAAACTTGACCAGTCTTTGTAGATGTATGAACTAAATAGACGTAGTTCTCAGTCATAGGTCTTTATAGTTTGACATCTTAATGACAGTATTTTGACACCCAGGTAGTAGCCCACACGAGTGTCAAATGGAGTGAAATATTTAGTGATCATTAAGTCAGTAAATACACTATCAACACACTTGAATTAAAATTATTCCATCGTGCGTGGTCTATTCATATTTATAAGTGTTTAACATTCTCCGATAAAATAATTAGCCCATGATTAAATAGTTTGCGTCATTTTATGTCTTATACATATATTTGCCATTTAAGGACCGGTTTAACAGTTTATTTGTCTATTATCATTGAAGCTTTGTACATTGTCTAAACGGTTACATTCATGTTTTAGGCAAGGCAACAACACGGCCGTTATTTATGTGTTTGATTTGCATTAAACTGCTATAATTATGTAAGAGCGTAGTTCTACGTTATATCTGTTGCTATCCCGAGTACTGTGCGAGGCCCAGTGCCCGTGTGTTGTGTTGCGCCTGTGAGCGCGTGGCAGGCGGCTACTATCGATCGGCTGCACCGGCACTCCGCTCACAAAGGGCTCCTGGATATCTTCCCCCCTCCCCCTCGCCTCGCGGCACGCCCCGCCCGTCTCCCGCGGCGCGCGCCGACAGGGATGTCCTTATTGTTGCCAGCATTGGCTGTTGTTGCTGCTACAGTTTTGTCACTTGACAGCTAACTTTACATGTCGAGTCGAGGGCACGTTATGCACACGTGTATAATGTGTAGCGTTTACCTTTGTCTCTTATGTGCAGCATCAACTGAATGACATGTCAGCGTTTAAGGATCTCTATGTTGTTATCAAGGGTCTTATTCGTTACTTATCTTTTTTCCATACAATTTGCCGCTTCTTTGTTACAAATACAGCCTTAATTAACCGTCGCGTCCTCCACAACACCGCACAGGACCCCACTCGCCCGGCAACAGGTACCTACACAGTACGAATTTGAACGCAGTTCATTGACCCGTGATTTGGTCGCCATATCCCCATAGGCATAGGCTACTTGCAAAATTGATCAATCTAGCCAGTTATACGTGCGTTATGGTATCAGTCAAATTTATAAACATGACGAAAGATTGAGTTGAGATTATATTAGGAAAAACAATATTTTCATCAAAATATTTATGATAATATGATTCAGTACGTGAAATATAATCAACAATTTCGAATAGATATGTAAGTCCCGTATGGTCTAGTGGCTAGGATACCTGGCTTTCACCCAGGAGGCTCGGGTTCGATTCCCGGTACGGGAAGATTGTTTTTGTACTTTTTGTTGCTTTAGTTAAAGTGCTGATAAAAAGATAACTAATCTGCGTTATTTGTTTACGTAACCTTACTAATTTATATTGTTGTTTTTATTAAATAAGTGGATACTGCGAAATCAATCAGAGTGTAAGATATTGAAGTTTGACTTGTGTTATTTAAAATAAGAAAATATATATTTTGCTCGTTTGAAGTAACTTGTTGGTCGTTGAGCAGAGAGTGATCGCCTGAGGAGGTGTAGAGTGCGGCCGAGTAGGCTGTTTGAACAATATCTCGATAGTAATGAGCGGCTCGCACTCGTCGAGGCACTCCCGCACTCCCACTCAGTCCCACTCGGTCCCACTCCCACCCGACACACCGCGACCCGCACTTACGGACTCTTCAGTCTTTCTTATTATACATTTTTAAATGAGACTTGTAAGCAAAAAGCCTCACTCAAATTATTTTTGCCTTTGTCCTGTCTCTGCGAACAAAACGGCTTAAGACTTCGTTATTTTAGAGGTGATAAAAATATTATTGTTGTAATATCGGTAGTTGTAGACTATTAAACAAGTGTAAAAGCGAATAATTAAATGAATCGCATGGTCGTTACCTCACCGTTCATGTTATAACTAACCTCACTTAACTCAAGGTTTCCCAAATTATAATCACTCAATGGATGGTTTTGAAATATATTGACGACTATAATTCTATAGAATTGTAGTTTTTTTACATAAACACGGAAAACTACCAATTGTAAAACCCGGATATGATGTTTAGTATGAAGGATAAAACATTTTACAGATGCAGCTCAACGCACGTATTGTCTAAACAAAGTATATTTTAAACTAAAACTATTTGGCAGTTGTACATGACTCATTCCTATGCTGGTATTTTGGGACCATTATCAATGTTTAGACGACTATCGATTGACCTTTACCGAGACAGGTTTATTTATGGCTTGTTATTTAAAATATCTATTTCTTTATCGAATCGTATTCGATAGTTTCTATCTTACAAAACAAATTTTATAAAAATACATGCTTCTTTCAGATCAGTGTGTCGTTAACATAATTATGTATGGCTAAGTGTGCTTGTAACAAATAGGTAACTCATTATGGAAGCCATAAGTCGGTTAAAGTATCAAGTATTAGTTTACGAATAAGATTCGCTTTCGCTGAGGTGGTTGACACATTTTATCTTAAACCGAAAAATGTTCATGGTTTTTGCGATGAGATACCAAAGCTGAGCATGTTAATGAATATTTATGACAGAGCCCACGCCCATTGTAAGACAATGGTCACTAGAAATAGCATAAGTTAGTGCTGCGGCAATGAAAGATAACGTTCTTTACGGTTTAGCCACTTTAGTCGCCGCGCGCCGCGCGCCAGCTTGCACAGAAGCAAGTTACTTAACCTTTAACGGGACTTACAAATCAATTCCTTTGTAGAATTAATTTCTCCAATACATCAGAGCTTTCATCTGAATTGGAATTATCACGTTATGCACGGTCGTTGAGATGATGTTCGGTCCGTAGTGATGACGCGTGTAACGGTACAGTGCAGCATTCAGTTAGACTCACGCGTCTGATGCGTGTGTAATTCGGATCAAGGCGACCATTACAGTAATAACATCGCAATTTGATCGAATTACCGACGAGTACCGTACGGCGTATGTTATATGCACCGCACTTATCGCCTGCGTCGAGCGAACGCTCCTACAACAACAAAGAGTTGTTGCAAGTGTTGTCAGACGAATATAGCCGGTTCAAGAGCTCGGCTCGGGTTTCGGTCATGTTTTATTAGCTTTCCCCGACTGCCGCGTGGAAATAGAAACGTGAGCAACAACGTGAAGCTGGAAATGTTTCACTCGCGCACAAAACCTTTGTCTGAAAATTGTTTGTTGCGTTTTTAGCTATTTTAAAAGTGTCTTTTCTATTGATCTAATATCATTAGACGTTGTCTGTATCGTTCTAAAGAACAGACATTGGTGTAAGTATAACAATAACATTTTGTCTGAGTTTATGGTGTCTCTATATATCCTGGGTAACATAACAGTCGATCTTAAGATAGACGCTAACGTTTGATTTGAGCTTCTACTCAAACCACCACACGGTGTGGCAGTTTAGTCGTTGCTGTACAACAATACATTGTGTACCAACTTTAACGTGGCTATGAACTAATACACAATTATTATTTTTAAGATTCCACTAATAAGCATGTAATCACAGAGCATTAGCATACTATTAAATGTGTATATCATAGAGTTAATTACGCGTTACGGCATAGGCAATATCGTGTTGCCCCCAGTGCATCGTTTCCCGCGGGCAGTAGAGCGCAGCGCGTGCGCACGGCCAAGGTCCCCTAAATCATCCACACACACACACACACACACATATCATGTCATGTACTGCTGTTGTTGCACGCATGCGTGTAATTATACAGCTTTTGTGAACTTGAAATACTTAGTTTTTTGTTTAAGCATTTGCTATTGTTTCGGTAACGCCTGAAACAATACGAGAATACTGTTATTTTGTGATGCTGACCCTCAGATAACGTTTTTGAGATTGTGTTCAGCGTGACATCATGTCAAGCTGATAAAAATGGATATTAATAAACAAATGTATTATTAACTTGTAAAGTATGTATGTCAATAAAAACTTAAGCGCAAGTCGATTGTCAGATATTTTATGTTCTGTGCCTGACCTTATAGTTAAGGAAACGTAGCGTCAAGAGTTTTAAGGAATCAATAATTAGGACGTCATGCAATGCTTTAATTGCTGTAATTTGAAAGGCCTTGATTTTTTGCGGCTACTACGCATTTATTAATAGCCAAAATTACATTGCTTAACACACATAAGGTGCTTCAATTAATCATACATCTATATGTATGATTAATTGAAGCACCTTATGTAAGAAAAGAAAATTTGTTTAGGGCTTTTTAGAGTCCGAAAAAGCTCTTATACAACAGCTTTGTCCGTCCATCTGTCCGTTATTAACTTCCAACTCAAGAACCGTAAGAGCTAGTTATTATATTAATAACTAGCTGTTCCACGCAGCTTCGCCTGCGTTTATACGACAATTATATGTATACTGCTATGCTCCAGTGATGCGGTGCGTGTTGTTGTTATACAATATTATCTTTCCACATTGACTGCCTCGAAGTGCGGTAGTGAGTACGACTGCCGTGCATGAGGATTCTGGTGCCAATCCCGGGTGGGAGACCAACAAAAAGATAATGAGTTTTCTGTCAAAAATATTAAATAGTAACCTGGAGTTAGGATATTGGCGGTATTGCCGACCTTGTGCCTCGGAAAGCACGTAAAGCCAATGGTTCTGCGCGTGATCTCTCTCCGGTCGTGTCGGATGGCCGTCCCATCGGATTATGGGGTTAAAGAATATAGAGTGCAAATGTGTTTGCGCTTACACTTGTGCCTGATCATATTTTTTACGTAGATGGCTAGTATCTTTTAACATTGACAGAAGTGCCGAAATTTAGTCTGGAGCGCCTTATCTTTCCACAATACACCAACCACCAAATCAAAATAGGAAATTCAAATCGGTCTGGTAGTTATGGGAAAAGCGCGTTCTATTAAAATCAGACAAGCAAACAAAAACTATCTCTTTAGCTTTATTTTCTCTCCATCTATACTAAATAGACATAGAGATATAACGTTTTAAAATTATTTATTTTTCTAAGATTACCATAAGATTACAAATTACTTACAAGGAGAAATAAATTATTATTAATCAAAGTACAAATTCTTTGATGTTCATGAAAGCGCGTACCATTGACGGTATTCTTAAAAAATATCAAACCATTGCCAGACAGGTATGTCGGTAAATCTACACACTTTTTTGACATACATGTTTTAAGTTAATATTATTGTAGGTAATACATTAATTATTTACTTTCTAGTTATGTCTTTGAATATGTGTTATTTTAATAATCTATTATAATATATGACAATAATGACGTACGTAGAACTATATTTTATATTTTTAGGCAAAGGGTTATAAATCTGTGGTACAAGATACAGTTTTCCATAGTTATATTGCCGATTTAAAATTAAATGAAATGGAGCATTTTTAAAATTATTTTAAAAGTAATTTTATTACTTACAGATATATCTATCGTAATATTATTGATATAAGTTAAATCCAAACGTCAGGGCAATGGTTCATTCAGAAGCCCGCTTCGCAGTTTCCTATAACATACCATTTAAGCTGTTTAAACCGGTATTATATCAAAAATGTTTTACATCATGTACCAATACACTTCTTTATTCGGTTGCCTTGAGTCGCATCAGACCGCCGCCAGATCGATATCTATTTTAAGCAATAGAATAACCACTAAACGTTACATGGTTCTGCATTTTTAATCGTCTGCATGTTATGTCATCGCGCTTATCGTTTCTAAACAGTCATAGGTCACTCGATTAATTAAATATTTTTCTACGCTGTTACTTTCTATCATATCATAATGTTAAGTATTAGTTCCAAAGAGAAATAGTCGAAATACCTAGTGGTGATACGACTATAACTCGGCGCCTACGACCACAGCGACAGCATAATTTACTAAGAGATTAGTCCCTGTACAATAAGATAAATTCGAAAAGAGGAAGTGTGTTGACCCGGTGCCGGTGGCTGAGCGTCATCGTCGCCGCGTCGCGGTGCGGAGACGAGCCACACCGACCGACACCACTATCCTTGGTACTAGGCAATTTGTCACCAACAAACGTAACGTTGTTAATGACACGAGGTTTAATATATTTGTAGCTTATCTAAATAGAAACCCATTATCTAAAGGTACATATAAAAACAACGTAAAACAAACAGAATCTTCTAAAAACAAAGTATAAGTCTGTTTGTACATATATTAAGTACAAAAATAATGCAAAACTATAAAAAGAAACACAAAAAGATTCGGGCTCGTCCGGGATTTGAACCCGGGACCTCTCGCACCCTAAGCGAAAATCATACCCCTAGACCAACGAGCCGGGTGATCAATAAGATAAAATTATATGCTAGTAGGTAGCCACACATCTTAGCACCTTTGTGATAAAAACATAACGGTGATAACTTTATCAATATCTGTGAGTTACATTCAGCTCTACGCCAACGCTTGTTTGTAAAGTATGATTTATTTATTATTTAGCTGTAAAGTAGGACATGTCGCGGCGCTTGATTAAATTGGACGTAACAGTACATTCGTTTCGAGACTAATAAATTGGTCTAACTAAACAGGCCATCGCTGTATACACATGTGCATTCAACTTGTTCTACATTTTACACTTTAATGATGTAGACTTAAGGACTAGTTTTCAGTGGTGCGATTATTATAGGGCTATCAAATTAATTCTCACGCTTGATGAGATGCAATTGAAGGAGGAAAGATAACCCTAGATAGGTATTTTGAAGCGATGTCACTCGCCTATCGCCACGGGAACTGGAGTATAACTGTACATCTACTTGGTACAAGAGATTGTAGCGAAATGAACATAAAATACGTTAGAAAATTAAGTGGCACAGGGCTTGCAAAACTGTGCTTTCTCTTGTAAACTTTTAGTTTACTGTGCAGTGCCGTTTAATGTGTATTCGACACGCGGCCATTCTCACCTAGTTAATGTTAACGCGATTAGTTAAGGGTGTCTGTTTAAGGCAACACTTTTTTTTCCATCGAGTACAACAAAGAAAGTGTACATAAAGATGACACACGCGCCATTATCGAGCGTTTACTACATCTTACGTTTACGTTTGCTTGACATTACTACAAGTCAATGTGAAAGTTCTAATAGGCAAATGTTTACACATATATTTATATTATGCTTCCTCCCCAGCGGTGTGGGAAGCTTTACAAATTATTGTAACTTCGTCTTTTCTATACAAATAAATAAAATTTAAGTATCTGTTTGTAATGCCAAAATAACAGCTTTTAACTTAATGCATATGAAAGTATATAAGGTATCTATACCAAAACATCTTTCTTTAACATTTTTGTCTGTCTGTCTGTTTGTTCCGGCTAATCTCCAAAACGGCTGAACCGATTTTGACGGAAGTTTCGCTGGCGGATAGCTGATGTTAGAAGGAGTAGCGGAGGGGTGTATTATTTTAAAAAAAAAAACCGATTGCCTATGAAATAGTGAATAATTTCCGATTCAAATAGGGAATTGTATCTTTTCTTATCTTGTGTGGGGGCCAATTAGTACAGACCGGACACACTTCGACCCAGTGGGATCTTTTGTGACGACTTCCCCAATAACGACTGCCATAGGCGTTCATGGCAGCCGGGACCGACGGCTTAAATTGCTCTCCCAGGCACGGAGCAAGCGATAATTCATAATCATAATCATAATCATAATCATAATCATTTATTCAACTTAAATTGGTACAAAAAGGATACAGAGCTTAGGTTACATCGTAAAGGTATAATATAAGGGGTGCCTGTACTAGGGTAAACCTGTGCCACAGGCATTAAGGGCACATACTGTATAATATAGATATAAATTCTAAAACAATACTTATGAAAACATTATTATTTGTATATAAAAACTTACGAATTACATTATAAACTAAGTGATTACTATGACTACTTAAAGAGTTATTTTATTGCGCAACACTTATTGAACAACAGTCATCAAATTTTCAGTTTGATCGTAGTTCAAGGTTTGTAAATATTGTTGAACTAATTGCTTAGTGTTAGCATAATTTTTGTCATAAATCGCAGTTATTTTGTTTATATTATTATAAAGAAATGGACCTAAAAATGCGAAAAACCTATTGGTAAAAATATACTTAGATTGAGGCTGAGTAGTACAAACGAAATCTTTCCGTCGCTTAGTGTTAGTTAGTTCCGGGTTATATTCAAGAGTAGTATGTTGTTTTAGTACGGTGTGCATAATAAAAAGCTGCCTGACTGTTAGTACTTTAGAATTTTGATACAAAAGGCATGTGGGATAGCGAAAAGGTCGATGTGTAGCTACTTTTAGGAGTGCTCTTTGTGCTCTTTCAATTGGAAGAATAACCGACTTGGCGATGCCTCCCCATGAGGTAACACAGTATTGAATAATGGATTGGCACAGTGTCTTGTAGATTTGTATAATAAGATTATTGTCTGCTATATAACGCAGTTTTTTAAAAACGTATATTAATTTACGTAGTCTGCTTGACAAAGTGGCTACATGTTGTTTAAATGAAAGAGTGTGATCTATTATAACCCCCAGATATTTAATGCTAGTTGTACTATGGATTGCAGAACATATGCAATCGTCATTCATGGTGTTGTTACAATGGTGTACATATAGTCGAATCATACTTAAATGATCTTGTTGATTGCGCATGTTAAACTTAATGAATTTAGTTTTATCAGTATTTAGTGTAAGCAAGTTATTTCTAAGCCATTTATTAACCACATCGATCATTTATTAAGCACATAATTTCGAAAAGTCATATAACTTGCGAAAGTCAGAGGTGCGCGACGTGGGTTCGAACCCGAGAACCTCTGCATTGCAGTCTGTTGGTCTCTCCACTGAGGTATCGCTGCTTTAGGGAATTGTATATAAACTAATAATAATTGTAATATATACATCCAATATCAATCCTTATACAGTGTGTATAATAAACCCTGCCCGATCCATTAAGGGCTTGTTTCTCTCTTAACAAACATGCTAAGAAAATAACAAAAAAATCTATATCATCGTAAAACGTCTTCATAATATTTTTTTATTTTTTAAGTACAGTATTGATCAGCATTTTTACCCTTAAATTACTAAAATTTCGATCAGTCTAGCAACATGCCACTAAACTTGACAAGGACGCGGAGCGTGCTATACCTTTGGCGGCTTTTTTTTAAGGCGTAGGTAGTTAGGCGCGGCGTAGCGCGGCGCGGCATCGGTGAACCTTTATGAACTTTAGTGATACCTGTACTCCATTTGGTTAGGTACTTAACTAAAGGTAGACAATCTTGATGTGACTTTTTACACAATCACATATTAAACAAAAAAACTATTGCTTAAACTAACAGTTCAATTGATTTAGTAATAGTTATTGTTGTATTTACATTGATCTTTAAGAGCATTTTATTTTAAACTGAGTTTATAGATAAAAAGACACATCAAGATTGTTAACCTTTAGTTAAGCACCTAACCAAATGGAAAATAGGTATTATGATTAATAAGTTGTCGGTGTTGCCATGGGTAATCTATTAATATATTATTTTAAATAAATTTACTGGGGGAATTTTTTTGACCGATTTTTATAAAATGATGTCACTTATGTACTCATAATAAGCTACAGTACTGTATTTCATATTCATATTAATTTATTCATAAAAATATAAGCTTACAGAGTTATCCAATTCGCTTATATCTATACTATTTCTATACAAAATATACAAAATTAAATTAAATTAAATTAAAATTTACTTATAACATACAAAGAACAGTTCTACATTAACTTACAATATTTAAATTAAAGGCTACTATTATAATATCTATTGAGTATCATACCTATATATTATATAATTATTTTATCTAAGTAAAGGAACACGTTTTTATAAATTATGCTAGGTTTGTCAAAGAATATATCTGCTTCTGGATTGGCCTTGAGAAAACTATTTATTAATTTAACGGCTCTGGAAGTGGGGCTGTTATCTGCGTGTGGGGAGCGCCACGTTGGGGGACAGGAGAGAAGATTGTGCTGCCGCCTACCAATACCTCGCGTGTAGTGCTCCGGCACATAGAAGTGTATGGACTCACGAACTTCTGGGTTATCTATTTTGTCAGTTATCAAAAAATAATAATGAATGATATGCATGAGTCTGCACTGTAAAGTATCTATCCCGACCATGCCTGTTACAAATGTTGACGGGTATAAAAAGGGGTAATATCCATACTGGCGTTTGTACAAATATCTATAACACTTGTATAACATCTTTAAGGATCGGGCATGGTTTATTATACAGATCTTCTTCTTCTCCCTAGCCTTTATTATTCCCAAGTCACTTGAGGTCGGCTTTTCTAGTCTAACTGGATTTGACTGGATATCAGTTTTTACACGGAGCGGCTGCCACCTGACCTCCGCAACCCGAAGGCTAACGATACCCTAAGGCTAGAACAGTGTCAGGATACTATAGGGCACTGACTTCCCAATAACGACTGCCATAGATGTTCATGGCAGCCGGGACCGACGGCTTAACGTCCTCTCCGAGGCCCGGAGTAGGCGATAATTGTCGATCAATACGCACATAATCTCGAAATGTCATATAACTTCCGAAAGTCAGAAGTGCGCGACGTGGGTTCGAACCCGAGACCCTCTGCTTTGCGGTCTGTTGGTCTATTATACACGGTTTATTATACACACTGTATAATAAATCAAAATCGACCTACAAAGAATGACATTAATTTTAGCATAGATCATTTTTATACGAGAATTACAGAAATATTACGTTTTTGTAAACTGTGCGAACTGAACAAACACTTTTTAGATAAAATCCACGTAGACGAAGTCGCGGGTAACAGCTAGTATACAATAAAGGCGGCAGAAATATAATCTGCCTAATAGTAAGCGTTACCTTAGGTTATGATCGATTGAAATACCAGAGAGGTATTAATCGCACGGAAAACGAATTAAAGATGGAATAAATGATATGGGATTGGTACCTATGTAAAACCTATGTAAGCTTCTGGGGCTTTCTTACCGGGCTAAACTTAATAACTATGTTACTCATACGTCGCCGCACTCATAATTTTAGCATAGATCATTTCTATACGAGGAATACAGAAATATTACGATTTTCCTGTAAGAGGTTGATACATTCCTAGGCGATCGTTTCATCCGTACTGCCACCAAATGAAATGTACAACGAAAGGCTTTTCTATTCGAGACAAGAAAAGATTTAAACAATTGAAATTAAACTCATTTATACTGATTTAATTATTAAACTATTTATATTTAGGTTAACACTATCCCCGACGTTGCGGTTACTTTTCAGCAGCCATGGTCACGGGGAGAAACGACGTTTCGGTTTCTGAAAAGCAATTTGAAAAGCAAAGCAAATACGTAGTAGTAGTGTAACAGTTTCAAAATTATGTAATACAGTGATAAATAAATAACGCGATAAAATCCATATAAATGAGTTTATTTTCAATGAGTAACATTAGCGTAAACATAATCTGAAGACAATATTATGTAGATTTAAACAAAATTAATATGATTTTGTCCATTTTGTCAGTTGTTTGTATGCCTAAAAGTCGCTCGCGGCTGAGTAAACAGATCCTTGAAACAACGGACACAAAACTACTTAGGTTCAATTATCCTAGATGTTGTGTGCCGAGTCCAAAGTTCTCTAATTAAACTTTTATGATGTAAAGAACATAGTGTTATTTTGTTGGGCTTTACGGTGGCAAGACTCTAACAATCGTAAAACCAAACTTGATAAAATAGTTATAAATTATTGATATTATAACTAATAGGTTACTGTGGGTTAGTAAGTAATGTTGCTGATGTAGTTTCAGTTCCAGCGACCCCCCCACCGTGCAAAGCAGCGAGTTGGCACACTGTGGTGGTTTTAGTCGGTAGGCACGAGGTCTCGGGAGGATCCGACATAACCCACCCGCTTCCCTTGTGGCGAGAGTATCTTAAAAGAAAAGGATGATTAAGTAATGTAACGTTTGTGTTTTGTGCAGGCATAGTGACGGTGTCTGACGGGCACCTGTACGTGGCGTCTGCGAAGAAGGAGTGGCGCACGCTGCTGGCGTACTACGCGGGGCCCACAGCCCTCATCGTGGTCGCCGTGCTCGTCATCGCCATACTGCCGCTCGCTGGGTACCTACTCTACCACCACATTTGTACATGATAAATTACATCACACATATATATGTATATACATTAAACCATCACAACGTACTTTGTATTAATAACCTCTGAGTCTTCTTCAAAGAGGTTAATGACAACACTATGTGGGTCTGTGTGTCTGTCTGTTAGTGACAGTTTGTTAGTGAAAGGCATAGCTCCGGAACCACTGGACCGATTGACTTGTAACTTGGTGTGCAGACACCTTGAGGGTCATCCCTCGGTCGTGTTTGAATATGGGCCCTGTGGGTCAAAAGACCTCCGAGATATAGGGGTCACAAGGTCATAAGGTCAGGGGATATCCACCAACAGAGTGATTTGGAAGTTCAAGGGTGAGGCTTTTGCCCAGCAGTGACACATTCGAAAAAGCTGATGAAAAAAAGATCCCATGAAGACGAAGAGCTTGAATCCTGGATTTTTACACCCATCTCGTTTCTAAATAGGTCTCTTGATTATACTTGCTATTAGCTATCTTTAGTCTTTGTAATGTTAATGTCACAATTAACTACTTTGCAAAAATATAAGAAGCTTTATATTGTATTTAATTTGACGTTTATGCGAATCTTAGTCAATGATTTAATGGCTTAAATCTACCATAATACTGGCAAGTATTTTTAACACTGAAACAAATATAGTTAAGAAAGCTAATTAAAGATGGTTTTCTTTTATTCAAATTATTTATTTAACTCTGTAGATATCACTGTTACGTCATAAAATGAGCAGCGGGCATGCACCTATATTGTATGAGAGCGGTGTTGTGTTCCAGTCTGTTCTGGTGCTGCTGCTACTGGTGCCGCGTGGGGCGGCGGCGCCGTCCCTTCGACCGCAAGTATGACGCCTGCCTCAAGGGCCTGCTCGCCATCGTGCTCATCGCTCTGCTCACCTTGTTCTTGTGAGTTTATACCCTAAGCTGTGTTATGCCTTCATACACTTGGACTATCTCCCAGCACGTCTAGAGTGCTCAGTATTTTATATCTAGCTTATGATGTACGGTAACTCGTTGTCGAATCTGCCATGTGTAATGGTAGCATAAGATTGTGATCTTAATAAGCGATAAGCCATTAGAATACCAAACGCTCTCACAGTTCTGTTAGCCAACAGGCAGACAAAATATAGTTTAATTATAGTTTTATAATTCAGTTGATGTTCCCCTATTACAATTGTACATAGCTGCAATGAGCAGCGAGCACACCAAATATTACTGGTACTGCTGTCGTGGTATACTTGTGCGAAGGCAGGGTCCTAAGGCACGGCGTGCACGTCCGCAGGTTCGGCGTGGTGTGCGCGTTCGCGACGGACTCGCAGCTGGAGAGCGGCGCGGCGGACGCGGGCGCGTCGCTGCGCGCGGGGCTGCGCGACACGCGCGAGTTCCTCAACGCCACGCAGGCGCACGCGCGCTACCTGCTCGTCGACAACTACCGCGAGCTCGAGACGCGCCTCAACGCCATGCTGCTCAGTTAGTACCCACTGTCCACTCCTCAAAAGACCACTGTTCTGCTGTCATCTCTGTCAACAACCTCACAAAAAACCGGCGTGAAATAGCGCTTGCATTGTGTTTCGTCGAGTGAATGAGGGTACCGGAGGCCCAACCCTCCCTCCCCATCTGGTGGAAGCAAATTTAAAAGGACAGTAACGCACTTAGGACACCTCTGGTGTTGCGGGTGTCCATGGGCGGCGGTAATCGCTTACCGTCAGGTGATCCGTCAGCTCGTTTGCGTCCTATACCATAAAAAAAGCGCTATATTTTAATCCGGCTTCACACCAGAACTTAGACGAATCCGACTTTGTACTAGAAGCTAGACTAATGTTAGTATACTTAGAGATACTAACTATGCATATTGATTGTACGAAGATAATTATGACAGTCAGGATTAACGGTTTAGCATTTATTGTTTTGGTTTCTAGAAAACAACCAAAAACGCTTTGTAAAGCGAATTAGATTCGATTGGAGTTCATTCCTCAAATCGATACCATGATGTTAACTCCATGATTTCTGACTTAGAGACAGAAGTTCTGTTATTGGCTCAACAGAGAATATGCGCTATCGGCGTAAGAAACAAGTAGGTACACTGGTCTATTTGCTTATAGCACAAAACCGCAGGAACAAATCATAAGGCCATTTACCTGCACGGGAGATGTTCTAGATTTAAGCGGATATTAAGCTTTATTCTATCTGCCCACAAATGAACGTAAAAACTGATACCGTTGACAAACGTGCGATGACAACATCGACGAAATGTTATGTTATGTCTTTTTCTCTGGATTTTCGTTATTGCAATTAGGGGTGCAATATTGGCCTGTTAAGTTTGCAAGTAGAGGTAAGCATGTGAGTGACGCAGATGTTCTGGCGCAGGTATCGGCGTGACGGCGTCGGTGAAGCTGGGCGAGTTCTCGCGCGCCGTGTCCGTGACGACGCTGAACCGCATGGTGCAGCAGCTGGACGACGTGCACGCCGACCTCAACATCGTGCACAACCTCACCAAGGTGCTGCGCGCGCGCGCTGAGCAACTCAACGCAGGTACACACGCATACCATACGATTACACACATCCAGCTTACATTCCTATTTTATTCAACTCCTATGACAGTTTAGCTTTTCCTGGGACTTCACGAGTGTCATAACTCGGTGTTAACCATGGTCAAATTTGCTGAACTTGGCGACAGCATGTTACAGTGCTGGAAGTATGGGTAAAATTGGTCCCAAAAAAAGAACATCCCCAGCTCTTCTTTTAGATGGCACTAGTAACGCCATCTAGCGGCCAATTTTAAGTTTATTACTATTATATTCTTTGTGAGAAAGTTGTAATACTAACTAATGTTTCGCCGAACATGATACTTAATTATATTATTTTATTAGGAATACTGTAAAACGTTGTGAAAAGAAGAATTTCTTTTCACAACGTTTTACAGTCTTATATTTTGTTCTTATTCGTTTTGTTTTAATTATAAGTAGTTTTTTAATATTATGGTTTTTTAATATTAGTTAAGTTGTAAATTGTGGTCGTTGCTTTTGTTTATTTAAATAATAAATTTCAACAAATAAATTAATTTAATCGAAAAAGCGATAAAAAATACATATTACTTGTATTAGGTTCGATATCCATGTTTCAACATAATATTTATATCGATGCACAACATTTATAGGAGGTTAAAATATTACACTGCTGACAATTTATATACATGAAAAAGAGCTATTTTCCTTGTTAAATTAATTAAATCGTAATTTTTGTGGGACTCGGTATGCCCCGTATAAACAGGAATTATGATTCAGTATGGAATTCACATAATGCATGTCACTCACACAATACATGTTAACAATAACTATACTGAGACCTATAGGATATATATAGGCAAAATGGGGAAATTTTAGTACCTTTAAGCGGGTAAACCATTACCCAGATGCTGCCTCTCCGCTGTATTATGAATTTAATTTAATTTAATCCATCACAGATATAATCAGTATCTCTACTGTATTTTTTTAAAGTTCGCACTATGCGGCACATAATCCATAGTAGGTACAGGAACTGTTTTAATAAAAGTCCATACACAGATACATTCGTGAAGCCCTAGTTGCAAACCAAAAGTTACACGACTAGTCGAAACCAGAATAATATCATCATAACTTAGCTCTTAAAATTATTATCAGGTCTACGTCTTAATGATTCTATTAGGTATACCACCACATGTATTACATGTGGTGGTATACCTAATAGATATAGATATATACGATGGTTAAGCGTGCATACGTATAATTAGCACAACAAAACGACATGCAACCAAAATCTATTCGCGCTTAATTACTATAATTGGTTGTCGTACTATTCTTGTTAACTTTCAAAGTTAATTCTAGTTATTAGAGTTTATTACCGACTAATAATGACTTAAGTGATTACATTCGTTTTCATCTAATTTCTGGCTTAAGGTCTGCCAAGACAATGTTTTAATAAATCAATACATTGGTAGTTTTCGTAGACTATGGTAGTGGAAACGTCAATGATTTAATCATACTTTATGGTGATAGTCGCTACTAGAGATACTGATTAATAAAAACAACATTCACTTTATAAATAATTATATTCCATTGAAGTTTTGATTGCAAAAACCATGACTTACCTACATTAAATGTAAACCGTTCATTGGGTAAAAAATCATAATGAGATAATTAAAGCGTCACGTTCATTTTTGCGAACACCGCAGCGTTTGCGAAGAACACAGCGTCAACAACAATATGCGTACATTGTTGCACATGTAATAAATTAGTCATAGTAAATAATTAAGCGTTATTTTAGGTTAACAGGTGTTTTAGTTAACGATGCGTGTCTGACATGCGTGTATGTACCTAAGTATATAATTTGAGTACCTAGTTTGAACGCTGGCGCGACAATCTATTTAACTTATGAAGTTGCAGCGGTACACCGGCGGCCAGATACGATAGGTTTTCGATTATAAATTGACAGTTTAATTAACCTATTTTACAATTGTATTGTATAAGTGTAATACTTGCGGTTATATTTATATTTTTTGTGCTTTGTTGACCCATAATGGTGTGTACGAGCCACGTTACACGTAGCGTACATTGAACTTATTACTCATTAAACTACTATATACGGATTTTATCACGTTGTTTACGCGATAAAATCCGTATATAGTAGTTTAATTTCAATGAATAACATTCGCGTAAACAGAAGACAATATTATATGTAATTAAAATTAGTTCGCGTTCACGTTCGCCTACCAAAGGACGTACCGCGTCTCACATATCATTCCGCGTTCGAGAATCTGTAAACGCATATCATTACCATTTATATCATCTTTTTATCTATCAATATAGTCAGTTAAATTTATTACCGAGTTTTACTGATCTATAAACCTATAACTTATTACCCAGGGTGTGCGGACCGTACATCGTGTGTGTAGCAATAATACCGCTTAAAATACTTGAGTACATGGATGCCGCAGTAACTGATCTGTATGTCGTGGAATCGATAACCACGCGGAAAAAAAATTGTCAATATATCAAAAAGCCATAGGTGCGTGCCTTGGGATCGTACTCGAGACGCCTGCGTGGCAGTTCAATGGTCTCGAAATAAGCTATCGCTGTTGTTCGGATTGTGAGGGTTTGAGTATAAATTGTTTACAACCATAACTTCTATCACTTTTATTATGTGTTGTGCAGGCCTGCGCAAAGTGAAGACCCAGCTGTTGGAGACGCTGAGGGACTGCGACCAGCCGAAGTGCATCGCGCTGCAGAACAAGTACAAGATAGGCCAACTCGGCACCGAGATACAGTACAGCCAGGTAACATACTCACAGCCCGCCCAACTTGCAACTCGTTTAAAACTATCACTTGGAGCGACTTTCAACTAAACGGTTCTTTAAGCTTGATAACGTATGTTTCATTGATATTAAAATATATGCTCAGGACTTTATAAGTGGATATAAATTTTGCTGGGGCGGTGGACGCCAACAAACAAATTGACGTTGCCTATACTGACTTCAGCAAGGCTTTCGATAAAGTTTTACATGAAGTACTGATTAGAAAGCTCTCTTTTTACAGGTTCGCGGGTTCTTTTCTTAATTGGCTTAATTCTTACTTGACCGGTCGATCATTTTATGTTGTGGCCAATGGATATAACTCTGAAACTTATAAAATAACTTCAGGAGTCCCCTAAGGATCACACCTAGGGCCTATATTGTTTATTATGTTTATTAACGATTTACCAAGCTATGTCACACATACGACTCATACATGCTCAAAGAACCCGCAATCATATTAAACGGCTGGAAGCTTTTAGTATTAGATCATTGCAATCACGCAGAGATAGGTCTGATCTATTATTTTTGTACAAACTATTAAATAATTTAATCAATTGTCCCCAATTTTGTCAAAATGTCCCTTATAAATATCCCCGAAATCCTGTTAAGATACTACATTCACCACACCGTAAAACAGTTTTAGGCTTTAATTCTCCAATTCCCAGACTTTGTAGGCTTCATAACCTATTTGCCCACCAGATTCATATATTTGGCACTTCCCTTTCTGGATTTAAGCACCAAGTCCATCAAATAACTAACTGAATTTCTATAAGTACCATTATAATAATAAAGTAGCTGTTAATGTTAATAGTTTGTAAGTGACTACATATAATATGCATATAATTATTGTATGTACTTACTTACAAGACATTGTGTCTTATCTATCCGTTTTCAGTTTGTGAATGTTGTGTTTACCGCTTGATTTTGTACGCTCAGATAGTATATAGCATATAGTTTTGAACATGTATAAGTGTAACAAATGTTGGTAAACCAATAAATAAATAAATAAATTTATGAAATAATGATCTGGTGTGGCTCGATTGGGTAGGTATCTCTTTGAAACTGTTTTTAAGTAATACTATAGAGACATCAGTTGTATGCCGTAAGCTTGCTTGTGGTAAACTTAGCGTCATAAATAATGTATCTGTACTATAAAGATAATGGCCATGTTTTTTTTTTATTTCTCTTCATATCTCGTCTTCGTCATTATAAAAAACAGCCTGAAGCAGATAACTGCATGAAGCATGCTTTTCTCAAGACCAACGCTTAGCTCTCGTTCTAACTTCTGCCAACCACTTTTCTTAACGGAGCTGCAACATGCTACTCAAACATTTTGAATGTCCCTACAAATAGGACTTTATATAATTAAATTGGTTGTGCTGCGTTTGTTCGATTGATAACACAATTAAATGTTTAATATCTCAATTAAAATTATGTTATTTCACGCTGTCACGGACATTAGATGCTCGACAAATATTTCCCGACCGTAAGTAAAATACTTGTTGTTTGTAGTTAATAATATCTGTTCACATGAATTCTATGACGCAATTTATTCACTTATACGGGATGTTAATACTACCTATTACTGATATTCTTTCCTCGTTATATAATATATAAATCATTATGATATTTATTTATATAATATGACCTAGATGTATTCCAATGGTTTTAAAGTTTATTTGTCAAATAGGTACATATAAAAAATAAATACAAACTTAACTAAATTGATTGCACGGATGTGGTCAATCATAATCATAAGTATCACTATCTACTCACTTAGCTATTTTTAATACTGCAGGTGCTCCTAGCATCGAATAAGATATTATGTGATTCACATAATTTTACAACGATAATCCATAATACTGTGGAGAAACGTGGAGTCACGTCCCTCCAACACAAACGGAGGACGCTCCAACCAGGCTAGGTAGCCGTGCTTACGTGCCTGGTGGACTGTGGCCCGGCGGTGTATGTTGGGAATTTGTGTATATAGTATCTACAGAGTTATAGTACATAGTGTGTGTCGTGTGTGGACAGATGCCTGACGTGTCCGACCTGCTAAACAACGTGACGGCGCTGCTGAACAGCCACATCAAAGAGGAGGTGGGCGAGGGACAGAAGGTGTTCCGCGACATACAGCGCGGCATACAGCGCTCCGTCGACGAGCACATACCCGAAGTACAGGAGTCCATCAGTCAGACAGGTCACTATACTTATGTAACACTTAAACACTTACATGAGTTTGTAACAGATTAAGTATCGAGTCCTCGGGACTCTATTAATATATTTTAAAATAATTTCTCAAATCAAATCAAATCAAATCAAATCACTTTATTGTGGATCATAGGTACAGTAGATGTTCACATAAAATTATTTATTTCTACTATGTCCTGCCATTCCAGCATACAATATTTGCATTAGAATAAAAATAGTGCACAGATTGTTAAAATTCAAGGAAAAAAAATAACTTAAACAATTAATGAAATACAAATTTACAATATAAAAATGTCTCAAAATTATTAATGATAACAGTTAAAGAAATATAACAATATAAAAATGTCACGAAATTATTAATGATAACAATTAATGAGATATTAGCAATATAAAGAAATGTCTCGAAATTATTATTGATAACAATTAATGAAATATTAACAATATAAAAATGTCACGTACGAAGTATTCAAAAAAATAATAATTATAAGGATGTCAATTGTCAAAATTTTATGAAAATGTCAATGTCAAAATTTATCATTTAGAAATTCATTGATATGATAGTAACATTTTTGGATAAGCACTGTTTTGAGACTAGATTTAAATGCATTGATATTTAATTGTTTGTAACAATTTGGTATTTTATTATAAATAATGGGTGCCATACAAAATACACTGCTATGCATTAAAGATGTTTTTGAAAATTGTACGCACAATCGGTCAACGTCACGTCGACTGCGTATGACTTTGTCAGACAACCGTGGAAACAAATGCGGATTGGTTTTTACAAACACTGCTAATTCTTTTATATATAATGACGGAAGTGTCAGAATCTTATGGCTTTTAAATAGTGGCTGACAGCTATCTGTGTTTTGAAGGTGAAACATTGCGCGAATGCAGCGCTTCTGCATTTTGAAAATCATTTCTTTATTTGTAGAGTTACCCCAAAAGATAATTCCAAAACTTAATAAAGATTCCGCAAGACCATGATATGCAGTTAATAATACATTTGTATTTACAACAGGTGAGAGATTATAAAGGGCATATGCTGTACTACTTATTCTTTTACACAGTGCTTCAGTATGACCTTTCCAGTTTAGTTTCTTATCAATGATCAATCCAAGAAAACGAGTGGTATCTGTTTCCGAAATTATACTATCCTCATACAGTAGTCTGATGTTCGATGAATTCTTGGTCCTTTGGTTGAAATGCATGATATTCGTTTTTTTTAAATTAATTTTCAAATTATTGTTCTGTAGCCATGTATTAATAAATTTAAATGTATTGTTTATGTCAGATTCATAGATGTCATAATTATCACAAGATATAGTAACTGTACTATCGTCAGCAAATAGCGTCATTGGGTGATCAATTGCAAGTGGCAAATCATTAATATAAATAATGAACAAGAGCGGTCCCATTACGCTACCTTGAGGTACGCCATATTTAATAAAGCGTTCTTTTGACATATATGTTTCTTCAATTTTTGTATTTAAATTTAATCTTAGAACCTCTGTTTTTTGTTTACGTCCTGTCAAGTAGGAATTTATCAGCTCTAATACGTTTCCACGAATACCATACGCTTCAAGTTTTTTTAGCAAGGTTATATGATCCACGTAATCAAACGCCTGCGTCATATCGCAGTAAATCGAGCAGATGGGAGTCCTTTTATCGACGTGTGATATAACATACTTTAGAAAGTCATATACAGCCATATTTATATTTTTGTTACGGCGAAAACCCTTTTGTTCACTCCTCAGTATTTCACATTTTTCAAAGTAATTGTATAATGCATTTGAAAAATACTTTTCAAATATTTTAGAAAATATCGAAATCATTGCTATAGGTCTATAAGACTCTACTAACTTACTATCACCTTTTTTATATAAAGGTCTTATAACAGTAATTTTAAGATCTGTAGGAAATACGCCTGTCTGTATGCACAAGTTGATGATATGACTCAGATGGTTGCATATTTCCTCATTAATTGATTTAATAACTCTGGTAGAGAAACCGTCGTACCCCACACTTTTAGTATTTTTAAGATTTTTTGTTATGCTTATTATATCTTGAGGTAGACTTGGCACCATAAACATTGAATTTTTGCGGTAAGAAATATGACTAGTAACTTGATTACCGCTATTTTTTATTGGTTTGATTTTATCCACAAAATAATTATTAAAATAGTTAGCTATCTCAGCAGGATTATTTGTTATGCAATTATTATCAGTTTTAATATTTATTATTTGTTCCTTTGGTATATTCTGGTGGGATTGATTAATAATTTGCCATGTCGCCTTTGACCTATTTGTAGATGTTGTGATTTTATAATTATTTTGCGCGCGTTTTGTAAGATGTATAATTTTTTTTAGTAATTTACTATATTTGTAGTATTTCATTTTATTTACTACACTAGCATTTCGCCGGCATTGCCAAAGTAAACGTCTTTTATTTTTGCTACAGATCTTTAACCCTCTAGATATCCATTTAAGTTTATTATTCAATTTTATTATAATATGTTTTTTTGGGAAACACAGGTCATAAAATAATTTAAAGTTTTTGTAAAAATGATTATATGCGATATTTGGGTCAGTAGCTTCATATACTTCAGAAAACGAAAGACTACATAAACATTCCTTGAATTTATTAATGTTATGGTCATTGTAGTCACGCACTGTTTTACGCCATATCTTTAAAATCGGAATCTTTTTAACGGGTACTCCTATAAGTTGAGAGGTATGGTCTGACAATCCAAATTCTAACACTTCAGTCTTACATGGCTTTGGGTAGTTGTGAACAAAATTGTCGATGCATGTTTTACTACTGTATCTGGTCGGTTGCTTAAGAGCTAATTTCATATTATAATTAAGAAGTAAACATTCCAAGTCCAGAGTAACATTATTAGTTTTTAAAATGTCGATATTGAAATCACCTGCTAATACTACGTTCTTATATTTATTTTTAGAAATATACATTAATAATTTGTCAATTTTACTAAAAAATATGCTAAGGTTATTAGATTTTGGAACTCTATATATGCATACAATAACTATTTTAAATTCAATAAGTTCTATACCACAGCATTCGAAAGTATTAGCCACACTCATATTTTTTATTTCTATAAGTTCTCTCCATTTGTGTTCACACCTTACTAAAATACAAGCACCCCCTCTTTTGCACTTGTTTCTACTAAAACACGCTGCTAAAGCGTAGTTAGGGAAATTTAATAAATGCTCATGGCCTGCTTCCATGAAGTGCTCTGTTATACACACTACGTCTAAATTTATTTCTTTATTAGTAAGTTCTGCTAAATTTATTAACAACGCATCAGTTTTACTAAATAATCCTGCTATATTTTGATGCAAGATATACAAATGCTTAGTCACGAAAAAAGTCATTCTCATTATTTGATGTATGATCGTTAATGTAGCTATTACGTGATGTGGCATCATGACAATCAATGTTATTGTTTCTTATCATATTATCTACTTGATCATTTGAAAATAGTTTTAAATCTATCATAATATTTTTCATTATTTGTTGATAAATATTTTTCAGTCCATGACTATTTAATTTGCCAGTATTATATGAGAACATTTCATGTTTTAAAGTCTTGTTACTGTCAAAGAAGTATGCATATCTATTATTTTGTAGTTCTAGGTACATAAGATTTATAAATGTTTCTACTTTATAGTTGTAGATTAGTGCACCTTTTACATACGTAGGAGCACAGATAACAATGTTGGTGTGTTTGATTTCTTGCAATTTTTGTCTTATAACACTTATTAATTCTAAATAACTGCTTCTTGTTAAGTCATTTTCTCCGATAAAAAGAAGGCAATAATCATTTAATGTAAAATCCTTTAATTTATAATTAATATTACTCAAAAGTGTATCCATTTGACAATTAGGTTTTATGTAGTGACAGAACTCAAAATGATTAAAAAAAGTTTCATCAATCAAATTCAGGTTTCCTTTGACCTTGTTGTTACTTAGAATACACAACTTATTCTTGATACATTTTTTGTTTACTCCTATTTTTGGTTTACTACATTGGGTTTCAATAATATTACCATTAGTCACTGATATGGGTATACTTATCGTGGACTGTGAAGATGATAATTCAGTTTGAGTATCCTTATTGCACATGTTAGTAATTTTTGGCACTATACTTGCTTGAACATCATTTTCGACGCAAACCGGTGAGGACATCTGGTGTGGTTTATACTGTTTACGTGATATTGTCGGAGTTTTTGGTGTTCTCTCTGGGTTACCGCAGATTTTTCTTAATGTGTCATTTGTTACATACATATGCTTACTTATTATTATTATTTTAGCGTTTATTGTCCCACTGCATGGTGAAGGCCTCCCGCTCCCTTTTTCATATATCCCTGTTATGCGTTAGTTTGCACCAGTCTCTCCTGTAGCTACCTATTTCGTCCTGCCTTCGACGTCTTGGTCTACCTCGTTGCCGCTTACCACAATCTGGGACCCAGTCTGTGCTGATTATATACAAGGTGGCTATGACCGATGGGCATTAAGATGGACAGAGTATTCCATATGGGCTCAGTGTTAATTCAAAACGGTTAAAAACTCGATAAAGATAAAAATAGAAAATCACTTTTTTCAAACAAATTAAACCAATTTAATACGCAAACACCATAAACATTTACACTAACCTGCGGTCACTTGCATAACAAAACGGCAACGTCGCATTATGTTGTCTTTCATTTTGCCGATGGCGGGCGGCGGAGCCACAGATGTTTCAAGTGTGTACGTAGGTAATACAGTTTTACGGGCACAACACAATTTTTAGTCAGAGAGAACACTATATTTAGTACATAATTATTACTAACTACACAAATCACCTCAAATCTTTAAATTTTCAATATGTCAACCATTCTCATTTACACACAACTGATATCGACGTAAGATATTATTTTGTAGTCTTATAATGAAGTTATTGTCCGCTACCAAGCTTTTTAATTTATTGAATGCTACAATTATTCTATTTCTAAGTTCGTCTATTGTATTTACATCCGTGGCGTACACTTCACCTTTCACGTACTCCCACAAAAAGAAGTCCATAGGCGTTAGGTCTGGAGATCGGGAGGGCCATTGTACGGGGCTGAATCTGCCCACCCATTGCTGCCCAAACATTTCTGTGAGTCGCGCCCTGGAAGACACCACTGAATGTGGAGGCGCGCCGTCTAGCTGGTACCACAACCGCCGATATTCGGCTACGGACAGTTCATCTACGTACTCACTAACGGGACCATATTATATGTCCAAAAACTTTGTCGCGTTAAGGGTGCCGTCAATAAAAACAGGCCCGATGACATGATTTTTATGCATGCCCGCCCACACGTTCAGTGAAAAGCGGTATTGGTGTTCGGACTCCCGAAACATGTGTGGGTTTTCTTCACTCCAATATCTACGGTTCTGTCTGTTCCAAATGCCGTTGCGCGTAAATGTACTCTCATCGGTCCACACAATATTGGATAAGAAGTTATAGTCGTTACTAACGTAATTTAATTGCCACTGACAATAACTATTCCTAACCGGCAAGTCGCGGGTCAATAAGGCTTGGACTTTTCTAAATTTATAAGGTTTGCGCCTATTACGTTTTAAAACCGTATGCACGGTGCCACGACTTACTCTGAATTGTTGCGCGGCTCTATGAAGGCTTGTTGTAGGGTTACGGGCGAAATGCCCCAAGATTTGTTCTTCCCGTGCAGCGGGTATCTGCCGTGCAGCTACTCCCTCTTGATGCGGCACTATGGGTTTATTTTACCGAGTCCTTTGTACTGCCTTTACTACAGTGCGGGCATTGCTGGGACATGTACGGCTTTCTCCATACCTTTCTCTGTATGTTCGCAGCGCTAGGGCGGCATTTCCGTGACATTCACCATATATCAATATCATGTCAGTGTATTCGGACGACGTGTACGTGACGCGAGGCATTTTATTGCAATCAGCGTGTCTAATCAAGTAGATAATCACAATAAAAACAAAAAACAAATAGTGTCCTGTCACAAAGTTAAAAAAGCCAAACACAAACACTATTTAATCCAAAGCTCCTCGCGGCTCGGGCGCCGGGCGCTGCGCTGTCGCAATGCGTCACGGGTATACCGGAACAACTGCGAGGGCACACTAAAAAAGTTCTTTTAATTTTTGGAGCTTTTAGGTAACTCGTTAGGATCCGGTAATTCCCGGACCCAATATACAATAGGTACGATGGTCTTTCCAAATGTGGACGCCAGCCGTCGGGCTAATGACCTGTATAAGTATGTTGGAGTACGAGGGTGATCCATAATAAAATACGTTGATATTTTAAAATGATGTTTATCCAACCAAAGTTCAAACACGAATGAATCAGCAATACAGAGAACGGGTATTTATAAGACGATCAAAACAATCAGTCCGAGTGGTGGGGGTTAGAACACGTGTTGTTTCCATCGTTCGATTGCACGTGTTGTTGTACACGTATGTTAGTACTTACAAGTAATTCTTAAAATAATTAAATAATAATCATGGTGTAAATTACAATTAAACTAAATCATTAGTTATACTTAAAACTAAATAATTAATTGAAATGCTATCACGGCCATTCTGATCATAAGCTCGTGCCCTGAGCGGCGATATTTTAACCCGAAAAGGAAAAAGTTTAGAACTTAAGACTTTCATAAAACCTTATTAACTCTGTTTTTTTTTTATCTATATTAATCATGGTTTTATTCGCCCAGTTACCAGACTAAATCACATACATGATCCGTAGAGATAAATAGCGAACGTAATGTTTTATGCCCAGTTACCAGACTAAATCACTAATATGATTTGTCCAGATAAGTGGCAAACAAAGTTTGTAATTATTGTGCACAGTTGCCAGACTAAATCACTATTGTGATCCGTACAGACAAGTGGCTAACAATGTTTGTAATTATTTTGTCCAATTGCCAGACTAAATCACTAATGTGATCCGTATAGACAAGTGACAAACAAAGCTATATTTATTTTTCTTGCCCAGTTGTCAGACTAAATCACAAATCTAATCCGTACAGACAAGTGGCTATTAATTCTCATCGTCATCTGTTTCGATTGCGTGATTAATGACACTATCACGGTCATCTAAATTTGGTTTAGGTACTGCTCTTACATGTTCATGTCATACAACAGCGACCTTGCCATTTCTTAAACTTTTTACTTCGTAGCGATCATTTTCGAGTATTTTTGTAATTTGGTATGGACCTAAATATTTGGGACCTAGTTTGTTGCTTGACGATTGCGTATCTTTACATAACACGAAGTCCCCCAATATAAACGGTATAACTGAAGCACACTTTTTATCGAAACCATCTTTATTTTTGTGAGACTGTTCGGTCATTCTGATTTCAGCTCCTTTACGAATTTCGTCACGGTCAGTATTGGTTTCTAATATGCACAGTTGTGCAATAGCGGGTGGAGCGCAAATTTTCCAATCAATAATTCTAAAGGGGAGTATCCGGTTGCCTTAGATTTCGTGCAATTGAGAGAAAGTTCAAGTTCGCCTAATTTGGTAAACAAAACTCTTTTTTGAGATTGAGCTACTGCACTGAGGTGATCTTTAATAGTGCGCATCAAACGTTCAATTTGACCATTTGCCATACCTTTGGCGATAGTGTGATGTTCAATACCACCAGATGTAAAATAGATTTGGATTGGATTTCTTTGCTCATTATTGCTGGTTCTCTATCTGACACTATTCGTTTATCGGGTATGTACCAAAGAGTATAATTATTTCTTGAAAATATTTGAGAATGACATTTGAGGTTTTATCTCTTAAGAGGTGAATTATAACAAATTTAGTATAAGCGTCCATTGCTACAAATGCGTAAGCTTTTTGCGTACTACCCGTTAGATTCCCGATCAAATATATATACAGTGAGAGATACATGTACAGTGTGAAAGGGACTATTATTTATGTCAATCGGGTGAAGGTTGATTTGCTTTTTACCAGATGCTTCTTTACCGACTTTACAATTCAAGCAATTATCGCAAAATTTTGTGACTCTTTGACATTCTCGAACCTGAAAAATACTGTTCTCTGATTTTTTGTAAAGTTGGTATGGTATTCACATATGAGATTACGGACAAGAGGGTCTGGTATGACTATTCTATTATGGGATTTGCCTTTATTATCTTGAATTATTATAAATAAAATGCCATTTTTCATTGTGTATTTTTTATCATGCTCTACCTTGTTAATTATGGGATCTCTAATATTATTTAAAGCCAGATCTCTGTTTTGTTCTGCGATAATCCAAGATGAGTCTTTTATTATCATATTAATAGGAGGGTTTCTACTAAGAAAATCCATGTGTGACATTTCCTCGCCTTTTCTATATTTAATGTCAAATTCAAAATTTTGTAGATAGGACCACCATCTGTGTACTCGTGGTGTAAGTTCTTTTTTTGTTCTGCTTGCCTTAAGGGCGTTGCAGTCAAAGACCACCGTAAATTGTCTACCGAAGAGAAAATGTATAAAATGTTTTAAAGTTTGACAACGGCGAGAGCTTCTAATTCGTAAGAATGGTATTTTGATTCTGGTTCAGTTGTTCGTAAACTAAAATAGCTAATGATTTTGCGGCGGTTATTTTTAATTTGAATAAGCATTGCTCCGTAACCGAGAGAACTGGCGTCGGTATGAACCTCAATTGGTAGATCATTACGCAATATAGAGAGTATTGGTTCTGATATAAGATAAGTAATCATTTCTTGTTTAATATCTTCGTATTCTTTGGTCCATTCCCAGGTACTGTCTTTTTTTGTTAATTGGTAGAGAGGTGCCATTCTTTGCGAGAATTTTGGGATAAAACGACGGAAATAACTAGCAAGTCCATTAAATTGTCGCACTTGTCGCACACATGTTGGAGGTTGAGAGTTTTTAAGAGCATTTGTTTTATGTGGGCTAGGTTTGACTTCACCATTTGAAATAATATTACGTAAATATTCAACAGATTTTTTTAATAATTTGCATTTTGATATATTTAGTGAAAAGCCCGCAGCAGATAATTTTTCAAGTACTAAGTCCAAATGATGCAGACCTTCTTCAGTTTCTGATGGAATAAGGACATCGTCCATATAAACTAAAGCAATTGAATTTTTATAGTATCCCAGAGCCTTATTAATAGCTCGTTGGTATACGGAAGGGGCATTACATAATCCAAACGGCATAGTTAAATATTCAAATTGTCCATTAGGAGTAAGAAAAGCTGTTTTTCTATTGATTTTTCGTCGATGGGGATTTGGTGAAAGCCAGATTACATATCTAGACTTATGAAATACTTGGCTCTTCCTAATTTGTCAATTTGATCTTGGATCAAAGGCAGTGGGTAATGATCTCTCGACTATATTCATATTTAATTCTCTAAAATCGACACAAAGATGATCTGTACCATTTTTCTTTTTTACCAAGAGAATGGGGCTTGAATATGGGGAATAGCTATCTCTAACAATGCCTTTATTTTTTAGGTCCTGAATAATCTCTTTAACCTTTTCTCGTTTAGCGGGAGCTATGCGATTAGGGTCTTTTAACCGGATTGATAAGCTACTGGTTGTTATTTTGCGAACAGGATACTTCATCCCAGAAATATCTTTGTGTTGATTAGGTATTTCATTAAGTCGAGTCCGGTAACTTTCAGTTAGGTCAGAATCAATAGAATTATAGGAATAGAATGTGAGTGACATGGTGACAGTTTTCAATACCTTAATCACTACTCTGTTTAATGCTCATGCACCAATTACAAGAGTTCTAATTAGAGAGAAGTCTTATCCTTGGGTTACAGACACAATCAAGCAAATGGTGAAAATTCGTGACAAGTACCATACTAGATATAAACTAAATAAAACAGACACTCACAAAAACAGTTACAAAGACATGAAAAACATTGTAGCAAGGGCAATTGAAAATGAAAAAAGAGCCTACTTCAAAACCTATATAAACAGACATATAAAAAATCCTAAGAAACTAGGGCACAACTTAAAGTCAACCATCAATATTAATAAAAAAATAATTCATGACTTGCCTTATGCACTTGACAACCCTGAAGACCTCAATAAGCACTTTTTAGATATCGCAGGTAATAATACAGTTTCTCTATCAGATCTGGTATACTTTGAAACCAATAGGTATCACACGGACAGCTTTGGTTTAGAGCCAGTTAGTGAACAAGCAGTCAGCTCACATATCAACAGTCTAAAAACAAATGCTATGGGTATTGACAATATTTCATTAGAAATGTTGATGATGACACTCCCTCATACTCTGCCATACATAACAGCAATCATCAACAAATCTATAACTTCTTCTACCTTCCCAGATGTATGGAAAACGGCAATAGTCAAACCTATACCCAAAATTTCTAATCCAACTGTTGCCAAAGATCTTAGGCCTATCAGCTTGCTTCCTTGTTTGTCAAAAATACTGGAAAGGGTGGTCAGTAACCAGTTGAGGAAGTATCTTGAGAAATATAACATAATACCTCAAAGACAGTCTGGGTTTAGAAAAGGACATAGCACTACTACCACTCTACTCGATGTTACAGATGATGTTTTGAAGGCTAAGGACAAGGATATGGCTACTCTACTAACTCTGCTTGATTTCTCCCGAGCATTTGAAACTATAAATATTTCTCTCCTTCTTTCTAAACTTTCCTATTATGGATGTGACTCGGCAACAGTAAAATGGTTTCATAGTTATCTAACTGATAGATCTCAATTTGTCCAACTGGATAATGCCAGAGATGGTAACAAGGCGAATTCTTCTTGCTGTCAGGTAACCCGGGGCGTCCCTCAGGGATCAGTTCTCGGGCCTCTTCTCTTTTTATTGTACAGCGCCGATGTTACCAACCATATACAGCATGTCCAATATCATATGTATGCCGATGACCTCCAACTATATATTTCATTTAATCCCAATGACTGCCACAATTCTGTAAATAAAATGAATGTAGATTTGAATAGGATATCTAATTGGGCCAAAAAGAATTCACTTGTACTTAACCCCTCGAAATCAAAATTTTTGATATTAGGCTCAATGCAACATATTAGAAAGACACAGAATTTAAACCCTATGGTCATGGTAGATGGTTGCCCCATAGAACAAGTTACTGAGGCTCGAAACTTGGGTTGGTTATGGATGGCGAACTGCATTTTGAGACGCATGTACTCCAAGCGGTAAAAAATTGTTTCTACCGTCTCAAGTTGCTATATCACATCCGCCGACACCTGAGTATTGATGTGCGGCTACAACTTTGTGAGGCTCTCATATTATCCAAACTTAATTATACGGATGCTGTGTTTGGCCCATGTATTTTGAAAAGAACTGAGAAAGTGATACAGCGTGTACAGAACGCATGTGCTCGCTTTTGTTATAATATTCCACCTCGCATGCATGTCACTCCATTTTTAAACAGTGGAAATCTGATGAAGATGGCTGCCCGCAGACACCTTCATTTGGCGACATTGCTGTTTGGTATTGTTCAATACAAAAAACCAGTTTACCTCTATGATAAGCTAAAGTGGTCACGTGATATTAATCACTACAGCACACGGGCGGCGTCTCATCTCTTGGTCACTGCAAGTCACAGAACCACGGCTTTCAGGGGTAGTTTCAAATACGCAGCGACGCAATGTTGGAATAACCTTCCGCCGCCAATACGAGATCTAAAATCATTGCGTTCATTTCGTAACAATTTAAAACAATATTTAATAAATAAACAAAAATCTGTTCCATAAATTTAATATGTACTTACATGAAGTGCAATACGCCACTATTTGTTGTTGTATTATTTCGATATTATTCAGTTTTAATTTGCGCATGCGCATCTTTCTCAATTTTGTAATGAACCATGTGTACTTTTGTATCGTATTAGTATATTCTTTACTCTGTAACTGTGTACTATTAGGTCATTTATAACCCAAGCCGCGTGCAATGTTGATAATTTTAATTATTATGTCTATCGTGGTAACTGTTGACGTTGTTGACATTGACAGATGTCAGTCTGGCATATATGCTGCGTTCGTAAACCTCATTTTACAAGATGCGGTAATAAATATTTATAATTATTATCTATATATTATTATTATTTATTCTGTATTTGCATGTTGTTGTTATATTATATTTAAAATTATAATATTATTAGGTATATTTATATATAATTTATAATGTAATCATATAATTTTAAGAAATTTTAATCTTAAGGCTTTTATTTTATGTTAGGCCTGCGAGAATACCAGCGTTGCAGTTAAACTGCAACAATAGCTGACGCAGATGCCTATTTTACCACCTCTATTTAAATAATTTAATTGTTTGTGTACTGTATGTTTATGTTGGTAAATAAACTTTTTCATTTTTTTTCATTTCATTTTCAACTTTGCAGTCGTAGAAGTGAAAGCTTATCGGTGTCTTCATTGTCGACGTTGCGGGTATTTAATGGTGGTTGCGTAGACCCACATGGTAGAATGGGCGAGTGTCTGCCAGGATTCGGGCGTTGGTATCCCACTTCTGATGTTGGAGTACGAGGGTGACCCATAATAAAATACGTTGATATTTTAAAATGATTGTTACTCAACCAAATTTCAAACACAAATGAATCAGCAAAACAGAGAACGGGTAGAGGACGATCAAAACAATCTGTCCGAGTGGTAGGGGCTAGAACACGTGTTGTTTCGATCGTTCGATTGCACGTGTTGCTTTCTTTGATCGTCTCATACTACTTACAAGTAATTCTTAAAATAATTAAATAATAATCATGGTGTAAATTACAATTAAAATTAATCATTAGTTATACTTAAAACTAAATAATTAATCGAAACGCTATCATGTATACTTATAATTCATTTTATTTTGAGTGTATCGAGAAACCAGACCTAATAATGTCTGGGGTCTGAGAGTAGACCAAGAAATTAATAAAGATCTTATTGTAAGAAATGATTTGTGATATCTGATGTGGACGTATGTGTGTGGTGCATGCAGGTCGCGAGCTGGCTGGCATGGCGGACCAGATAAGCTGGATGGCGGGCAACGCCAGCGCCAAGGTGGCGCAGCAGGCCGGCGCCGCCGACACGCTGGACGCGATGCAGCGCCAGTACGGGCCCTACCGCCGCTACGCCGGGCTCGGCGCCGCCACCGCGCTGCTGCTCGTAACTACCGACTCACTTACACAAACACTACACCCTTGCTAGTATACTTGAAACGTATTCAGCTATACTTCTATCATTATCTGTGTTTTTACATTGACGGCATTCAAATTAAATATAGTGGCTCTAATATTAAACCCTGTGGAACGCCTTTAATCAAATTATCTTCGATTTATATAATTGTTTAAGCAATAATACCAATAATTACCAAGAAACGAATGTTCAGTAATCGATGTTGTGTTTGCAGATAACATGTCTGATGGCGTGGGGCCTGATGTGTGGCGTGTGCGGCAAGCGGCCCGACGTGTACGGCGCCAGCGACTGCTGCAACAAGGGCGCCGGCTCCAAGAGCCTGCTCTGGTACGTCACATATATTTACGCTCACTAATATAATGTTTAATTGTGATACTGATTATTATTACGTTTGGTACTTTTAAATGCTAAATAGAATTATGTGCTTTATATGTTTTATATTATACTTACATATGCAAATTAAAGATTCAAAAACGTCGTAATTTGGATGGTTTCCCAAAATCCTTTAATAGACCAATGCCACAATATCTTGCTGAATTTAGTTTAAGGTGGGAAGGAGACAGAAATCAGTAATGGTAGTTAATATTTTTTATAGTTATTCGAATGATAGATATATTTTCACGTAAGCTCTATTTATTTGAAGTATTAACAAAAGTGCAGTTATTAATATCAAAGTAGTAGTCTTCGATGTCCTTTGCTATAAAAGTAGTTGAAGAAATCATTGATTTTATCCATTATATTGAATGTATGTGTTTACTGTTTGTTGATGTCCGTTGTTGTGTTGCGCAGCGGCGTGGGCGTGATATTCCTGGTGGGCGGCGCCGTGACGCTGGTGCTCGTCGTGTACTTCGTGGTGGGCGTGGCCGCGCAACGGTTCGTCTGCGACCCGCTCACGTGAGTCTACTACTCATTACACACATTACAACTATTTTATTTTATTGAAATAGACAACTCCTGCCTTACAAGTAATTTACAAATATTTAAATAACGGATACAAAGAACAACCAGAATAATTGGAACAATCATTTGTGGATCACACAAAGTTTTGTCCGAGATTCTAACTTCTTTTGGTTCTTCACTATCGAAAGTAAATAAATTTTCGTGGACCCTCGCTTACGAATTGTGAACCCCCATTTTTTTATCACGTCAACTTAGACCCCCGTCGAGTCTTACTTTGGGAACTAAGGACTTAAGCCATTACGTTACCCGTGCAGTCACTTTTTTAATTAAATTTATACCATTCATGTTTTGGTTAGACTGTCTCAAGAAAAACTATCATCTGCCGAATGTTCGTGCTGACTTGTTTTATATTAATGAATAGACATAGGATTAAAGTTAATATTTGTTGGTAACAGGGAGCCGCGTGGCAATCGTCTGTTTGCGGACTTGGAGAAGATGGTGGATTTGCAGAAGGCGCTATTCAAGGATACCAAGGCGCCCGGTTTTAACATGACTTCTGTGATCGTTCAATGTCATCAGAACTATACCATTTATGAGGTATTTTATATAAATTTAAAGCATTCACTTTTTTAAATACTGAAGATTATGGGTCTGCTTTGTTCTTGTTTCGTTTGTAAAGCGTAATAGCAGGTAAAGACTAATAGAAACTAAAGCTTACATATGCTGGCCCTCAGGGATCTGGAACACTCCAAGAAATTCATTGCAAACAGAGCCACGGGCTTCACCCGTAAGCTCTGCGGGTACAACAAGGGCCAAATACGCCTGCTCACAGGAGCGTTCACTGGCCATTTTGGCACCAACGACTTCTTGTGCAGGTTGGGATTGGCAAACGATCTGATCTGCAGAACCTGTGGTGAACAGGACGAGTCCATATCGCACTTACTGTGTGAATGTGACGCGTTGGCTGGATTGAGAATGGGTCTGATGGGATTGGCATATTCAAACCCCGAAGAGGCATAGCATTTAGATAGAATTTTGTATTTTGAAAATTGTACTGTTTGGGTATTGTTAGGAGAGTGAGGACAAAGCGATTAATGTCATCAGTTTGCAAAATGTCATTGATATTCTGGTAATCTCTTTTGTTATCTGTGGACTAAATAGGCGGGTCAGTGGATACGAAACGGGGCACTATGAAAAAAAGACTTAGAAAATTTTCAACCTAATCAACCTTTCCACTGGGTCCCGAACCCAGTGGGAAGTGGGAGTAGTAGGGTGGGGAACACCTAAGGTCAGTGACCTTGACCTCAAGTCTTACATTGACCCTCAAGGTCAGTGAACGTTATCGCAAGGTCAGTGACCTTGCTCTCAAGTTTAGTGTCATTGACTGCAAAGTAAGTGACCTCAAGTTTAGTGACCTTGACTTAGAGGTCGAACACTTAATCAAGCCAAGGCCAATAAATAAATTTAGCTGCAAATTCGATTTTGAAGCGTGTACAGTAAACAAAACAAGTGTTTACTTTGGTGATCTATCTACACTATAATAATATACTGGTTCGAATCTGAATAATAGTATGTATGATTTATGTGTCTGTAAATCTCTCGGCAGGTGAAATATATTTTAAACTAACAGGTAGATATCAAAGAACACAATGTAGTAAAGAGTCTATTTTAACAACACCTTAACCTTGACTTTAATCTCAAAAAACTAATTGGAATTACGCTATGCGGAACTATTATTTGCGGGTGGTCACAAAAAAAATTACCACGATGGCGCCTTCTAACCTAACGTATCCAAGTCGGCGTGGTAAGAGACGGGACTCGGAGCGTTTACCTTCCGTAAAAAATTCTGACCTTGAGCTCAATTTATTTATTTATTTAATTATAACGGTTGTACACTAATTACAATAATTAAAATAGGAAAACATGAAACAAATACAAAATTAAAACAAAGATAAAAAACAAACAAATAATTATATGGATCTTGGTATCCACACAAACAATCATTCCTTCCTCTCACAAAGTCGCTGACACACTAACAATATGTAGGAGCAGGACTTCTGTGTAGGTACTGTAGCTTTGCAATAAGACGACGTTGTAGTGGTAGTAACGAATATATATTTTTGTCTTAACTTAGGCTAATTATATATACAAAGTTGGTCACGCAAGTAATGCTTGTTGTACAGACTACAGAGCTCACAATTAGTACGGCGACAATCACAGAGGGCGGCTCATATAAAAGACGTGGCACGTAAAATCAGTGTATAAATCTTTATTGCAGCTACAGTGGTCCCCCCCTAGCGAAGCGTACGGGAGTCTTCACGACTCTGCCGGATCTTGTTTTTTTCTGGTGCTCTTCGGTTGTCGTCGTTGTCACTGAAGGTGTGGCGGCAATGTCAGTGGTGGGTGTGAGGTTGTTATCATCCGTGCGTAGTGAATAAGCAGGTTTCAAGCGGTCGATTGATACGTTGACAGTGCGTGTAGGCAACCTTATCTTGTAGTATTTGTCGCTTCTCTCCAGGACAGGATACGGGCCTTCGTAGGGAAGTTGAAGCGGCTTCCGTACAGAATCAACACGTAGAAATACTGAATCGCATGTATGAAGATCTTGGTGAACAAATATGTTTTTATTGTTGCTGTGAGGTAGGTATTTAGGCGTCAGCTGTGTGATAACGCGTTGTAGTTCGTCAACGTACGTGTAGTCCATCTTGTTTGTTGTAGGTGTTGGTACGACGAAATCTCCCGGTAATCTTAGCGCTTGTCCGTATGTAAGCTGAGCGGCGCTTGTGTTCGTGTCGGTGCGAGTGACAGCACGTAGACCCATAAGTACTGTCGGTAATTCGTCGATCCATTTGCTACTTGTAGTCAATCTCGCCATCAATGCAGTTTTTAGTGAGCGGTGCCAGCGTTCTATAATACCGTTACTCTGCGGGTGGTAAGCAGTAGTACGTATTTTCTTGGCGCCGACAAGTCGTGTTAGTTCTGAAAACAGCTGACTCTCAAATTGTCTTCCTTGGTCCGTTGTTATGGTACTGGGCGAGCCGAATCGCGTTATCCATGCTTCATATACCGACTTCGCCACTGTATCAGCTGTTATTTCTCGTACGGGGATTGCTTCGGGCCAGCGCGTCGCGCGATCTATCATAGTTATAAGATAACGAGGACCTTGCGCCGACGGTAGGAGCGGGCCAACGATATCGATGTGTAGGCATTGAAATCGGGCGCTTGGCGGGAACGTTGCAAGGTCGCTGTAGGTATGTCGTTGCACTTTCGATTGTTGACACGCAGTACATCCCTTAGCCCAGCGTCCGATGTCCGTGTTCATTGAAGGCCAGAAGTATCGTTCTTGCATCATTTTTCGTGTTGCGCGTATTCTGGGATGACTTATGTTGTGTAAGGCATCGAACGCAGTTCGTCGAAAATCAGCTGTTAGGTATGGACGTATATTGTTTGTAGACGTTTCGCAATAGATCTGATGGTTTGCCGTAGGTATAGCGATCTTCTTTAATGTTATGTTTGTTTGTTTGAGTAGGTCGGATATTGAATTATCTTGTTCTTGAGCGGCGGCGAGTTTTGTGTAGTCGATCGATATAGGTATGTCGATCGCTTCTATTCGTGATAAGGCGTCGGCGACTGCATTGTTTATCCCGTTCACGTGTCGTATGTCCGTAGTGAATTCGCTAATGAATGATAGTTGGCGGCTTCGACGTTGTGTTTCGTTGTCCGACGGCGGCTTATGGATTGCGTATATGAGCGGTTTGTGATCTGTGTAGATAATGAGTTTTCTTCCCTCGAACGTTTTTCTAAAATTACGGCCATGTAGATAGATGATAGTTCTCGATCAAACGTGCTGTATCGTTGTTGTGCGTCGGAGAATTTCTTCGAGAAGTAGCCGAGAGGTACCCATTTGTTGTTCACGCGTTGTTGTAGTACTGCGCCTGCACACTTGTTTGATGCGTCACACATTAGCGACATCGGGTGGTCCGCGGAAGGCGACGGATGAGCGAGTAAAGTTGCTTTTTGAATGCTAGCTTTACAGGCCTCAAATGCTTCTAGTGCTTCGGTAGTCCAGTTGATTATTATTGATTTGTCGCGTTTTTTAGAATTGTGTAGAAATGCGTTGAGCGGGGCGTGAATACATGCTGCATTCGGTGTGTTGTCGCGGTAGAAATTAACCATTCCTAGGAAACGGCGTAGTTCTTCGACTGTTGTTGGCTTCGGGTATTCTGCGATGACCTTGACCTTCTCGTAGGGCGGCTTGATTCCTTCGCTTGATACGTCGTAGCCGAGAAATTTTACGTTTTCCGGAGCGAATACGCATTTTGATGGGTTGATCGTTATCCCGTATTCGTCTAATCTTCCTAGGACGGTGCCTAGGTCTTGGTAGGCGGTTTGTAGGCAGTCTGAAACCACGATCAGGTCGTCGACGAAGGGGAAGACAAAATCGAGTCCACTGAGTACTTGATGGATAAAACGTTGGAATGTCTGCCCGGCGTTCTTGAGACCTGGGCACATTCGCGGAAATTCAAATAACCCGAACGGTGTGGTGATTGCGGTCTTCTCGATATCAGGGCCATGGACGGGAAATTGTTGGTAAGCTCTGTTCAAATCTAGTACAGTGAAGACTTTCTTGTTATGTAGTAGGTATGTGAAATCTTTGAGTCGAGGCACGGGGTAGCGATCGGGCTTGGTTACCGCGTTTAGACGTCTGTAGTCGCCGCATACTCGGATGTCACCGTTTTTCTTTGGGACGACGTGAAGCGGACTTGACCAAGGGCTTTTGCTTGGGCGGCATAGACCTTGTTCCATCATAATTTCAAATTCTTTCTTCGCAGCCAAGTAGCGATGCGGTGGTAATGGTCGTGTTCTGCAGTGAAGTGGCGGGCCGGCGGTTTCGATGTAATGTTCGATGCGATGTTTGGGTGTTTGTTTCATGGAGGATGGACGAATGATATCCGGGTACTCGGCGAGGATTTGGTGAAAGTTTTGTCGATCATCGATGCTTCTTACGGTTGGCTCAGTAGATAGAGAGAGTGAAGTTTTGACGGATAAGTTCGTGACTTTATCGATGAGACAGCGGCCACGTATGTCGACGAGTAGGTTATGATGTTTGAGAAAATCTGCACCGATGATGGGTTTGTTGACTGCGGCGATGACGAACTTCCATGTGTACCTACGGTCTTCGTAGTTTCAGGTCTAGTACCAAAGTTTTCTCGCCATAAGTAGGTATTGTTGTGTTGTTAGCGGCGTACAGTTGAAACGATGTCGGAGCCATCTTCGTTCCTCTTTGCTTCGGTATGCAAATATGTTGGCGCCGGTGTCGATGAGGAAAGATAAACGTGAATTTCTATCTGTTATGAATAGGCGGTGCGATGTCAGGTGCGCGTCGGTGGCCGCCTCAGCCAACGCGGCAGTTAGTTTTCCGACGCGGGCGTCGACGATTCGAAACTACACGGTCTTGTGCATCGGTGAGCTTGCTTGCCGAACTTGCGATGATAATAACAAATGGACGGTGACTCGGTGCGCTGCGGCGTCCTACTGCGTGGCGGGCGTTGATAGCTCGGCGATCTTGTGTATCTATAGTCGGGACGATCGTTCCACTGCTGACGTCTTGGTTGATATTCTCGGCGCGATCTCAATGCTTCTATTTCCTGCGTAAGTTGTTGGGCTTTCAGTTCTGCTAGTTCCTTCGTAAGATTGTCGATCTTCTCGTGTAGCGAGCGTAAGTCGTACGGAGTAGGTTCGCATTGACTTGACGCCCGTGAAGTACTCGCGATGTTATTAGCGGCGGCGAGGGCGTAAGTGGCAGTTGTGGCGGCTGTGCTTGATGTGCTTGCGATGGCGGAGACTTCGGGACGGGAATGTTCTAGTATCTTGTCGGCCATAGATGCGAGATCGTTGAGTTCTGAGTGTTTCGCTATGTTTTCACTCACGGCGAGGACGGCACGTATTGACTGTGGAAGATGGTTTGTCCACATAATACGTAGTGTTGATTCAGAGATGTTTTCACCGGCGAGGCTCTTCATACGTCGTAATAATTGTGACGGTTTCATATCACCTAGTTCTATCTCGGAGAGTAGACGCTGTACCTGCCGTTGCTCAGATTCCTCGTATACTTGCAGCAGACGACATTTAATGGCTTCATATTTGTTCGTCTCCGGCGGGCGTAGAATTATGTCGGCGATTTCGTCGATGTCCTGTCTTTCCAGCTGCCCAACGACGAGCTCGTACATTGCCTTGTCGCCTTTCTTGTGCGGTGAAACGATAGCTTCGAATTGGACGAACCATAATCTAAGCCTATCGGGCCATATCGGTGGTATACGGAGATTTGTAGATACACCGGAGAGTTCTTGCTCGGGGATTGAGGTATTTGTTGTAGCCATGATGATCTCGTATAAATGCAGCAGGGATTTCTTATTCTTGAGGTTATGCAGCAGGGATTTCTTCGTCGGGGTCACCAATGTAGGAGCAGGACTTCTGTGTAGGTACTGTAGCTTTGCAATAAGACGACGTTGTAGTGGTAGTAACGAATATATATTTTTGTCTTAACTTAGGCTAATTATATATACAAAGTTGGTCACGCAAGTAATGCTTGTTGTACAGAGCTCACAATTAGTACGGCGACAATCACAGAGGGCGCGCGAACGGGACGTGCGCGCGCGGCTCATATAAAAGACGTGGCACGTAAAATCAGTTTCATTCGGCGCATAGATTAGAATACTATATAGATAGGCAACTCGAGCCTCGCTAGAGGTCTGCATAAGTGCTGCCGCCAAGTAGCAGGATCATGAACTAAACTGAAGCCGTCAAAGCAACCTATATATATACATACGCGTATATACGTATATAGACATCTGCATTATTCCTTTAGAATTTTATTAATAATTTTATTGTAATTTATATGCTGCCTATATTTGTATGCATAGAAATATAGGCAGCATATTAATCAAGTTACAAAATGGGATTATATGGATAAGGAACATGAAAAAAAAAACAAAAATCAAAAATTCAAAATAAATTTATTCAAATTAGGTTACAAGGTAACACTTATGAATGTCAAAATTACACGTAATTTTTTTTTCTGTGAATTTACATTTACTGCCACGTTCAGCAAAGCAAGGGTGTGTAGGGCTCATGAGAAGAACGGGCAAGAAACTCGTAGCCACTCTTTTTAATCGCCAAGTGTACAATAATATTTCGTTTACAAATCATAACTGTAAGGTGCTGCAACCATTTCTCCATGAACTACTACTCAACATACTCAAGCATTTGATAAAAATTGATGGTAGCCTCTAAAGCAGCAGTATGGTAAATAGGAGCATCCACTTACATGTACATAAATAATCAAGACAAGACGTGATTATAGTCCGTAGTTTAATCTAATTGTTTAAATAAAATGTAGAAATAAATTATCGAATTCCACTAAACCAGAATACAGAATAAGACTCAAAAGAAAGCTTAACGGAACTGTCCATAATCACGAGTTGTCTTCATTGCACATTCTTCTTGATTAAAATACGACTGAATGTAACAATAATGCAAATTCCAGCTTAAGCAAGGTGTAATATTATATATTGTGATGCTACAGTTAAAATACCTATATTCTTAAATTTTCTCTGAGCGAGATTCTAGTTCCTAATTGATAAAAACAAAAAGTAATGTGTATATTTTTTATTTTCTCTTGTGAGATGCATAATAATTATGTGCTGCGACTTTAACAGGATCATCACAGTCCCAAAAAGTGGTCTTACCAGTGAGTACTTGGTTCACGTCTTTACACCAGTTATTAATAAAAAACATAATCGATTGCCGCACTTTCATTTTAGTTAAAGGCTTTTTGTGCTCCGGACATGTTAAAAAATTTAAATTGATATGCATCAAAACAATTGTTTCTATATATGAAAAAAATTTCTGCTTCTGACAATCTGTTTTTAAAATTTCTGTTACAATATTTTCCACATTGAAAAAAAATGCGAATGCTTCGCGAGTTGGGTAACAAAGCCAAGATCCTGAGTTATTATAATCTTTAATTTTAATATATTGATGAAAATCCTGAATATTATCAGATTCTAAATCTTTTTTGCAGGTTTTACAATCTGTATAAATATTTTTTCGTAATGTATATATAAGCCAACCACTACAATAAGCAACTGCTGCACATTTTTCTTTATGTACCGGGCTTTTAATTAAAGCTTCCACGTCAACTTCACCTATGCACAAGTGCTCGTTATTTAAACTTATATTGCCCATATTGATCTGTTGTGGCAGCTTATTAGTAACTAAATATTTTAAAGTCTGTAACAATCCTAAATCGTCTGCTTCGCAATTGGCCCCAACTGATTGGTGAGATGTTATGTTAGTTATTAACAAAGATTTATAAGAACTTATAAATGCATTTGCACTTGGCATAATATTGCGAAGGCCGTGTGCTCTAATTGCCCCAAAAAAGTTTTCTAAGGGGTCCTGATTTACGTGGCGTAAGAGAATCGATTTTAAACCTGCAGAATGCAAATCTTTTGTGAGAGCTATAAAGGCTTCAATAGTTTTAACCCAACTCGTGATAGATGGAACGGTACCCCTTTGCCCACTTTTTGTGATGAATTTCATAGATTTGATCACTGGTAAACTCTTATACCATAAGCGCCGATGTGGCGAACAGGGTGTGACAGCAGTCCTATAAATTTTCCCCCCAGCTGGCTTGTGGTAATTTCCATTCACGGAATCAAATAACTGATCAAAAAATAGTAAAAGATCAGCTGTGTCTGCACTGCTACTCGGGAGTTGACCAATGTCTGAAAAAAAAGTAATTATTGTTATTGATAATGAGTTTTTTTAAATTATTACTATGATTTGTAAGGTTACCATACTACAGGACAAGATCCATACTGTACCAAATTAATATATAAAGCAAATAAAGGAATCTGAATCTGATTAATACACATTATAAGGACGGTGCCATAACAAACGTCATAATACAAACCTGCCATATATCCCATTGTGCGACCAACATTTTCACTAAACACCTGCGTGCAGTGTTTTACTTTCATCTTCGGAATCAGACATGGTATCACATGCTGAGCTGTGAGTTTGTTCACCAACTTAACTCCTTTGTAGCCTGGTCCACGTTTATATAGAGCCTCTATGTGAGACCATGAAGCTACTTTAGTTTGTCCTTGTACCTGATATTCCAAATCCTTGGTTAATAGATTATTTCTGATTCCTTTCATCAGATGGGGTGGATCATATATGGCATATATTCTTTTTGAATTTAGCTCAAAAAAGCCACCACTATAGTCCTTCCCATTTTTTAAATATTCTGATCTAGTTTTATTCATAAGAATATTTAAAGCTGCCATATTAGTAGTGCCTTGATCACAGACTGTTGCAACGACTTTCAATCCACAATCTATTAGCTTGTTTATTATATTTCTAATCAATATGGAAAGGTCTGTGGATTTTGTGCTTCCTTTGCAAAAGCTAAATGCTACTGGCTGCTTAAACTTTTTCAAAATCCCTCGTATCATAAAGACACATACATGGTCACTAAAGTCTTTCGATCTTTCTTCTCCATTGTCCGTGAAACCATGTATGATGTCCTTCGCCTTATTAAAATACAAATTGGGCGATATCGCCATTTCATCAAATATGACGCAACAATATTTGTGGTGCATAGGCAGGTTATCTACTCTTTTTTTGAGATGTTCAAATAATATATCATTAATACCTGGGCATAGGTCAATATTATTGAGAAGTTTGTCTAAAGTTTTTCTTTTAGGCAAAACACACATTTGACCCAGTAAACGATATGCTTTAGGGCTTGGTTTGTACAAAGACAACCATAGGATCTTTTCATCTAATGTGAAACGGCGCCCTGTCGGCTTCTTGGCATACTGGCTAATCTGCATGCTAAAGAATGTCTGAGCAGCTGGTGACATTTTTTCTTTTAATAAATTGTAGCCGGAGGAGCTCAAAAACTTCTCTGCCATATCCATTTGCACCTTCAGCTTCCGTCTCACGTTCTGAGATTTGCGTAATTTCAATTTAGTGTCATAAATTACACTTTTGAGGTTTCTTTCGACAGCAGTTAGTGGCTTGGAAACTTTTCTGGGATCTGAGTAACAAAGAAAATCTAAATTAATACAATAAAAATAGCAAGTCATTAAATAAAGTTGTGTTGTGATGCATTAGAAACGTGACCAGTTTCACACATTTAGTATACTCTGGAATTGTTTATACTATACTCTGTCCCAATAGAATTAATAGTTTATGTAAAGAATTGTTTCATGCCTAATTAAATATAAAGTCATTTAGAAAATTCAAACTCTCTTCAGTCCTTCTTTTAATAAATATCCATAAATTTATGTTACTGAAAAATATTTTATTATTTAAGTCACTAAAAGTTGTCGAATTACATTTTCTTTTTCAAATGCCACCCACAGAAATAAATCCTGTATCGCATGGAACTTTTCATTCATGTAATAAATATAAATATCTAATGAATCAATGATTTGCACATCATAAGTGAGTAGTTCCGTGTGGGCATCGAACGCACAACATCTCGGGGCAGTACTAAGGCGAGGAGCTGAAGCCACTTTGCTACCTGTTAATATGGTTTATGCGTCGATTATGTATTTTTATTTACCTTTATTTAAGGGAATGCTTTGTACAGCACTTATTGAAGGACACTCAGCGACTGGTACTTCAGCAGTCTGTGTCTCAAGATGCTTAAGGCCACATCTCTGCTCATCTGAAATGTATAGAAAACTTATTTTAATTTGTGCTTAGACATAGTTTTAATATCTTTTTGATATCAGTAATACTAATATCAAAAAGTCACAGAAAATCTTTTTTTATAATTGAACTGATATCTTAAATAAATTAGCCCAGGTGTTGGTAATATACTAAGTAACAGATATGTCCTATCTGTCTCCTTAAACAAGCAAAATACTGTATCTTTTACTGATCTGAGAATGAGAACAGATTGTATTTGATTGCGGTCGGCAGTCCAGACAATTGCTAATCCCTTTAACTGAAATTCGAATCATCAAGGGTCCACTGTATCTATATAAATATAAATGAATTAGCTGTACCTATTTGGCTGAATATTTTTTTGTATTTTGGTGTGATACAGTAAAATACAAAATTAAAATCTTTAATTTACCTGTATTTAGAGGAATTGTGTTATCTGCTTGAACAGTTGTCAGTGTCACTTCTACAGGTGGCACAAATATCTTATGTGGACCAACATGGACACCTAGAACATACAAGGGAAAATATTTTAATAAGCATCCAGTTGCTCACTATCTATTAGAATATTTTAGGTTACACTACACTCTAATTCTATGGATAAAATGCATGTTAATTCTTGTCTACTATGGCAAGTTCAGATCCTTGTCAGAGTTGAACCTGATATCAAAACTAAGTTGCAGTACACAAGCCAGTGTAGTATAAGTTTGAGAGTGCCTTTAATTGTTTTCTCAGATATGTTTCATTTGAGTATGCCCTAACACTTGCCATAATATAGTCAGCTTAAAAACAGGACTGTGAGAGAGTAGCAATTCTCCAGTTAAGTAGAAACATAGAGAAACAAGCAGTTCTACCATTCCAAAAAAAAAGTGTGGTGTTACCTAACTATTCAGTATAATAAAAAAAATATATATTTACCTGGAATATGAAGTGATGGAATTGCTAAAGCAGATAGTTTCATACTTGGAAATACATATTCCTCTTGAAAATGTCTGTGACACACTTTTCTGTTCCTATAGATGTAACCATTATCTTCTTTAACAATATCACCCCCAATCTTCATAACCCAAGTACGGAAGCGTTCTATTTCAGCAGGATTGCTTGGCTTAGGAAACTTGTGTAAAAACACACCTACAAAAATTGTTTAAACTCAGTACACATCATGAAATATATACAGGATTTTACATCATTTGATATGCTTCTATTTCAAAGTACACTGTACATTGTACAGAATACCCACAATTAGTTGTTAAAAATTATTTGTATTTGGCTGAAGAATCTGTTTGTGTGATTTAACCGTAAGCGGTTGATGGGTGGTATATTCATTAAAATTTATGCTAAAATGACTAGGTATGTACTATTTTCAATACCCTGCGCCCTCTTACCGTCTCCAAGCTTCACCAAACATCCTGGTACACAACATGATCTTTGAGTCATGGTGACAAAATTGACCAAAATCCCCACACAATAGAAGTCTTCAGCGTTTTTAGGTACTCTCGATGCCTGGCCGGAGGAACAAAGTTCAACTCAACGTACTAGGTTGTAGACCTGAAACCACAAAAAAACACAGAAAGTAGAAATATGGTAGAAATATAACTAAATTTGCGCAAACGCATAAATCAACTTATCTCGGTGTCGAATGATCGAATAGGTATCGATGATTCTGCCAACGTCAGAGTGGAAAGAGATAATAAAAACAAAAATTAATAAATAAGTGGTTTGATAAGTAGGCAGTAAATTTTTCAAACAAGAAATTTTCAAAATCTGTGCTTGCATAAATCGAAAATTTTCTCGTTAAAATCCATAGATTATACAGTGTTGTTAGATGATCTCAATATTTCCACTAAATCTTATTCAGTTAAATATTTTAATCTACATTGATATTACCTGTTTAGCTCTATTGTACTTTTATATGGCATTATTGCTGAGATTTCAGATATTATTTATACAAATTATCATCTTCATTGATTTAAGTTGTTGTAGACTAAAACAAAATATCCCACTGAATTTTTGCTTTGCAACACTAAAGTAGACGCTACCGTACTGTAGTCTATGGCTATCGCAGCAAAATTTTGTAATATCGCCATCTATTGAAAACTATATAGTAACACAATTATAACACAATTAATTCATGATCCTGCTACTAGAGGCGCTCTTGTCGAAAAACGTACCCGTGCATTTGTTCGTAGTTACCATGGCATGATTCGGCGCTTGATGCCGCGGTGAGCGGACGTGTATAAATCTTTATTGCAGCTACAAATATATTCGGCCAGCCATCCGCAAAGAAGTCATAATCAGGATTGGCGTACAGGAGAGTGTTGAGAGCAGAAAGCGAGCGCGTTATGGGTGAGTTAGCGCGCGCTAAGTGCGGCATGATGGCACGGCACACATGTGCCTTCGGTTGCGACGGTAGTTATTAGGATCAAAAATTCGAAACAGCTCATCATGAAGTTCTGGTGCATAAACTTTTCCCCTCAAAATTTTGCACATGGCTATAAGTTGGTGCATCTCCCGTCTGACTTCTAATGAGTTATACCCTAGACAACCCAAAAGAAACATTGTGGGATATCTGTATGGATAATATCCATAGACAAGCTTGTACAGGTATCTTAGGAAGGCTTTTTGCACCATTTCAAGCAGGAGAGCGTATGTGCTCGCGTGTGGATTCCACACACACATACTACTTTCAAACTTGCAACGAACCAATGCCTCAAAAAGTAACCTAATGACGTGATGGTTACTGAAGTCGCGAGAATTTCTAAGGATGTAACCCAAACACTGATAAGACTCTTTCGCCAGCGCAGTAATACGGTCATGGAATGTTAATCTAGGGTCGAATGTAACACCCAAGTCCTTCATGGTGGTTGGACGAGTTACGCTTTTGCCATTTATTCTATAGTTGTACGCTATGGGGTGTCTCATGCGACTGAATGACATAGCATAGCATTTTGTAGCGTTGAATACCATCCTGTTCTCCTGGCACCATTAAAATACAGCATCAATGTCATGCTGCAGAGCTAGACAGTCTGCGTTAGACCTCACCTCGGTAAAGAGTTTGACATCGTCAGCATACAGCAAACATCAGGTGTGTCGGAGAACGGTTCAGGCTACAAGTTCAGGGTTAGAGTGTAGCAAATAGTGTGCAACTTTTTGCGACTTGTCCTGTAGCGTCACCCGCGTATTGCAAAAAGATGAAAATATTTTCCTCAGTGTTTCGAAAATTTGGTAAATTTTGTATTTTGAGTATTCTATTGAGGGGTGAGAAACAACCATCTTTCTCACTTGTAAATTTTTCGCTATATCTAATATTTCCACGGCAAAAGCGATTCAAAGTTTTATCGTCGTACTAAAAACGCCGATTATCTCACAAACCACCCAAGCTAGACAAAAAGTGACAACATGAGTTTCGGCTTATTTTTAGTCGTCATAGACGTTAGAATTCAAATAGCAATGATTTTACGAATTAATATTCCAGTGAGTCGCCCACGTAGTTCAATAGGACAAATATTTTCTGCGTTTTGAAAATTTGATGAATTTCATTTTTTGAGTATGCTATAGTATAGAGGAGTGAGAAATAACCATCTTTATCTCTTATAAATTTATTGCTATCTCTTATAGTTTAAGTGATTCAAAATTTTATCGTCGTATTAAAAACGCCGATTTTCTTACAAACCATCATCATCATCTTAGATAAAAAGTTCCAAGATAATTTTTGGTTTATTTTAAGTCGTTTATAAGGATATAATTAAAGAAAAACAACGATTTAAATTTTTTGTTCCTTTTCCTCAGTGCCTCGTTTCGTACACTCCAACCAATTAGTGAGTTTATGAAATATAGATACATGGTCGTTCACTACTGTGCTGTGCGCGGTATACGTGTGTACAGAGCGATTATAGTAAGACGTACGTCCGTCCGTGCCCACAGACGCTGCAGCTGTGGCGCGTGTACGACCTAGAGGAGATGCGCGTGCGCGCGCGCTCGGCCGTGGCGCAGCGCGTGGGCGCGCTGCGGCCCGCGCTGCCCGCGCGCGGCGCCGCCGTGGCCATCCTGCGCGCGCCCGCCAGGGACAAGCTGCGCCAGCTCGCCGACACCGGCCTCTCCGACTTCGACTTCGACCGCATCCTCTCCGCGGTATGTACGCCTCTGACACTCGCTCGGCCGTGGCGCGGCGCCGCCGTGGCCATCCTGCGCGCGCCCGCCAGGGACAAGCTGCGCCAGCTCGCCGACACCGGCCTCTCCGACTTCGACTTCGACCGCATCCTCTCCGCGGTATGTACGCCTCTGACACTCGCTCGGCCGTGGCGCGGCGCCGCCGTGGCCATCCTGCGCGCGCCCGCCAGGGACAAGCTGCGCCAGCTCGCCGACACCGGCCTCTCCGACTTCGACTTCGACCGCATCCTCTCCGCGGTATGTACGCCTCTGACACTCGCTCGGCCGTGGCGCGGCGCCGCCGTGGCCATCCTGCGCGCGCCCGCCAGGGACAAGCTGCGCCAGCTCGCCGACACCGGCCTCTCCGACTTCGACTTCGACCGCATCCTCTCCGCGGTATGTACGCCTCTGACACTCGCTCGGCCGTGGCGCGGCGCCGCCGTGGCCATCCTGCGCGCGCCCGCCAGGGACAAGCTGCGCCAGCTCGCCGACACCGGCCTCTCCGACTTCGACTTCGACCGCATCCTCTCCGCGGTATGTACGCCTCTGACACTCGCTCGGCCGTGGCGCGGCGCCGCCGTGGCCATCCTGCGCGCGCCCGCCAGGGACAAGCTGCGCCAGCTCGCCGACACCGGCCTCTCCGACTTCGACTTCGACCGCATCCTCTCCGCGGTATGTACGCCTCTGACACTCGCTCGGCCGTGGCGCGGCGCCGCCGTGGCCATCCTGCGCGCGCCCGCCAGGGACAAGCTGCGCCAGCTCGCCGACACCGGCCTCTCCGACTTCGACTTCGACCGCATCCTCTCCGCGGTATGTACGCCTCTGACACTCGCTCGGCCGTGGCGCGGCGCCGCCGTGGCCATTCTGCGCGCGCCCGCCAGGGACAAGCTGTGCCAGCTCGCCGACACCGGCCTCTCCGACTTCGACTTCGACCGCATCCTCTCCGCGGTATGTACGCCTCTGACACTCGCTCGGCCGTGGCGCGGCGCCGCCGTGGCCATCCTGCGCGCGCCCGCCAGGGACAAGCTGCGCCAGCTCGCCGACACCGGCCTCTCCGACTTCGACTTCGACCGCATCCTCTCCGCGGTATGTACGCCTCTGACACTCGCTCGGCCGTGGCGCGGCGCCGCCGTGGCCATCCTGCGCGCGCCCGCCAGGGACAAGCTGCGCCAGCTCGCCGACACCGGCCTCTCCGACTTCGACTTCGACCGCATCCTCTCCGCGGTATGTACGCCTCTGACACTCGCTCGGCCGTGGCGCGGCGCCGCCGTGGCCATCCTGCGCGCGCCCGCCAGGGACAAGCTGCGCCAGCTCGCCGACACCGGCCTCTCCGACTTCGACTTCGACCGCATCCTCTCCGCGGTATGTACGCCTCTGACACTCGCTCGGCCGTGGCGCGGCGCCGCCGTGGCCATCCTGCGCGCGCCCGCCAGGGACAAGCTGCGCCAGCTCGCCGACACCGGCCTCTCCGACTTCGACTTCGACCGCATCCTCTCCGCGGTATGTACGCCTCTGACACTCGCTCGGCCGTGGCGCGGCGCCGCCGTGGCCATCCTGCGCGCGCCCGCCAGGGACAAGCTGCGCCAGCTCGCCGACACCGGCCTCTCCGACTTCGACTTCGACCGCATCCTCTCCGCGGTATGTACGCCTCTGACACTCGCTCGGCCGTGGCGCGGCGCCGCCGTGGCCATCCTGCGCGCGCCCGCCAGGGACAAGCTGCGCCAGCTCGCCGACACTGGCCTCTCCGACTTCGACTTCGACCGCATCCTCTCCGCGGTATGTACGCCTCTGACACTCGCTCGGCCGTGGCGCGGCGCCGCCGTGGCCATCCTGCGCGCGCCCGCCAGGGACAAGCTGCGCCAGCTCGCCGACACCGGCCTCTCCGACTTCGACTTCGACCGCATCCTCTCCGCGGTATGTACGCCTCTGACACTCGCTCGGCCGTGGCGCGGCGCCGCCGTGGCCATCCTGCGCGCGCCCGCCAGGGACAAGCTGCGCCAGCTCGCCGACACCGGCCTCTCCGACTTCGACTTCGACCGCATCCTCTCCGCGGTATGTACGCCTCTGACACTCGCTCGGCCGTGGCGCGGCGCCGCCGTGGCCATCCTGCGCGCGCCCGCCAGGGACAAGCTGCGCCAGCTCGCCGACACCGGCCTCTCCGACTTCGACTTCGACCGCATCCTCTCCGCGGTATGTACGCCTCTGACACTCGCTCGGCCGTGGCGCGGCGCCGCCGCACTGTGGGCTGAAAATCGACCTCCATAGACATAGAATTGAAAGTTGCTAGATGTTCGTTTTGTTGACAGATATGGCTTCTATTAGCTATTATATACATAACAATGTCGTCTGAGCTAACTCCGCACAGAAATGAATTTATTATAAGGTATTTTCGAAAAAAATGTATGGAGCTAGCATGAAAAATCTGAATATCTCTGAACTTGCAAGGAAAACCGTAATATCCTCAGAGATGGTTATAGGACTAATTATTTGTGATTTTTTGACATACTTCATATAACGGTACCTGCTGCAGATTTTTTTTTAAAAATCATCTTATTTTTAATTAATTTTTTTTAACATTAAACGATTTGTTTTGGTGTATAAGTAAAGGAACAACACGTTATATGCATATAATACTAAATCTTCGCCAGTTATTTGTTAAAATATCAAGAAAATTATTTTTGCCTAACATAGTATATATGTTTTAAAACAGTTAATTGGATACCATTACTGAACTTTGCATACAGGTAAACTACTGAATAATAAATTAGCCTTCTAATGAGTTCTGAATAAGAGATTAAGTGATTTGCAATGTCGCACAATGGTAACTACGGATTACACTAATTAAAATCTTACAGGTAAGTACATAAGTAACTTAAATAGTTAATTAGAAATGTTACGAGTTCTAAGAAATATTTTCGACAACTGTCTAATTATTTTATTATTATGTCTAAATGAAGGTATTTTTTTAAATCATTAAATTCTACTAATGTCAAAGTAAAGATCAATCGATAAGTTAGTTATTTTATTAACGCTAATAATAGGCATTAAATAAAAAGAAAAATAAATTAAAAAGGTATTTTTTAATAGTTGATAAAATTTATATAAAACAAAACATAGGTACAAAAGTATGCAAAAATATAAATAGGTACAAGAATAGTAATATAAAATATTTAAAAATAAATCAATTGCAAAACATAGTTACGTACCAAAGCTAAATAACGAAAGATCATGAAAAAATTACATTGAATAGAATTATAATTAAAAGCACAAAAAGTTTCTAGTTTTCCTTATCACTCTCGTCGATTTCTGAATCAGAATCTAGATTGGCTAGAAACTCAAAGTCAGTTTCTTGAAACTGAATTAAATTGAGGGTTTCAGGAAATAAATCCTCCTTTTTCTTGGCATCTAACTTGGGCCTTTGTACATTTATAAAAGGATCCGAAGAAACAACTAACATATTAAGGATATCATGATTCGAATCTTGCCTGCTCTTTTTCTGCGAATGATGTTCCCGAAACCTCCTAAAATCTTTATTGCGAGACTCGGATGCTTCTTCCGAGAGACTTCCTATGGGTACAACATCATTCTTCTCGATTATGTCTGCCCCGTGTATAAGTAATTTGTGGACGGTTGATGACATATAGTACCAGTCATATAATTCCACGTACCTCTGCTGTTTTGAAGGCATAATCTTTAAATTTAATTATATCTACTTTTTCCCCGGAAGTTATTGCCTGTAAAATCACAGCAAATCTTCTTATTAGTTCTTCGTCCAACCCAGTAATGGCTGCAGTTTTATGGGGCAATTTGAAAAACTTTCTTGCAGTGTTGCCGTCATTAGTAGTTCCGGAACCTTGTTTAACAATGTCAATCAATAGATTTAATTCGTCTTTAAATTTGTCTTGAATAATCTTTTTTCTCTTACTTAGCATTTCTTTGTGCTCGTTACCTCTCGCAGCCCACTCTTTAAAATCTAGTCTATACGAAATATGTAGTAAACATTCCATACAATTTATACGGGCGTGTAGAGATGACAATCCAAACTCGTATATATCAGAAGATACGGTCTTTGCTGTTACAACACTCAAACGGTTCATTTCTGTCGGTTTTGCCAGACACAAATAGCATGATGAACTTGATCTGGCTTGAGACAAATACGTGCAGACTTTACCATCGATCATTGTCATCATTAGGTGATGATTCACCCTGTTTCTATTATTGCATTCTGTAGGAATGAGAGCCTTAATTTCTTCATCCATTCGTCGTTTGTGTTCGATGACTACTGCTTCGCTTTCCTTCACAAAAGTAAATTGAACTGGACGACAATACATTGCTGAGCATGGTTTTGGGTTCATCCACAAAGTATTGTCTCCATCAGTCAGTTTTAGTGGCACCAAGGAAGTCATGAAAATACTTGAATCGTCTTGATCGCTATCCATTTTCTGCTTGTATCGGCTTTGGTTTGACGCACCATCGAAACCCCATTTAGATATCAATTTTAAATCCTTATTTTGCACATCATCGTTAGGAAAACTTTGGAGGATTCTTTTGACCGTAATGTCGAGTAAAGCTTGAAGGGTTATTCTTGCCGATGAATCGGTCACTAACACTGATTGCTTCGGAGGATAGCATGCCAGCTTGGTTTGTTGCACTTTATAGTAGGATGGATAAACATCCTTTCTACCTTCCCGAATAGCTGACTCTCGTAAAGTGATGTATTGCCACTTTGATAATTTTAATGAAAGGAGTAATCCAAGTGCTTTTTCTGGTGTAAATAAGATAGTTTTCACCGGTTGCTTAAGCGTTTCCTTAATTTTAGAGGCTGCTTCAGGATGTTTCAGCATATATTCGATTACAGATGCGATATCCTCACAACCTTCTTCCTTAAAACGCGCTGCTGCTGTATATGCCAATTCACTGGGATTGTCAGTTTTATGCTCATCAGATCTTCTCTTCTTCTGTTTGCTTTCCAGATCTTCGAATGGTTTTCGTGACCTCTTTGTCATTGTACCAACAGAGTATGATGTTGAGGGTTCTGGAGAGATTGATCTTGATCCCTCAGCAACAGTTGGTTCTTGAGCGACTAAATTTATACAACTTGGCCAATCGATAGTTGCTTGCAGCCAAATTTCGTATTGTTTTCTAAAAGTATCAAGAATTCGGTGAGATTTTTGCCACCTTTGTGATGCAGCTCGTACAAATCTCCGACAAAATTCTTTTAGAGTCACTTGATCTTCAACGGAAAGACAAACGTCTAGGCGGGATATAACTTCACTAAACAATACCTCATGATCAAATGAAGTACTCTTACATTTTAGAAGAACGAATAAGTCTAAATTGGTATTTAAACTTTCCATTATAAAATTTCACAGTGATATGTTAGGGGTAACAAAGCTTAGAATAAAGTAAATTATGATGCAAAATGTTAACCATTGTATATTTCAGTCCAACATTAGTTAACGACCTCATTAGACAGTTGTCGAAAATATTTCTTAGAACTCGTAACATATCTAATTAACTATTTAAGTTACTTATGTACTTACCTGTAAGATTTTAATTAGTGTAATCCGTAGTTACCATTGTGCGACATTGCAAATCACTTAATCTCTTATTCAGAACTCATTAGAAGGCTAATTTATTATTCAGTAGTTTACCTGTATGCAAAGTTCAGTAATGGTATCCAATTAACTGTTTTAAAACATATATACTATGTTAGGCAAAAATAATTTTCTTGATATTTTAACAAATAACTGGCGAAGATTTAGTATTATATGCATATAACGTGTTGTTTCTTTACTTAGACACCAAAACAAATCGTTTAATGTTAAAAAAAATTAATTAAAAATAAGATGATTTTTAAAAAAAATTCTGCAGCAGGTACCGTTATATGGAGTATGTCAAAAAATCACAAATAATTAGTCCTATAACCATCTCTGAGGATATTACGGTTTTCCTTGCAAGTTCAGAGATATTCAGATTTTTCATGCTAGCTCCATACATTTTTTTCGAAAAAACCTTATAATAAATTCATTTTTGTGCGGAGTTAGCTCAGATGACATTGTTATGTGTATAATAGCTAATAGAAGCCATATCCGTCAACAAAACGAACATCTAGCAACTTTCATTTCTATGTCTATGGAGGTCGATTTTCAGCCCACAGTGCGCCGTGGCCATCCTGCGCGCGCCCGCCAGGGACAAGCTGCGCCAGCTCGCCGACACCGGCCTCTCCGACTTCGACTTCGACCGCATCCTCTCCGCGGTATGTACGCCTCTGACACTCGCTCGGCCGTGGCGCGGCGCCGCCGTGGCCATCCTGCGCGCGCCCGCCAGGGACAAGCTGCGCCAGCTCGCCGACACCGGCCTCTCCGACTTCGACTTCGACCGCATCCTCTCCGCGGTATGTACGCCTCTGACACTCGCTCGGCCGTGGCGCGGCGCCGCCGTGGCCATCCTGCGCGCGCCCGCCAGGGACAAGCTGCGCCAGCTCGCCGACACCGGCCTCTCCGACTTCGACTTCGACCGCATCCTCTCCGCGGTATGTACGCCTCTGACACTCGCTCGGCCGTGGCGCGGCGCCGCCGTGGCCATCCTGCGCGCGCCCGCCAGGGACAAGCTGCGCCAGCTCGCCGACACCGGCCTCTCCGACTTCAACTTCGACCGCATCCTCTCCGCGGTATGTACGCCTCTGACACTCGCTCGGCCGTGGCGCGGCGCCGCCGTGGCCATCCTGCGCGCGCCCGCCAGGGACAAGCTGCGCCAGCTCGCCGACACCGGCCTCTCCGACTTCGACTTCGACCGCATCCTCTCCGCGGTATGTACGCCTCTGACACTCGCTCGGCCGTGGCGCGGCGCCGCCGTGGCCATCCTGCGCGCGCCCGCCAGGGACAAGCTGCGCCAGCTCGCCGACACCGGCCTCTCCGACTTCGACTTCGACCGCATCCTCTCCGCGGTATGTACGCCTCTGACACTCGCTCGGCCGTGGCGCGGCGCCGCCGTGGCCATCCTGCGCGCGCCCGCCAGGGACAAGCTGCGCCAGCTCGCCGACACCGGCCTCTCCGACTTCAACTTCGACCGCATCCTCTCCGCGGTATGTACGCCTCTGACACTCGCTCGGCCGTGGCGCGGCGCCGCCGTGGCCATCCTGCGCGCGCCCGCCAGGGACAAGCTGCGCCAGCTCGCCGACACCGGCCTCTCCGACTTCGACTTCGACCGCATCCTCTCCGCGGTATGTACGCCTCTGACACTCGCTCGGCCGTGGCGCGGCGCCGCCGTGGCCATCCTGCGCGCGCCCGCCAGGGACAAGCTGCGCCAGCTCGCCGACACCGGCCTCTCCGACTTCGACTTCGACCGCATCCTCTCCGCGGTATGTACGCCTCTGACACTCGCTCGGCCGTGGCGCGGCGCCGCCGTGGCCATCCTGCGCGCGCCCGCCAGGGACAAGCTGCGCCAGCTCGCCGACACCGGCCTCTCCGACTTCAACTTCGACCGCATCCTCTCCGCGGTATGTACGCCTCTGACACTCGCTCGGCCGTGGCGCGGCGCCGCCGTGGCCATCCTGCGCGCGCCCGCCAGGGACAAGCTGCGCCAGCTCGCCGACACCGGCCTCTCCGACTTCGACTTCGACCGCATCCTCTCCGCGGTATGTACGCCTCTGACACTCGCTCGGCCGTGGCGCGGCGCCGCCGTGGCCATCCTGCGCGCGCCCGCCAGGGACAAGCTGCGCCAGCTCGCCGACACCGGCCTCTCCGACTTCGACTTCGACCGCATCCTCTCCGCGGTATGTACGCCTCTGACACTCGCTCGGCCGTGGCGCGGCGCCGCCGTGGCCATCCTGCGCGCGCCCGCCAGGGACAAGCTGCGCCAGCTCGCCGACACCGGCCTCTCCGACTTCAACTTCGACCGCATCCTCTCCGCGGTATGTACGCCTCTGACACTCGCTCGGCCGTGGCGCGGCGCCGCCGTGGCCATCCTGCGCGCGCCCGCCAGGGACAAGCTGCGCCAGCTCGCCGACACCGGCCTCTCCGACTTCGACTTCGACCGCATCCTCTCCGCGGTATGTACGCCTCTGACACTCGCTCGGCCGTGGCGCGGCGCCGCCGTGGCCATCCTGCGCGCGCCCGCCAGGGACAAGCTGCGCCAGCTCGCCGACACCGGCCTCTCCGACTTCGACTTCGACCGCATCCTCACCGCGGTATGTATGCCTCCATTGCCACTCGACATGCACTTTTCCAATTTTTAACATGTTGTATTTTCTAAACATCAACAAACAGCCGCAACTCATAGTAATAAATATGTCAAATATTCATTTAAATAATATTTCAATCGAATAAGTAAAACTAACGATGTAAATGAAAAACATAAAAATACATATTTTACTAACTGCTGTATAAATAACGAGATCTAAATAAAATAGATATTTTCTTCTTTTTCTTACAAAAGGCTATTCCCGCAGAAATAATACCTGTGTCAAGGGAGGGCTTTACAAACATTCAAACAACGAAAGAGCCAGACTAGGAACAATTATTCATAAACCACACAACTTATCGTTCCGTGTGAGAATTGAATCCACAAAACACTCAACACGAGACAATGACGAGACGACTACTTAAACCGCTATACGTAGTGTATAGCGGTTTAAGTACCCAAAGTTAGTAGTCAAAACAATTAAAACAGTACCAACAAAACTACAGCTAATTATAAAATTAATTATACACCATATTTAACTTCTCTATAAATTTTTCTTTAAACATAATAACCATATCTAAACGACGTTTCTTGTTATGACAACTAACCAATGCCTTATCCGTGTAGTCAAAAAATAGTAAAATGACTAAACCTAATTTTGTATTTTAATTTTGCTTTCCCTCATATTAATAGCCAAGCAATAAAAAACACAATAGCTATCAATAATTTCTAAAACCAATTTCTTTGATATTTTACAATTTGTCACTCACAACCAACATAAACAAGAAATACTTCTAAATATTCATATCACTTACAGAAATGAAATATTTGATAAATATTAACATCAATGATCCCTATAGCTGGAGAGCAACATGACCACGCTAGCACTGGACTCCCTGGCCAAGCAGCTGAACAGCACGGCGCGCTCGCTGCAGCAGCCGCAGTTCGCGGCGCAGGCGCGCGACCTGCTGCGCGCCGCGCGCACGCTCACCGACCTCATCGACACCGTGCTCACGCCCATGCTGCAGGACTCCGCCAAACTCAACGTTAGTACACACCACTCACACCACTCACACACTCACACCACCCATCGATCATTATATACGTATCGACCCTTCGACCAGCAAATGTAGCAGACGCCAAAATACCACTTTTCAGGAAAAACACAACAATTCTCAGTTTTACTTTCATCTTTATTTTTGGTTTTGGTGAACATAACTTTCTGTTCTTTAATTATGTCCAGAATTATAGGTTTTACAGCATTTATGGCGAGTTAAAGTATCTTCTACATCATTATTTTTAAAATAAAAGTTTATGCTGCGGTATTTTCTGGGTAGTAAAACCATATTTTGTGCGAATATCATCATTTTAAATATCCAGGTCGATGCAGCTCCAATAAGATTACATCAATAACAAAATGTCGTCAAAATGGATAATAGACAAACCGATTATCCTAAGCGTGGTTTTAGGCATAACCATAACAAGTATACGTGTTTGTATTTGACAGAGTACAGCGACGAAGCTCCGCGACGGACTGCGCTTCAACCACTCGTCGCTGAAGGAAGCGATCTCGTACCTCATGCACGAGACCACCGAGGCAGAGGTTTTCCTCAACACGCAGGGTCCCGAGCGACTGACTAATGTAAGATAATATATGTACCTGTCTCGCGTAAACGAGGGGTAAAAAGGCTAACTGCTTGCCAAACGAAGAAAATTCGAAGAGAATTATCATTATCTAATCCATGGATAACAATTTGACATGATCTCTTTACTGTTCACTGATTAGTGATTAGGCACAGTCACTGAAACGCGTGTTACAAGCAAAATTTTAATCAATGCATAGAAATGTGTCACTTTGTTATCAAGAAAGCATTTGACGGTCTGTTACAAGGCTCTCTTGCCCAAACTAGTCTTGATTAGGTTACATATTGTTACGTGCTGGGTTCGACGGATAAGAATACAAAACAATATTACCGACTAAAACACGTTTTATTCTAGCACACAATTAACTTTAATACATAACAAACACTATACTACACTTTTCCACTGTAACTGCTTCAAACTCCGTAGTATTTTTCGCTTCCGTTCGCTTCGATGAACACTTGATCGCTTACGATTGTAAACTGACTCGGCGGTGCGCGTGCGCTCTATTTATACGCGGATAAAGCGCTTCTGGAGTTTTCCAGAAAATGTCACATACGGCACGCAACAGCGCGATGATTCGAGAATATGCCAGCGCTCTCTCCACTCAACTCCTACCGACAAATACGTAGTTCCGTAAGATGTCAATAGATGGTGCTGTAATAAATTATTATTAGAAACCGCCGACTCTTCCCCACAGTGCCGACAGAGGGCACTAGCCTAGTAACAATATTATATTCTTGGTTAACATTAGTAGTTCATATTTTAAAAAAACGTAGGTAGTTTAAGTGTTCACGTTAAAAATTACATCCCATCTAAAAACATGGGATACTTTTAGAGTTCAAAAAAACTCTTATCTTTTTCTTTTTCTTCTTATCTTTATCGTTAGCTTTGTCTGTCCGTCCGTCTCTGTCTGTTATACAACTTTCAACTCAACAATCGTAAGAGCTAGAGACTCGCGGTCAACACCATTCTTCGACTCAGCATAGTCGATATACCCCCGAAATGACTATGACGTATCACGTCATGTGGTATCACGTGACCTTGGCATATCGAACCATTTTTTCGAACTCTAAGATTTACGGCAATTTATTGTCGATTCTCACTTGGTTATTTAAAACATCAACAGACAGACTTTTCTGTATCTGTTGGTGTTTTACAGGGATCGATGTTAGGTCTTTATCTGTTTTATTATACAGGTGTCCGGTAATTAATGGATAACCTGGAAATGTCTTATAGTGGAACTGATGGTCGTTCAGAAAAAAATATGAAAATCTATCCTAATTACTACCTGAGATATGTGTTTTTTTTTAAATTACCATGTATAACTTTCTTGTATATTACGACCATAAATGAATGAAATCCATCGGTTTTTTTTGTTTTGTTATTAAACACTAATTATGCTAATAGATAGTCAGTCAAAAGTATGCTATGCTATATAGATTGCATTTTTTATATATACAGGGTGATTTTGAAATTGTGTAATTCCTTTTAACCACTCATTCTACTGGTGATATAGAATAACCCTGACCATATTTTTTCTTAATTAGAATAATGGTTTCGGCAAAATTAGAGTACAGATTTTTTTCATGAAATGATTTCAAATAGTCATATTTTAACCACCTGACACAATCTTAATATTTTGCTAATTTAAAAATAATAACATAACAATAACTGATGTCGTAAATAATAGGGGGCAATAAAAAGGACCACCCGTTATTATTTACGACATTAATTATTAATATGTTTTTTTATTTTAATTAGTAAAAAATTATAATTGCCTCGGTTGGTTAACATATGACTATCTGACACCATTTCACGAAAAAAACG